>SRSE01000643.1:0-69433 GCA_005024645.1 Planiliza haematocheilus
CAGGAAGGATTTGGAAATGCGTGCTGTCAAGTCTCTGATCAGCTGTGCCAGCGAATGTTTGGTATCATCGTCTGGTTTACCAGAACTCAAACCTGCCCACTGGTCCGGTGTGATCGTGCCAACAAAGATTCGATCGGTGGACGAACCATGTCCACTGTGATCTGTGGGATCTCCTCTGTCTGTTCAAGCTCCTCAAAGTCTTGGACTGGTTTGTCTTCTGGTAACTGGTCTTCAGACACAAAGACCTCCACAGGGGTTACCTCTAGTTGGATGGAGGAAGGGGTAAAAGACGTTCTGTCAGCGTCTACGTCTTCCGGGGGTGACCACGCTTTTTTTCCTCCTTTGTGTTCGAGGTTTGCACTTCATCTTCCCAATGAATTCTTTCAGCATTTCACTGATATGACGGACCATAATTGTAACTCTTCTTTTGGGAGTGGTGTGCTCTTCAAATTCAGGGTCTGAGTCATCGTCGCCAGCAGAGAGGACAGAGTTGACGCTCTCAGCCACATCTAGGGCGATTAAGTTGGTCAACACCTCTGAGCTCTCAGAGGGGACCACTTCTTCAACGTCCAGGACTTGAGCAAAGGTTTGAGAAAGTGTGTCGCCCAATCTGGACAAAACAACCTCGTGAGAGATAAGATGTCTCTGTTTGATATTGTCCAGGATGGATCTGGAAATGCGTGCTGTCAAGTCTCCGATCAGCTGTGCCAGCAAATGCTTGGTATCATCGTCTGGTTTACCAGATCTCAAACCTGCCCACTCGTTCGGTTTGAGTGTCTTAACAAAGGATTCAATCAGTGGACGAACCATGTCCACTGTGATCTGTGGGGTCTTCTCTCTCTGTTCAAGCTCCTCAAGTCTTGGACTGGTTTGTCTTTAGGGTCAATGAGCACCACAGCCGTGGGCTCTGGAAACTGCTCATCAGGAACAGTGACCATGAAAGTAGTGACCTGCTGCTGAAGCCCAATGCTCTCTGTAGCACCAACGTCTGATGACTTCACTGATGCTGATCTCACTACAGCAGGTCGGACCTTGAAGATCCTTTAGCATGAAAGCCCTTAGTTTTGATTTTCAGAGACAGTGTCTTCTTGGTCTTTGGACGAACGACTGAACTTTGCTCTGGCAAGCTCTTGGTCCTCTTTGTCAGACTGAGCACTTTCATCCTCTGCTACTATGATCTCCAGAGAGGAGGTTTTTCATCCGCTCAGAGTCTTTGGCTGGTTTGTCACCTGGTAAGTCATGCTCAGGTACACCACCTTCACAGAGTTGCCTGCCTGAAATTGCTGCTCAGGTACAATGAGCACCAAGCAGCAACATCTGCAACTGCTGCTCAGGCACAATGACCTCCACAGTGGTCATCTGTGGGACGTCTGCTGACTGTGTAGATGACACTGTGACTCCAGCAGTAGGCCCTTTGATTGAAGGTTTCACAAAGAAGCCTTTAATCATGCCCCCCATCCTCTTCAGGGACAGTTTGCATGTCCTGCACTCAGGGCTCTTGTCCTCTTTATCTTCAGACTTAGCAGTGTCCTTCCCAACTACTTTGTCCTTCAGAGAGGAGGACTTTGGGGTTGCTTGCTCTTGGATCTCCTCCCTCTCTGTGTCAGCCTCTGTTTTTGTAGTCTTACAGCTCTCCCTCCTTCCAGTGGAGGCTGTTTCCCGGTTGTCTGTGTCTAACGACTGAACGTAGCTTTTAGATTTTCTAGACACCGCATCTTCTGACGTTCTGTCAGCGTCTACGTCTTCCAGGGGGGTGACCACGCGTTTTTTCCTCCTTTGTGTCCGAGGTTTGCACTTCATCTTCCCACTGAATTCTTTCAGCATTTCGCTGATATGACGGACCATTACTTTAATTCTTCTTTTGGGAGTGACGTGCTCTTTAACTTCAGGCTCTGAAGCGTCCTCGGCAGCAGAGAGGACAGAGTTGACGCTCTCAGCCACTTCTTGGGCGATTAAGCTGGTCAACACCTCTGAGCTCTCAGAGCGGACCACTTCTTCAACGTTCAGGACTTGAGCAAGGTTTGAGAAGTGTGTCGCCCAAGCTGGACAAGACGACCTCCTGAGAAATAACACGTCTCCGTTTGAGTTTCTCCAGGAAGGATTTGGAAATGCGTGCTGTCAAGTCTCTGATCAGCTGTGCCAGCGAATGTTTGGTATCATCGTCTGGTTTACCAGAAACTCAAACCTGCCCACTGGTCCGGTGTGATCGTGCCAACAAAGGATTCGATCGGTGGACGAACCATGTCCACTGTGATCTGTGGGATCTCCTCTGTCTGTTCAAGCTCCTCAAAGTCTTGGACTGGTTTGTCTTCTGGTAACTGGTCTTCAGACACAAAGACCTCCACAGGGGTTACCTCTAGTTGGATGGAGGAAGGGGTAAAAGACGTTCTGTCAGCGTCTACGTCTTCCGGGGGAGTGACCACGCATTTTTTCCTCCTTTGTGTCCGAGGTTTGCACTTCATCTTCCCAATGAATTCTTTCAGCATTTCGCTGATATGATGGACCATGACTTTAATTCTTCTTATGGGAGTGACGTGCTCTTTAACTTCAAGGACACAGTTGACGCTCTCAGCCACTTCTTGGGCCATTAATCTGGTCAACACCTTTGAGCTCTCAGAGCGGACCACTTCTTCAACGTTCAGGACTTGAGCAAAGGTCTGAGAAAGTGTGTCGCCCACTCTGGACAAGACGACCTCCTGAGAAATAACACGTCTCTGTTTGAGTTTCTCCAGGAGGAATTTCGAAAGGAGCTCTGCCAAGTCTCTGATCAGCTGTGCCAGCACATATTTGGTACCATCGTCTGGTTTACCAGAACTCAAACCTGCCCACTGGTCCGGTGTGATCGTGCCAACAAAGGACTCGATCAGTGGACGAATCATGTCCACTGTGATCTGTGAGATCTCCTCTGTCTGGGAACCACTGCTTCTCTCCATTGAACGTGTTGTTGGTGATGCGTTGCGATACATTGCGTTAGTTTAGTTTATCAACTATCTGAATGTTGTCAGTTCAGCGAAGATCAAATGAATCTCTGATGAATCTGTGTTGTAAGAACAAAATGTAACCTGTTAGCTTACCTGAATGTCGTCAGTTCAGCGAATATTAAGATAATTTGGGATGATTCCGTCCCTACTTATACTATCTGAGATCAAAGGCAGTGTGCTTTGATCTTCGGAAATTGTGGGCGGGGCTTATGGAAACATATGACGTCATCGCAAGATCAAAGGAGTTTGACATGTGACCTGTGACATGTGACCTCACTGGTGAGGTCACATGTCTCTGACTTCACCACAAACCGCTTACTGTTACCACGGTAACATGGACCGTTGCCCTCAACAATTAACCAAACTACAGAGGTTCCATCATTTATTTAATAGAAAATAAAGAGTTTATTACTAAATCAAACCGTTTTAGTTTATTTATTTCCCACATTTCCATCAGCGTTTTGCAGAATTTTACATAAATGTTTTTACTCATGATAACAGTGGACTTTTGTAGATAACGAGCTGTACAGACATCTGTGCAGAGGTCTGTGTCAGGATACGCTGTAGATATGTCTAAATATTATTCATACATGCAAACACCGTAATCCACACGTCTGATATAATTGGCAAAGGCAAAGTCAAACTTCGTGACTTGTAAATTTTTAGCCTATTTGCACAAAGGTGTAACGATTTATTCAAATGTTTAGAAACTTGTAAATTAAATCATACCAATTTGTACAAACATATCACTTGTCTCATGTGCATCTGTTTTGACATTTAATTTCTTACTTTCCGTGTGTGAAGTGTTGAATCTGTATCTTCAGATCATCCAACACATTCATCCCTGCTTCCTCTTGAGTCATTTTCAGACTTTCATTTCGTCTTCTTTCAATAGATCCACTCGTGAAGGTCTGAAGCCATGCAGGAGTCCACCCTGTAGCCAGATAATGATCCATAGGTGGCGCTGTTGCTCCTGCTTTACTCATGTACATTATTGATGGCTGCCCATGCACTCCACCGAGACACAAAGTTAGCAAGGGAGCTAACGTTTAGCTAGCGGCTAACGGCTAGCGCTAGGTACCGATTAGCATTAGGATGGACTGTTTTACTGTTAAACTTGTTTATTCATTTTAAATAAGACGAACCTAAAATAAGCGACGTTTTGTGGAAGGGGTCGTTTCGTTTTATCACGTTTTTATTCCCGGTTAGTTAAACATTAGAGCTACTGCTATAGCTTATGCTAGCTGACCGTTGGTGTTTTTCCTGCTGGTAATCACAGATACATCGTGCTTCAATGAAAAAGTAGCGTTTAAAAAGGACAGCTGTGGACTTGTTTTATTTTAGTTTATTTATTTGAGAAGACGTTTTATACTTCATCTGAGTAGCTTCTTCAGTTCAGGGGACTGGTGGGAAGTTTGAGCTTAAATATTGTTTTTGTAAACGACCATAAACCGACTCAGTTTGTTGTGTTTACAAACTGTATTTAAGAATCTTAAAGCCTCATTTTTATTTATTACATATTGATAGTTTGTGTAACGCTGTAAATCCTTGTTTTTACATGTACATTTTAAAAATGCACTGAAATGTCTTGTACCAAGCAGTAGATGTAGGTAAAGACTACTGTCATCACAATAATGTTCATTTCCAATCATTTGTGCTTTGTTCGTGTATGTTTCAACTGCTGTTTGGTGTAACTGACTAACATCTGGGGCCACAGACCAGGAAATAGACTGGACCATTAAAAGCTGGTTCATCTCTGTCCAGGTAGAGACGGTGGCAGACTGAAGAGGACGAAGACAAAGCAGAGAATGGACAGCAGCGTGTCTTAAACTCTGCTGAGAGTGGACAGAATCCAGTTTATCAGTTTATGGACATGTCTACAATCATAAATGTACAGTTTTTAAATGTGCAGGTGTGTGTAAAATAAACATTTGCTTATAATACTGTACTTGTTGATTTTTTTATATACAGTGGTATGAAAAAGTTTGGGCACCCCTCTAAGATTTCATAATAATTTGCTCTAACTTTACAAAAGACGATCACAGCAACAAGATTTTATTTCCTACAGAGATGTAGACATTTAAGTGTTTTCCAGACCAAAATTCTTAGAGTATCATTACAAAGTTTTATTATAATAAATTAAAATGTAAAAAATGGTATGTGGTCACATTGATTTCAAGACCTGTAGGGATTTGTAGCTGACATGTTGCAGCTCAAAACTGCTTTGATTAGCTTGTGAGACCTTCAATTACAAAGACAGATAAAACCAATCATGAAAAAGGCTATTTAACAGAGGCAACTGCTGGCTGTGCTTGTCCTATGCTCCTGGCAACATGGGGGCATCAAAACAACTCTCCACTGACCAAGAAACTAAGATAATTCATTATCATGAATTAGGAGAAGGGTACAAGAAATGATCAAGAAGGTTTGGGATGTCTATTTCCACAGTCAGAAATGTGGTGCAGAAATGGAAGAACAGAAGAACAGTCATTGTGAAGGAAAGATGTGGTAGGCCAAAAAAAATACTGGAAAGACAGACGAAGGATGGTTAGAATGGTCACAGACAAGCTACAGACCACCTCCAGAGAACTACAAGAACATCTGGCAACTGATGGTGGAGTTGTTCATCGTTCCACAATCCAGCGCACTGTGCACCAGGAAAGCCAAGAAACCTGACTGAACTGGAGGCGTTTTGTTTGGAGGAATGGGCCAAAGTACCACCTGCCAAACTTCAGGGACTTGTCAGTGGCTATAGGAGGCGTCTACAGGCTGTTCTTGCAGCAAAAGGAGGGTCTATTAAATATTAATGGAATTATTTCTTTGGGGTACCCAAATTTATGCACATGTCTATTTTGTTTAAATATTCATTAAAATGTTTCTGTTGGACCAATGAAAATGATTTCACTACTGAGATGTTTCTGTTTCCATAAGGTATAACATTTGTTAAAATAAAGTTGCTGCTTCAAAAGCTCAGCAAGTGACAAACTGATGCAATGATTTTCCTAAGGTGTGCCCAAACTTTTGCATACCACTGTATATCTATATAAATAATGTGGATCAAATTTGTTTACGTGACATCAGGAACCTTGTCTGAAAATAGTTTGTCCCACCATAGGATCAGATCAGGACCAGCTCTGGTTGCAGTTTGGCTGAGTTGCTGGATGCCAGATGTGGGCCACATAAGGGCTAAGTGCAAGTGGGTTGTGTGGCCCATCGCTGCTATGGGGGAATTATATAGCATAGGTCATGACAAGAGACTCGATGGAAATTTGTGAAAAGAGATGAGGTCGTTGTAATATTGAAGTAAATGAAGGTTTGTGCCCCTGCTAGCTTAAAAATGGAAGTATAATAATTTTGGGGGGGCGGGGTGGGTGGACTCTAGCACGGGTTCAGACCTTCATGTATGGATCAGATTGGAAAAAGGTGAAAAGAGTCAAAATTGCAATTGGAAGCAGGCATGAATGTACGTGTTGGATGATGTGCAAACGCAGATTCAACAATCATCATCTTTACAGAGAAATATTATAGTGTTGCACTAATGAACTGGAAATAATTATTTGAAGTGCTAGAGACGAGTCCTGATGTCTTTGTCTCAGCTTCTTTTTATAACTTCTAACTGACAAGACCTGAACCACTGGGAATAGAAATGATGAGGCTGCAGTTCCTCCACCGTCCACTAGAGGCTCCACCAGTCAGTCAGCCTCCATTCACCTCCATGTTAAATCCACATGTCTCCATCCTGACACTAAAACTAATGCCTCTGATCATGATCAAGGTTTCTAGACATCACCTGTTTAAATCAGATCAAGGATTAAAGTTCTGCAGAGTTTAGGGGGCGTGGCCTCTTTGATGGACAGGTAGAGAACCAGGATGGAGGAGGGTTTATCATCAGATCCAGATCCAGCCACTGGAATAAATCCATCACCAGCGGGATCATTAGAGGAGGAGGAGAAGGAAACTCAAAGTAATGAAAAGCTTTTCTAGCTTTTAACAGAGAAGGTGGACAGAGAGTGACGGCGTGGGCGACCGACAGACACAGAGAGAGAGTTTTAAAGTTCAGGACTCGAATGAGACAAAATAATCTTAATAAAATAGAATAAATATCACGACTGACGTCTCCTTCTCTTTACCTCCAACAGGTTTCAGCTCTGGATTAAATGAATCTATAAAACTATAAACGTGATTTAAACATCTGTATTTACCTCCAGAAACATTTCATTAAATAGATTTATTTGTTCTTTGGTCAGTTTGTTTTATTTTTAATCAGACATTTCGCCAACATTTGATATTTAATTTGTGTGTTAATTTATTCTGTATTTTATTAATATTTTATGTTTTTGGTGATCTCTGTCGTCCATATTTGTGATTTATTTAATATTTTCTGCACTTTAAATATGTTGGGATTTATTTTTATCCAGTACATTTTGGACAGATAATGAGACATAAAGCTGCTGGATTCTTTCTGTCCTTCGCCTCCATTCATCTGACTCCTGAGGTGTCTCTGAGGCAGGACGAGGCTGTGACCGTCACCGCTGGATAAAAATAACACAACATGTCAGAGTCTGGACGTGGACATCAGACGAGGACTCCAGGTGGACGACAGAGTCACAGTGTTTGGACTGAAGCCTGAAACACTAAAGAACTATTTTTAAAATGTAAAACACCGTAATGAGTCTGTGCAGGTCATTAAAGGACGTCTGAACCAGGAGCGCTGGGTTAATGCGAGGCTAGAACGACACGGATCAGACTGAGACGACTCTGTAAAATAACAAATAACCTGCATGGACTCGACAGCCTGACGTTAAGTTGTGTTTTAAAAACTCATTAAAGCAGCGGGAGAACGTTCGGCAGCAGAGAAGGACGACAGGGGAGAGGAGGGAAACATGAAAAACAGATAAATGAGAAGAAAGAGGGCGCGATGGAGTGTTTACAGAAAGCAGCTTCACATTTAGTCAGAGTGAAAATTGATTTGAGCTTTTATCACGAGTACAAGGAGCAGAAAAACCTGAACAAAGAGGCTTCAGTTAAGATGTAAAACTGAGACACACAAAGAAACTAAAAGATCAGTTTGTTTGTTCTCAGATTCATTAAATAAAATGTTTTCACCCATGTCTCCTCTCGTCTCCAGCATCAGGCTCAACATGACCAGGAAAGTTATTTAAAAGTTTCTGGGAACGGTCAGAATGTGTTGATGACGCGTCCTGCACATGGGGGCGTGTCCTAATAAAGCAACCAATGAGACGTTTCCTTGAATTTCTTCTGCCCCTCCTACAACAGCAGTACTACTGCTCTGTGCTTGTGTGGGCGGAGTCTGTTCATGCCACTGGAGCCAACCAATGAGAGCAGACTGGTCAAGAAGGGGCGTGGCCTTAGCTTGGTTTTTATAAAACTTTATTAATCACTTTTTGTTCAGTAACTAATTAATATACTAGAAGTTTTTACATATTTATATCAATATCAATATTTTATATATAATAAATATAATTGTTTACTTTTTGGGTATTTTAACTGATTTTAAGGACATAACGATGATAAAAATAATATATAGATGAATATGACTGAATTTAATATGTTGTATTTTTTATTAATAAATACTTTCAGGAGGTTTGTAGACATTTGTCTTTCTTGTAAATCCTCTTTCGTCCATTTTGTCTTTGCTTTCTCCTCCTCCCTCCTTCCCTTCCCTTCTTTATTAAGTAAACTAATTCCAAATTCCCCCAAAACTGTTAAAACGCCAATTTATACGCCAAATATGGTCATCCAACCGGTTGCCATGCCAACCGCATCCACCAGAGAGCTGTGTGTATATATGTGTGTGAGTGTTTCTGTCTCTTTCTATCGCAGCGAGGACGTTCGGCTCAGACCTCCCGACTTCAGAAGGTCGCAGACTGTTCATGCAGGTCCTCACAAAGATGGACAGAGCAGCCGCTGAGAGTGTGTTTGAGCGTCCTGTCTTTTACATAATGAGACAAAACGTCTGCATCTGTTTCTTCCTGCAAACACAGAATTAATGAGCACACACACACACACACACACACACACACACACACAGCGGTGTTTCCATCACTTACAGGGACGTCATTGACTTCCATTCATTTCCTGCAGACTCACTGTTAACCTTAAACCAAACGCTGCCCTCAAATGTAATTATTTACCTTCTGAGGACTTCCTGTTTGTCCTCTAACGTGAGGCGAGTCCTCACGACGAGGCAGCATGGACAGATTCACGTCCTCCTACCGTGAGTAAAACCAAACACACGATCAATCAGCCTTCCCTGTGGTCTGTTTTAGGGATCACTTCCTCTTCCTGTGACAGAAGTCGTTATATTTAGCCGCCATCTGCGTCCCCATACCCCTCAAACACACACACACACACATTAGTATATCTATCTTTGTGAGGTCCTTGTTTGACATAATTCATTTACAAGCCACAAATGCAACACTATTACAGCCCCTCTTCATACGAAGCAGGCACATATTCAAACGATGCTGCGTGTAACTGATGAGCCAATCATTTCTGTCCGTCGGTAAACACCCATCCAAACCAGAACCAGCCCTCTGAGTGAAAGGATGAACAGATGAGGGGTTTTTTCAGGTGAAGGTTCAGATTCTGAACAAACTAAACACTTGTACAGCCTCCATCAGCTTCTGGAAGCCGTGGCTCATCTTTCCTTTTCTACAGAGCAGAGCTGGGCTCGCATCCCAGAGGCTGATGGATCTAAACCGTCCCCTGATAGATGTCGACTGCCAGTAAAAGGTGTGTGGTCGCTGGACTGGTTGTCACTGGAGGCAGAGTTGTGGATAAGGAACTGTAGAGGAAACTAAGACTAGATGGAAGACACCCAACATCTACTACTGCTGCAGCCTCCTCGCTTCTCTTAGAGAGAACAAATGGATGAGCACTAAGTCCTGGTATGTTTGCAACCTAAAGCTGATTATATTTACAGCTGAAGCTTCTGATTCTGGACAAAATAAATCAGAATGCTTTTATTGTCATTGCATTGCTCTCCTTAGAAGACACAACAGACAGACACAATAACAAACATTACACCCCCACACCTTCACGGAGCCAGTGTATAGGTTCAGCATCCACAAACCCGTCCTGCCTCACCGTGCACACAGCCCCTCACTCATTATAAATATAAAGTGACCCTGAAGATGATTTTGCAGAGGGGATGGATAGAAGGGGAACAGAGTTCAGGACAGTGACGGCTGTCAGAATGAAAGGATGTGTGATGTCTTTAACAACGTACTACGACTAGATGGAAGACACCCAACAACTAATACTGCTGCAGCTTGCTCGCTTCTCTTAGAGAGAACAAATGGATGAGCACTAAGTCCTGGTATGTTTGCAAAACAAAGCTGATATTTACATATATATATATATTAACAGCTGAAGCTTCTGATTCTGATTCTGGACAAAATAAAGACTTCTAGATCCTCCATCTGCTTCAGGAAGTCATGGATCCTCTTTCCTTTTTCTACAGCTGAAGGTGTTCCAGGTTTTTTGTTTTGATCTTCTGGTTTCAAGCTGCTGCTCTGTCCTGGAAAAACTACTGATGTGTTTGTAGCAGCTGAGGAAACGTTTGAGCTGATAAAAAGAACTGACTGGATGGAAACATAAACCAAGGTATCGTCTGCATATTATCTGATATTTATATTAATTCCTGTCGGATGTTGTCAAGTAGGAGCACGAATGATGAGTTTTGTGACATCTTCTGCTTCAAACTGTTGAATGATTATCAATGCTGAGTTTGTTGCAGCCGAGGGAACGACACATTTATTTTTGGTTTTACAATATTTAAGTTTCATCTGACAATCAGGTACAAAATAAATCAGTTTGTCGTCAGCAAATAAACCAACATTTACAGTATTTCTCCGAGTGGAGGAGCTCTTCTCTGATATGTAATATTGGCTCATTTTCCTGAATAAACAAAAACAAAAGTCAAATATTTCTGACTTGATTTAAATATATATAAATGCAGCTTAGATGATTTCACAAACATCTAAGAGCTGCATTTATATGAATACACATCAGTTAAACTGTATGACCTCTGTCTGTGACCTAACCTGTCTGCATGAACCAGACTCCATTGAAAAAGGAGTCAATTTAACATTGATTGACAAATTATCACCCTGCCGTTTCACATAGCATCTGACAAAGTTACACTCTTCTCTTTTAAATGCAGCATGGGTGTTGTCCACGCAGCATCTTCTACTTTATATATAAATGTCATCCGTTGTTTCACACCGCTCGCTGCCACCCACCAGCGCAGAGGACGGGCCATCTGGTGAATTGTTCTGGAGCCGCTGTGAGTCGAGCATCTCTGAGACAAAGAGATTTAAAAACTGAAAAAATCCGACCGGGCCGTCTGAGTGTTTAAAGGTCTTCACTAAAAGGCCGCGAGGCGCCTAATGAAGACACTGGTGACCTTTACAAAATAATGAACATTAGTGAAAGTAAGTTCAATGATAAAGCTTTTTCCCATGAACGTTTTTCAGCTCTGTATCTGAGCTGAAGCTGAATATTCTGAGGTTTATCGAGTCAGTAGACGCTACGTAAAAATAAAGCTGAATTTAAATGAGAATGTGTAAATAGAGCGGGTTAGCCGTCCTCTGACTGCAGCGTGGCTTTCAGTGGGAGGATCACGTTACTAAACAGGCTTCTTATGCAACACGCTAACCTCAAACACAGCTATAAATACAACAGAGGAGAGCAGGACACGGAGCTGATGAGGCTGGAGGGTTGGTAGTTTGAAGCCCGGCTCCCTCCTGCACCCAAACAGCTCTTTAGAGAACATTAACACAGACACAGGTCCTCCTGGAGGATGAGGAGCAGAGGTGTGGTGGTGGTAACCATGGTAACCGTTACTAATCATCGTCAGGTGAGGAACAGAAACATGGAGGTGGAAAAGCAAGATGAACCAAGATTGAATGAATGTGGACAGAGACAATGGAGATGTGGAGACATCTTGGTCGTCTTCTATGACTCTAGACATTCAGGACATGGAGGAGGAGACACTACTACTACTCTGTCAGTTCTCCTTCCTCCTTCTCATTCCTCTTCTTGTCCTCCTCCTTCTCCACCTCCTCTTCTTCTCTTTCTACTCATCCTCATTCCTCTTCTGGTCCTGCTTCTCTTCCTCTTCTTCTTTCTTTTTTCTCCTTCTTCTCCTCCTTCTGTTCCCTTTTTGTCCTCCTCCTCTTCCTCATCCTCTTCTTCTTCTGTTCCATTTCCAGTAGATGTGATGCCCATGTTTCATTGATCATTGGTTGTTTGTCTTTAAATTCACTCTTCATTAACTGAGACGATGTGTCCTTTAAACTCTAATTAGCCTTTTATTAATTAATGATTTTCAAGATATGAGACTGTTTATAACTGATAGGATCAGCTCATCACAGGTTCACAACTTCATTCTTATAACTAGAAGAATTAAGCAGAAGAAACTAAAGAAGAAACTGAAAGAGCAGAGGTTAGCGTTCAGGAACCTCCAGGCGTTCAGACACGTTACGCAACGAGTCCCTGGAAGACGCCGTTGGTCCTGAAGGTCGACCGGCGCTCAGGGAAAACTTCTGCAGAAACATTTTCTGTGTTTGGTCTGAAAATGTCACGAAGCTCAGAGCAGAACTTAAACCAGACTCATTAACAAGAGAAGAGAGCTTCAAGTTCCAACTGGAACATTCATGAAATAAACCACGAGTTAGAAGTGAACTCCAAACCTTTATCACGGTGACGTTAATTAAAGAAAACGTGTAACCACAGAAAATAACTGTATTTCTGATTCTATGGGTTTAAAAAGTTTTTCAGTTTCTGTGATTTCATTAGTTTAAAGCTTTTTATTTAAGTTTAATTCATTTATTTATGCTCAAAAACCAGCCAGAGAAACTAGAGGCGACAGGACAGGACCAACATCTAAGGACATTAGATCAGAGAACCGGAGACAGGAGTATCAGGTCATTAACAGACTCTAGTCATGTGGTTCTTTAAAAGTCATGTGGCCCGTACGGGGGTCGAACCCGTGACCTTGGCGTTATTAGCACCACGCTCTAACCAGCTGAGCTAACCGGCCACATTTATGAGTCTTGGTGTTTCCAGCCAAATATTTAGTCACTAACAGACTCTGGTCTCTGGTGTTATAGAAGCCATAATATTATCAGAATTTACTCCATAATGTTCACACATTAACTCTTCAGGGAAGCATGTCACTAAGACATGTTGTTATCAGACTGACCAGCAGACTATTAGATGACTTCGTCCAGACCAGGAGAACCATCAACCAGAAGAGCGAGACAGAGATCCTCATCCTCAGAGTTTCAACCAAAGAAGTAAACGTTATGTTGTCACTCTTGTCTGAACATCTCATCCTCATTTTTCCTGAATGCTACTGAACCACATTAAGCCCCGCCCCCAAACAATCAGAGTCAGTTCCCAATAGAGAGACTCCAGATGAACTTCCCAAATGAACCAAAACATCTGGGAAGTTGGTCTGACTTCTTGGCTACCATAACTCTTATCCAAGACCAAAATATCCGATCATAAAACCCTTAAGACTGAGATAGAAACGCTACAAGAGTCTGAATGAATCTAAAAACTTCTCACCCAATGAAAGGCCAAGTGAGATGAATGTATAGTTCCTTAGATCAGAGACAAAACAAACTGAAACAAATCCCAGAATCTGGCGACATTAGCAAACAACGCAACGACTCAACAACCTAAATAAAAACCTTCAGAGCAGAAGGTTTCGCCTCCTCACCTTCCATGACGAAGACCAGCGAGCCCACGTCTCCCTCTTTGATGATGCAAGCGTCCATCCCATAATCCACCGGGTACATGCAATCCACGATCTCCTGGATCTGAGAGAGCTCCAGGTTCTTCATGAAGTCATTGTCTAAGATGGCGTCCTTTATCAGCTCCTTTGACCTGACGGGAGGAAGGAGAACAGGTCAGTGAACTCAACCCTAGAGGTTAATGGACTGTTCATCTACAAACGTATGAAGCAACTCAATCAACTGATATGAACGGAAAACAATAAAATTAACTAAAAACAGCATTATGATTCAAATGTCATCAGCACAAGTTAGATTCCAAAAACCCTAAAATAAGAAAAAACACTGAGATTCAAAGATCAAGCTGAAACTTTATGACTTGTTTTGTTTCTTGAAGATGTTTTAACGCTTGTCCACTACATCATTAGGAGTTTTTTGACCAAACTCTAACCTCAAGTGTTTTTGACTCATGACGACAGTTGACTGTGGACATGGTGTTTTTGTCTCCAAACAGTGAGTCTTGGACGTTTGGGGGAGTGTCTTGATTTTGATTGATTTTGTAGCCTTGGTACCGTTTGTCTTTGAACGTGAGTCATTCAGGTCATGGTATAAATTATAAAACAAGCTGAAACAAAGTGAACTGGACAGATAAAAACCTAAACTCTCCATCAGACATTTAGAGCTGAACACTTTCTAGAAAACATTCTTTTACAAACACAACAAGTCCAGTTGTCTTTGTCTAGGATTAGTTTATTGGGACATGACCTTATCATAATGGTAAGACATAATTAGGGTTGGTAATAGATCATTTCTGCAACAATAATAATAAAAAAGAATCAAAATTACAAAAAGAACTAACTGAAACAAACACAATTAGACAACATAACCATTGTGCACATTATAGAATCCATAAAAACACTGATATTTCCTTCATAATGTTCAAGCACGTAACTTCGCACGGCAAACAAGTCTGGTCACATATTGGTAACAGACTCTAGTCATGTGACCTTCAGGTGGACTCCACCCACGGATGTCCCTGATAAAAACCTAAACTCTCTTGTTATCTAATTTATACCATGACTGGAACCAGTGGGAACCTTCACAGACCAATGAGTTCACATCCAATATATTGATTCGCTCCAAGTCTCTCACATGTGATCTTAAGACTGAATATTAAATGATCATAGTTCTGTCATTTGACTCACTGGATAACATCCCAATTGTCACAGCTCTATGCAGCAGTCATCAGATCATATGCTGTATAATATCGTAATGAAATATATGTGGTTTCATGGCAGCGAGTGGAGAATGAGACGATTATCTGGCGAAGACTCAAGCTAAATCTGGACAAAGCTTCTGTTCATGTTTCCCCCTCGGACACACACAGGAAGTCTGCTGGTGATTTTATCTGAAACAGAAACCGAGATAAATTCAGTGGATTCGGCCTCAAGCGAACCGATAAACGAGCACGTGACGTGACCGAGGGCTCCGTCTGCGTTCACAGTAACTAAACCTCTAAAGTTTAAATTCATTTCACGTCTAAAAGGACACTGAGCCGAGACGACAGCTCCAACTTTAAGCTGACTTGTGTTTTATCTGCTGCAGAGATACCAGAGTATGAACACAGTTAATGTTCGATCAATGGCAGAAAAGGACAGAGAGTCGGCCCATCCAAAGCATCCTGCAGCTCAGATTGATTTCACAAAGGTCTTCATGTCTCTGGGAGAAAAATCGTCCTCAACAAAACTCAACAAAACCTGACAGATCCTCTGTACCGAGTCCTTAGTTTAAAAGAAAGAGTCCTCCTGATGTTTAGCAGCTGTAAAGGACATTAATGTACTAAAAAATAATGTAAATGTACCATTTAAAACATAAATTAATATTAATCAAGTAATTTTAGCAATTTAAAAAAAGTATCACTGGCATTAGAAAAGTAAATATCACCTAAAAAATGGCTTTCATTATATTATTGAAGGCACACTATTACCATATCTGGGCTAAATGGGCCAGTAAGAAATAATTAAATTAAATTATATTAAAATGAATGTAAATTTAGCATTAAATACAGAGTTAATATTAACAAGCGTCAGCACTAAAAAAGATGTCTGCTCACAAATTTAGCTTTACTACATTATTGTCGCCTGGAAGAAAGAACAGCTGTTAATATTTACCTGTTCATTCATTTTTTATTTAATAGATTAAGTCTTTGCTGTGGTCAGTGTTTACAAAATAAAATACTAATAATGACATATTAAATCTAAAATTGAGTTTGATGATTGTCTCCTTTAATGTTAATTGATATAAATTCTCAATCACAGGATCATAATTACAGATTCTCTCAGCAGCTGGTGCCACACATGAACTCTGCCATCGGATTTCTGCACTGAGGTTGGTATTTCAGGAGGAGGAGGAGGAGGAACAGCTCCTTCCTCCTTCAGACACAGACAAATGAAAAGCAGCTGAGTCGTCGTCGTAAAGAAAGCCAACGCTGAGCAGAATGAATCAACTGTGGTCGATCCTCATTGAGACTCTACAGAGAGAGAGAGAGGAAGATCTGCCAGCAGAGCCAAAAGTTTCCTTCCTGTCAAATCAATTAAAACACGTTTTAATTGAGATGGACTGAAAGAGACAGAGTAAAGGAAGGATGGCAAAAAATCAACACTCACAGCTGTCGACCGGATCCTAGTTATGGTTTCCAGAGGCTCAGAAAGAGACTCTGATATTTACTTAAAGTGTTTCAGAGGATTGAAAAACCGGATCTGAAAACACTTTCAGTTCAGACACAGCTCTGTTTAAAACCTAAACATTTAACCCACAAATGCAGACGTCTGGAGTTTGTTTATGAGTCGGTTTGTGAATTAGATTATTTAAAAGCAGGAGCATAAAAACCAAAGGTGTTAAGATCTTCATTTATTTTCATCTTGGTTCATATTCTGTTCAGGGACTTTTTAGTTATGGTGAACCCCAAGGCTCTGTATGAAGTCTACAACTTTTATGATTGTACATGTTTATATGCAGACGATACTCTGGTTTATATTCCATTCTGTCAGTAGTTTCTTTTTTTATTTGTTAACACATTAGTAGTTTTCCAGGACAGATCTGCAGCTTGAAGCCAGATGATCTCACAAACTCTCCTAGAAAACCTTCAGCTGAAGAAAAAGGAAAGAGGAGACACAGCTTCCAGAATCTGATGGAGAATCTAAAAATCTTCCCTGATCCATACGGGTAGAACAAACACACATGGCTAGATTTTTTTTTTTTTTTAAAAAGGAGGCATTTCTGGAGATGCTAATTCTAATGGTGATACGAATGATGATGCTAATGGACAGAATACTGTAACTATAAAACTAAACCAGGTAGATTTCCATGAACATTTGGCTCAATAATTAAATCAGACACTATAGATGCAAATTAAAAATAATCTTTCCCACACTAATTACACAGAATATGAACGTTTGTTGACTACTTTGGTAAAAGTTTGAAAGGGGTTCTTATGCTGTGTTGAATATTTATTGGTAAATCAAAAGACTAAATGATTATACATTGATTACTAATTCAATTCTAACAATCTAAAAAGGAATCGGTCGATGGAGCACTATTTAGATTTTATTTTGGTGAATCTGCAGTGGACGAGATATTTCAGCGCAGTTTCATTATCTCCATGTAAACAGGACTCAGAGGGAACCCAACGCCAATGAAGACAAAACATTATGAGTAAACCTTGTGTTATTACTGCATGAATCACAGAGGAGAGAGAGGAGAAAGGAAAATAAAACAGAGGACAGAAAACACAGCGATGACTCTAAATAAACAGTAAAAGGAACAAAAACTACTAAATGAAAGAAATAAAGACAATAAAGAAAATCACAACAACATAAGACACGATTCAAAGAGAGGAACTAAACTGCAAAGAGCATAAAATAAAAGAAAGAAAAAAACATCAGACTATAGCACTAATGTATTACAGTACTGTTAGCTTGGATGCTAGGAAGCAAGAAAGAGCTACTATTAGCCAATATAGGCTAGGAAGCTAGAACAATCTACTATTAGTTGGAAGTTGGAAGAACTACTGTTAGCTTAAAAGCTAGTTAGCTAAGTAAAGCTAATATTAGCTGAAAGCTAAGAACTGCTATAGGCTGGGAGGCTAGGAACCTAGGAAGTGCAACTATTACCTAGTAGACTAGAAAGTTAGGATAAGCTCCTGTTAATTTGTGGCTATGAAGAGCTACTATTAGCTGGGAAGCTATGAAGAAATACGATAGGAGGCTAGGAAGTTAAGAAGAACTACTTTTAGCTAAGAGTCTAGCAAGCTAGGATAAGCTACTGTTAACTGGAATGAAAGGAAGCTAGGAGGAGCTACTATTATCTAGGAGAATAGAAAGCTAGGATAAGCTACGGTTAGCTTGGGGGCTATACATAATTAGCTGGAAGGGGAGAGAGCTGGGAAGAGCTAATATTACCTAGATGGCTAGCAAGCTAGGATATGGTATTGTTAGTGGAAGTGGAGGAAGCTAGGAAGAGCTGCTAGTAGCTAACATTAGTCACCTAAATTTGTGCCAACAGTGCAGAACTTTTTATAAAAAAAAAAAATAGAATAGTTTGACTGACAGGTCCATGTAAGTTTCAAAATAAAAGCCCCGTCTCAGCAGCAGATCTGTGACAGTGGCGTCTCAGCTGATCATTAACTCATCTACAGTAGTTATGAGGCTTCACCGTAGACAGCAGGAGAGCTGGTGGGCGTTAGCTGCCCCCACACTCTACTGTAATACTTTTATTGATGTTTTAAAATAACAGACACGAGCTGCAGGACGCTGACGGCGAGGAGTGGTGGGATGGTAAATGAAACCCTGTCAGCTGCCTCTGTGTGTGGGAGGACCACTCGGATTAAAAACCACACACTGGCTGTTATCGCTGCTAAGGACAGACAGAAAAACACATTATATTACAGAGAGCTCTGAACACTGGCTGCTAGCAAACACTCAGCGCTGACCTACTGCCTCTTCATAGCATTTTAATTTTTACACTAAGTGAGAAATGTCATCAACATAAATTAAACAAGATGATCAGACATCACATTAAAAAGAAATCATCACTACTGAACAAACACTCAGGTTAGAAATACAGAAGTCATTGCTACAAGCAGGAAATCAATCTGAACTAAATCAGCATCATAGCTGCAGGTACTGACGGAAATAAAAACACTGCAGCTAAAAGTAGAAACATCACTGCTACTCGTTAAAATCTAAATTGTAACGAGAAGAAAAGCAAAAGTCATGGAAAGTTAGTAGAAACACCTGATAGCTGCTGGACTTTAGGAAGACACTACAAGGATGAAGCTTCAGGGTTCAGGTCTAATCTGAGTCTTTGTCTCTAAATAAATCAGATGTTCTCATGTGAGAGTGTTTCCATCTGGTTCCTAAATGTGGATCATGTCTCCAAGTCACCAAGCAGCTGTTGATGGTTCTGATCCAGTGGTAGGTAGAGAACCATTAATATTCTACTGACCACATGATGGCAATGCTGCTCATTTACAGACACACACACTGAGATCACATCTACAGAGCTGGCTGGGGACGCATGTGGAGACACATTTACATTAAGACCAGGTGGATGGACAGGTGAGACCAGGAGAGACCAGGTGAGACCAGGTGAGACCAGGTGAGACCAGGAGAGACCAGGTGTTGATGTGAGGTCATCTTTCCAGCTGATCTTTTAGTTAGTTAGTCTGCAGATCCATCCAGAGTCTGAGCTCATGTTCATGTTCATATCTACATATAGATGTGTCTTGAGCAGAGACGACCTGCTGCTGCTCATCGCTTCAGCAAACAGAGGCTACACATCGTTACGTAAACCTGAGAGGAGGGTTACTCTACCAGTGAGGATTAATTGTTGGATTAATCTGATCTAATTCTCCGTGGGCAGATATTGTGTCACACTCTGTTTGTGGAACGCACAATAATTCTGCAAATAAGTCAATGAATCGTTTAGTCTGGGAATAATTATAAGGTTCATATTCAGACAAAAGTAAACCTCACATTTATGAAGTTAATTATGGAGACTATTAGTTTATTTAGAAAGTTAAATCTCATTAGCCCTTTCCTTGAGGTGTATGAAAATATGAACATATACTGATAATTCAGACTTAATACAAAGACTACTCAGCAAACTATTAAATTTAAACTTGACCTTGCTACTTTAAATTGTCATAAATGGTCCCATGTCTACGTCTACGCCACAGAGTTACTCCAACCAATCATATTCATCCACTTATTGTTTAGGCATCCTAAACTGGTCCCTGGCACAAAGCTACCGTCCCATCTAGACCAGCGACAAAGGCTCTAACAGCCAGACAACAAACTCAACCACTGCTCAGTAACCGCTGGTGGACAACCCTGCAAACAGACTTACTACAAACATGGAGACCAGCCAGTAACTTGCTCTGTTTATGAAAAGCGCCGTCACCAACAGGCCGACCTGCTACCAGCTGTCACCAACAACACTGTTTCCATATTTGGCTCAAAAGTTGTTAATGTGAATCCAAAACCCAAAGATGAATGATGCAGGGGGAAGAACAAGATGTTTAATAAGACATGAAAGACTCATTTCATCTGTGGAGACTGTCCCCTTGTGAAACATTAAGTTTTTTATTATGCATTTCATTCTTCTTTGGTGTGTCGTTGAAGTCTGAAAACTGGGACCAATAAACCGTGATGAGATTCTACCGGAGAGAAGAAACTCCAAACTCATTATTTTCTGTAAGCAGTGGCGGCTGGCGTCGCATTAAAACTTTCAAACATTAATGTTTCTGTTCTGAATAAAAATATCGGTCCACTGTGATGTGATCTGATCCTGGCCAATCAGATGGTGTGGGCGGGGCTTAACGTGGTGTAGAACGTGACAGTGGTCATACACTTCATTTGAATTTTTTCTCCATATTGGTCCAGTTCATTAGGTACACGAGTTAATGGAGTCTAGTTTACTGAGTGGTTCTTAAAAGTCAGTTGGCCCGTACGGGGATCGAACCCGTGACCTTGGCGTTATTAGCACCACGCTCTAACCAGCTGAGCTAACCGGCCTCACGAGAGAAGCCAATTTCTGAGCCTTGGGGTTTTCAACAAGGAGGTCAGGGCTCTTCCAAAGACTCACAGGACAAACCTGGAGTCTAGGAGATCCCCTGGTTCACACCACGCTCCAGCTGTCTGGTTCTACTAAACATTCAGTCATTAACACTTAAAATTAAGTCAAACACAAAAGTCAAAAGTTCAAGTTTGGTCAAAAACTCCTAATGATGAATGTCTTCAAGAAACCCAACATGTCCAGATGTCTTTGTTACATCTACATGTTTGAAAATCTTTACAAATAAAGAGTCAAGAAACGTCATAACTCAAACGAGTACAATGTTTGGTTTACGTACTGTGGGCTCTTGGGGTAGAAAGGCAGGGTCACGTGGCTGAGGTCGCTGATGTTACAGGCGGTGGGCTCGGCGGAGATGGCCTGCCTCTTGCTGCGGTGCTGGTCCGGCTGCAGGACGAGGTTCTTCTGCTGGGCCTGGACCTGCTGGGCGGTGGCGGGCCGGATCACGGACCGGTACTTGTCCAGCTCGTTCTGCAGCCGCTGGATCAGCTCGTCCTTCTGGTCCAGCTCCAGCTCCAGCTCGTCGATCAGGGCGTCACGCTGACGGAGCTCCTCGATCTTCTCCTGCAGAGCGTACTGAAGGTCCCGCAGGGTTCCCATTGATCCTTTAGGGGGTCCCTGAGGAGTTCTCTGGAGTTCCTCTGTTGAGGGTTCTGTGGTCTTCAGACCTTCTCAGGAGGTTCACTAAAGGACTCCACAGCTATTCAAGGTCTTTGGCTGCACCCTGATTTCTTTGTGGTCTTGTGGGTCCCTGAGATTCCTATGAGGTTCCTCAAGGTCTGTTTACATAATCTTGGTCATAATCTTCTGGTAGGATTTCTCATCAAATCTTCATAAAGGTTCTTCACAATCCTAATTTAAGCTTTTCAAGCTGTTTCCTGGATTTACAACATTTCCTAAATCTTCCAGGTGAATCTTTGCAAGTTGTAGATGGACTTTATTTCAACAGATTCTTTGCAGTTCTCCCAGTTACAGAGTTTCTGTAAAGGATCTACATGAACCCTTAGAGTTTATCAAAGAGTTTTACCTGGATCTTCTACTGTTGTCTTTAAAATCCCATGAGTTCTGTTCAGATATACAGAAATATTCTAAGAACAAACCAATAATTTAAAGTGATTTAGGAGAAGCGTCTTCAAAAAATTATCATCCTAAAGAGAAGCTGAAATTCACCAAAAATCCTCCAAGAAATAAAAGAGAAACTAATCCTGAAGCTGCAGGTTAAAGTTTAGAGTGAATCTGTGGAGATGAATCCAGACTCTGGATGGTGCATTAAAAACATCAGGTCACATCTCATCCTTAAAGAGTTTAGAAAGCACAAAACAAACCTTCCTCTGGTTTAATAAAATAAAATAAAATAAAACACACAGCGACGACACAAAGCTGCAGGAATCTGAAGAAACGCAAACAGAAGAAAAATCACTTTTCTCGGTTTGATCTCGGAGTCCACAGGAGAGAAGGAGGGAAAAGAGAAGGCGTGAAACCGGGTTCAGTGAATCCGGGACCTGGATCCGTCCGTGGTCGTGGAGATAAACGCGGAGCAGAGACGCTGCGGAGCCGGTGGAGACGATCCAGGGAGCGGAGAGTCCCGGAGGACGAGGAGCCGCGGATCCGGTTCACATTTAATCACCTTCATTAGTTTAATCAGTTTAACGCGGAGCTTGAACGGAGAGAGAGTCACCGAGAAAGTTGTCCAGCCTCAACTCCTCCTCCTCCTCCTCCTCCTCCTCACCTGTCCTTCTGTCCTCCTCTGAGTTCTCGCTGTTTGACAACGAACCTAAACGAGTCATTTTCTCCATGAGGACTATAAACCAATCACAGACTAGCTTCATCTGCTGTTCACAAACATGAAAAATAACTTTTTATTTACCTCCAATAAATTATGTTTAATGATCTACCTCATCTTCCTCCCCCCTCTCCACTTCTGCCTCTCTTCCTCCTCCTCTTCCTCCTCCTCCTCCTCCTCCTCCTCTTCCTCCACCAGTTAAGTGATCAGGTTGATCTCATATTGATCCATGTCTCATATAAAAGCAGACTCAGGTCAGTTTCCTGTAATGAATGAAGCTAAATGTGTCATGTGACTGATGATGATGATGAGGAGGAGGAGGAGGAGGAGGAGGAGGAGGAGGAGGAGGCCAGGGTGGATGGAGGGCTGTGACAGAGGTCTTCATTGGTTTAGATGAAGGAAGGAGGAAACTCCAGATGTTTATGTGCTGATGAAGAGACTTTAAAATAAAATACTGACAGATGATTATTAATCTGACACCTGAGGGTCAAAGGTCAGTCAGGAGAAGAAGCTTCTATCCTTCTGTTGATTGTTTTAAAGTTGATTCTCTGCAGAGTTGAGACCTTCATCATGGAGTCTATCAGATGACTCCTGCTGTCATGTGGCGCCCCCTGCTGGTTAGTGGTTATCATTACAACCTGCTGCAGAGCTTCAGCTGGAAAAGACAAAACAAGCTGGAAACCATGTGGACAGGAAAGACGGAGGAGTGGAGACATCTCCTCCTCGTCATCAGTAAAGATCTGATGTAAACTCATGTATCTGATCTCATCATTTCATTTCCTGTTTATTGTGTTTTCATTGGAAACAGGATTTAAACGTGTAGATGAATTAATACATACATCTCTTCAACACTGCAAAGTCCATTGAACGCTCCAAGTCTGTCCACATACTTTTGGGTGTTAATGGGACATCCCAGACAAAGAAGCTGTTTTTCACAATAAAAGCTTCTAAATTATCAGTAAGAGACTAGAATGTCAGGATTCATGGGGCTCAGATTGTCAAAGAGTGGTTCAGGGAGCATGAGATGGATTGTTCCACCACAGAGTCCAGACCTTAACCCCATTGAGAATCTTTGGGATGAGCTGGAGAAGCTTTGAGCAGTGGTCAGACTCTCCATCATCAATACAATGAATGCAACACTGGATGGAGACAAATCTGGAGACATTGGAGAAGATTAGAGACACAATGAGACAGAGGATGAGCTGGAGTCACAGATGAAGGAGGTCCAACTAAAACTAGAGGGGACCTTTTATTTTGGCGGTGTATTTTTTTGGTTTGTGTTGCAGGTGAAGAGACCTCTGATCCAGATCATGAGTGTTGGTCAAAGGCCTCCTGACAAACACACACACAGTTGTGTTTCTATCTCCGTGAGGACGCTCCACTGACATATTAACCCTAACCATGACGTTGCATGGGGAACTGTCCCCACAGCATTAATAAACCATGGAAAGCTGGTCCCCACAACGTGATAAAAACAGAGACAGAGGGAGTCCTGATGGCTGAGTGTGTGTGTATTTGCATGTGTGTGTGTGTCTGCACAGATAGCAGCAGGTTAAACATTAACGCTGAGCGGCTCGTAAAGCTAACACCAAGACAGTGAACCTTTGGAGTTTGATATGATGTGATCACACACACACACACACACACGCACACACACACACACACACACACACACACACACACACACACACAGGACCCTGACAACACACTGAGTTCAGAATGACACAGCTCTGATCGGAGGGAGGTGATCTCTGAAATTGCTCAGGTGAGTTTTTCCTGCTTTTCCGACAAATTATGTTTTTTTAAATTGGAATTTCCTCAGGAAGAAAGCAGTGGTGCTGGACTCCTCTTCTTCTATTCTTCTTTTTCTTCTTCGCTGGTGTCTGTTGAGCATCAGAGTGGCTAAAAGCAGCTAACTGAGCAAACAGGCCGACCGGAGTTAATGTGTCTTTATAATGGAGAGAGAGAGAGAGAGAGAGTCTGTTCCACTGTTTGTGTCATTCAGAGAAACAGTAAAAGCCTCTATACACACAGAATAAGTTCAGTTCATGTTAACAATTTAATGTTTAAACGTTGCAGACGACGAGCAGATACATGTAAAAGTAGAAATACTAATAGAAATACACTGAAACATAAGTGGTTTAAAATCAGTCATTAATTAACATGAGTTTAATTATGGATTTTCATGCACTCACAGCTTTTAACGCTCCATCCTTTATTTAACAGTAAAGCCTTTGTTTTAAAAGTAAGTGACAATTTAATTTAATTCATGCAGATCTTTATAAGCTCTACATAGTTTAAGGCTAAGAAAATAATTTATTCCATAAAGAAACATCATAATCACTTAATAATTATATTCCAACAATGATTTATTAATTGAGCCCAGATGTGAAAAGTTTAGATGAACATTCAGATGTGATTTTAATTATAAAGCAGCGTTTTATTGCTGTAACATAAAGGTTGAATCATGGTGCTATTATGATGAAGCAGGAAACAAACAAACCTGAAAACATTTAAATATGAACGGTCATTTTTATGTCTCGGTTAATTTTCAGAAGATGAAGTTTATAAATTAAATCCATCTGCAAGAAAACATCAACAAAACATTTAAATATATCCAGAAGAAAACAAGAAGTTTTTTAAAATCATTTTAAATGATGTAGATGAAGAAACAATTTGTGTTAAATATATTTTATTCATTAAACTTCTGATTTAAACAGTTGTGGCCTAAGAGACAGTTAATGTTGGTTAATGAGTTTCACATGGAGACAAACAGTATACATCCTGTCGTATCCTTGTTATCGCTGTTAATTAAACTTATTTCCTGTGACAGTCGATTAATCAGATGACGCGTATGACTACTGTTCACTTCTGTCCATCACCACATTAAGCTCCGCCCACATGATCTAATTGGTCCAGCAGATCTTTAATGGAGCAGAATCAGTTCCCAACAGAGAGAGTCCAGAACAATTTCCTTCCTAAAAATAAATGTGAACAGTAAAACTTAGCATCAAACGATCTGTATATTCGCCTTTATGCAGACGATGCTGAAACTTATTTAACCACTGGTCAATTAAATATCTACAGTGCAGCTTCGATAGTTGTTTGACTTTCTGTGACATGTGACAGACTGATGACCTGTCCAACACCAACTCTGACCCAGTGTCACCTAAAATAGGCTCCGCCCCCTCACAACCCTCCAAAGGATTAGCAGTAGATAATGGATGGATGGATGGTCTTTGATATTGTTCATCTTTTGGGCCAGCTTTCCTTAATAAATAAAGAGTTAACGTGTGGTCTCTTTAAATGGATTAAAAGTGTCTGCTGGTTAACTGTCAGCTTCATAGCAGAAGGAATCATAACTCACCAAAGAAATGAATTATGATGCAATATAAGTCATTTTCTTTATTGTTTACTTTAAATTACTATAAATCTGCAGTAGCGCACCTTTCAACTGTGAAAAAGGGACGACGCCACGTTACACCAATACTGGCATCCCTACACTGGCTTTCAGTCCATTTTAGGATTCATTTTAAACATTTTTAAAGGCCGGGCACCATCTTACCTGTCTGAACTACTTAGTCCAGCTGCTACTGGTCCTCCTTAGATCCAGGATCAGACACAGAGGCCATAGAGCCTTTACGGTGGCGGCCTCCAAACTCTGGAACAGCCGACCATTTTATATCAAAGCAGAGTTTGGAGCATTTTAAATCATTGCTGAAAACCCACTTCTTCTTCTTACTGGCCTTCAGCCAAAGTGGAGCAAGTCATCTTGGATTTTATTAAGCAAACACAGTGTTTATTGACAGTGTTAGTTTTGTTTTATTATATGTTTTATTGCCTTTTTTAGCCTCACATTCATCCGTTGATTTATTTGTATTTTTTCTGCTTGAACAGAACTTTAGTTCAGCTGAGCTCGTTTTTAAATGTGATTTAGAAATAAACTTTGACTTGATTTAATCTCACCTAAAATATCTATTTTAACTTAATATAGACTAGATTAAAAATTTTAATTGATCGCATTATTTCCATACTTAACATGAATTAATCTTTTGACCTAATTTGGACTGTCTGCTGTGGCTGGTTAGTTCTACAAGGTGGAAAGAAAAAGAAAAACACGACAATGCTTTAAGAGTCCTGATGTTAAAATTTGTTTTTCCTTCTTGGCGCCTGTGGGCCAACAACAAAGACAACCCGGCGGTAACTGTTCGACCGAATAATAAAAAATGCTGAGAATTTCAAAGAAGGTATTGATCTGAAGCTTTCACTGGCAGCCTGATACAAAGCACCGGCTGTGATTGTGTTCAACGCCCCTCGGTCTGCAGCACTGATTGGTGGATTTCACCAGCAGGTTACTGAGTTCAGCTGCCTGTTTTTCCACCAGCAGACTCTCAGATCAACTTTAAACAAAACGATTGGTAAATTCTGGTAAACTTAAAGTTATTATCTAAAAGGATCCAAAGTCCTTGCTGAACTTTTTTATTTTTATCAAGACTTGAAAACTATTATTGACTCCTAATGATCTGTTGTTCAGGTTAAGTTTATTTTACTGATGCATATTGTCGGTCTGTATCAGTGTAAACTGATCGTACATGATAAATGTATGAGGCGTGCAGATAGTTTGGATGTGGTGCAGACATCTGATGTTTTGAAATCTGAAATCTTAAAGTCTCATTTGGTTAATTGTGTAATTAATTAAGGGATTTATTTATTATCTCAGTGGGTTTGAGCACATTTTTGAGGCGTTACAGGAGGATGGCGATGGTTACTGAGGAAACTCTAGTTCTGTGAAGACAACCGTCTCCATTTAGCAAACCTGAGTTTATCTCCGATAGAATTCATCTCTGAGTTTGTCCGTATCACCAGGAGAATACCTATACCATGCACGGACAGCTTATATTTGTAGTTCTGCTATCTGGGCTTTTAATAGTTAAAGTTTTTGATTGCGATTAATAAACCTGCTCTCTGCAGGGTGAACTTATTAACTGTGACCACACTGCTCAGATTCTGCTTACTTACTGCTGCTTTGATCACCTCCTGATTTCTGCTGTGGTGTGTTAGAAGAAATGTGGGTTATTAATGCGTTTACTTTGGCAGCCCTAGTTCATATCTATAGCAGTCATTTTATATGCCTTTGCCATAATTTAACGTCTTGTTCCTCATTCTGGACGTCTTCCTGGAACTTGATTAGATAAACCATAGGGCTGTTGTGTTTTCAGAAATCTGCTCACGTCGTGTCTGACTGACAGAGATTAGAACGTAGAGACGTCGTTCAGGTGCGATGGTTGTGGTGTTGTTTTTCTAAACTAAAAATAAACTCCATGATACACTTATTAAATTAGTAGCTAAACAGATTGTCACATAATTCAGACTAAATATATTAATATATATCAAATATATTAAATTTAAATTGTTACCTTCTGAATCCTCTCACCTCATTTAAAAATGACTAAAACACTGATGATAACCAGAAACTGACAGTTAAGGAATACGTTTTTACTCTGATTTTTCTTGCTTTTTAGATTTTCTTGTCTAAATGATGTGTGCACACGATCGTTCTACAGTGATCAATTTTAGTCTTAACTATTTTAAGGTATAATTCTGGGTCAAACTATTTTATAATTTATTTAGATTTTCCATTTCAGTATTTCAGTTTTTGTTCATCTCTACATTTCTTAATGTCACTTTGTCAAATTTATCAAGGTTTAATCACAAGTTTAGAATTACTACTTAGAATTTAAAAGAATGAAATTTTAAAATGAATGCTTTTAATTCTGATTACTCACTAAATGAATGACAGACACCAGTCTCTGAGAGTAAAGATGATTCTCTTTCAGTTGGTCTAAACGTTTAAAACACAAATGAAGGTGTTGAGTGTTTGAAATGATTTGATGATTCAGTCTAAACCTTCAGTTATAAGCAAACCTTAAGTTATTTTAACTGTTTACTGTCTGAGAGGATTTCCATTCTGAAACACAGCGACCGGACGTTTTATCTCGTCCACCTGGACTGTCTCAGGGTTTAGGTTGAGGCAGGAGTGCATAGTTAGAACAAGAAAACCAAGCAACTGTTTGGTGCCCCGTAAAAATCCTAGATATCTTTTAGCATATATAGCAACAACCATCATAGCACATGTACATCTTAGCCTGGGGACTAGAACCTAGAACCTCTGGGTTGAGTTCTGTTTTGTTTGATGGAATGGTTTTTATTTCAGGGACTTGTGTTTCTAGAAAACATTTCTTCTAGGTGTTTAACTCTAAATGTCTGGTGGAGAGTTTGGGTTTTTATCAGAAACCTGGAGATGCTTTAGGTGGGCAACGACTTTCAAAAAGTAGAAGCTACTGCAAGAAACCCTACGAGTCCAGTTTCTCTTGTTTCAGCTTGTTTTTGGACAGTGTGAACAGTCATGCTGCAGACCGTCCACAGTCTCTGTCAATGATTAGTGGACAGACCTTGACCTCTCTGCTGCTCGCTTCAAAACACGACTCGTATCTGTTGTTCGGAAAACAGCAGCTCAGCGAAGACACACAAGTCTCAGTGTGGACTCACATTCTCATCAGGACAGAGACTAAAAGCTGGGATTGTTAGTTTCAGCATCTGAGCAAATAAAGAAATGTCCTGTGAACTGCAGGACACGACTGGTTTGTCTCAGGTGGACACAGATGTGAAGGACACCTTTGGAAGCTGACAACGGTTTTGGAAACTGCACATGAGCAGTGTAAGGGAAAAATAAGCTGCCTTAGTGGAGATCAGTATATGTCATTACTGTTAAGTGTTACATGGAGAAGCAACCAGAGAGCATGAGTAGTGATGAGAAGGAAAAGACGAAAGCAGAGGCAGGACAATATATATAGTATATATAATAATAATAATAATAATAATAATAATTATTATTATTATATATGAAAAACTAACTGAGCAACAAGACGCAGGTTTGTAGAGAAAAGACAGAAGGCAGGAAGTAAAACTTAAACACAAGAGAAAATAAAACAGGAAACCAAACATCATGACAGTGACTGTCTGCTAAATATGGCTGCAGATGTTACGTCCTGTTTGTAAGTGGAGGCAGCAACAGACTGAAAGGTAAAAACATAATTGATGACGTTGTTTTTTTTTTTTGTCTTCCAGTGAGCACCCCTAATTTCCCTGATTTACATTATCGCTGTCAATCACACCCAATGGAATCCAATCAGAAAGCAAGCGGGGACGGACTGGTGGGGACACCGAAGGAGGCGGCGCTTCGGACGCTCATGCAGCGGACTGGATACCAGCTACGACAGGTGAGAGGAACCGGACATGACCTGCTTGTTGATAAAAAGCATTTCTTTACTGCTACTAAATGTTTTCCGTGTTCTTTGGCTCGTGTCCTTCAGGAGAACGGGCAGCGGCGGTATGGCGGCCCACCGCCTGGCTGGGACGGCCCGCCTCCAGAGAGAGGCAGCGAGATCTTTGTAGGGAAACTACCAAGAGATCTGTTTGAAGACGAACTGGTTCCACTGTGTGAGAAGGTGAGAGATTATTGGTTTGAAGATACTCTTATTAATCTAGAACACAGGTGTCAAACTGATCCCTGAAAGGGCCGTGTGGCTGCAGGTTTTCATTCCAACCACGCAGCAGCTCACCTGACTTGGCTGAATCAATCAACTGAACTGCCTTCATGTAGTCATTTCAGGCGTCTTCTTGCTTGATTGGAACAAAAACTTGCCAGCTACACCCACTGCATGGTTGCTGCATGGTTGGAATGAAAACCTGCAGCCACATGGCCCTTTCACGGATCAGTTTGACACCCATGATCTAGAAGGTCCTAATCTAGAATCTGACTCACCTCAGACTCTTTGTCCACCTCTTTGGAATTTGACGTTTTTTAGACCTGGACTTCACCAAACTCTACTTTAACTTTGACTCATGATGACATCGAAACGTTTAATGTGTCTAAACATTGAGGGTTATTTGACCTGAGACACTTCTGGGTCAAAGAATGAAAGATTTCTTTGACGTGTCAGATGTAGGACGTCTTGGACTACTCTGGAGTCTTCAGGAGTGTCTTGTTTTTGACTTGTCTCAGCCTTGAATACTTTTTGTTGGAGTGTAGGTTTCTGATCTGGGTTCTCAGTCATCCAGGTCATAAAACACAGTGACTCAAAGTCATCTCCCTTTTCATTGCTTCAGTTTGGAAAGATCTACGAGGTGAGGATGATGATGGACTTCAACGGGAACAACAGAGGTTACGCCTTCGTCACCTTCAGCACCAAACAGGAGGCTAAAACCGCCATGAAGCAGCTCAACAACTATGAGATCAGGTACATCATCACCTGATTATGACCAGGAACCTACTCTCAACAACTGAACAACATCCTAGGATCGTAGCAACAACCCTTTGCCAGAGACACACTATCTCAACCATAACTCTTGTAAGATGCCATTATAATTCATGCTCTTTAATTAAACTTTATTTCCTTCCTGTCTCTCAGGAATGGCCGCCTCCTTGGCGTCTGTGCCAGCGTTGATAACTGCCGTCTCTTTGTTGGCGGGATTCCCAAAACCAAAAAACGTGAGGAGATCCTGTCAGAGATGAGGAAGGTTACCGACGGGGTAGTAGACGTCATCGTGTACCCGAGCGCTGCCGACAAATCCAAGAACCGAGGCTTTGCCTTTGTTGAATACGAGAGTCACCGAGCGGCCGCCATGGCCCGCCGCAAACTGCTGCCAGGTCAAGCTTCATCTTTGAGTTCAGTTTCTGTTGAGATGTAGATATGAAATCTAGAAATCAAGATCAGTCTGATGACCAGCCCCTCATAAAATTAAACAATAAAAGATGACAAAGTCTTCTTTGGGCTGACAGTAAGACAACGTTATCAGCAGCCAATCACAGCAAACGTCACTGTGACCAATAGAAGACGAGCTCTGACGGGCTCCATGATAAGATAACACCTGTTTGACAGGAGTAATGTGATCACGGTGATCAGGCGTATCTCAGTCTGTCTCTTATCTGACTCTCTGTTTTTACTGAGTGAAAATATTTCTCTGATTAAAAACCTGAGAAGAGAAACTGTTTTATTGAGGGAGGGTGGTGCAGTATTAGCATTAGGAGGCATAGACTCACCTGTCTATGCCTCCCTGTCTGTCTCAGGTCGTATCCAACTTTGGGGTCATCCGATCGCTGTGGACTGGGCAGAGCCTGAGGTGGAGGTTGACGAGGACACAATGGCTACTGTCAAGATCCTGTATGTGAGGAACCTGATGCTGCAGACGACGGAGGAGACCATCGAGAAGGAGTTCAACGGCGTCAAGCCAGGTACGACTTCACCACACAGCACAGAGGACACCTCTGAAACCGTCTGGAAGATCCTGAAGGGAGTGATGTTTGTGTTACAGGTGCAGTGGAGCGAGTGAAGAAGATTAGAGATTACGCCTTCGTCCATTTCACCCAGAGAGAAGATGCTATCACCGCCATGAACGCTCTCAACGGGAAGGTCAGCAGCTACAAGACAGTCACCTTTCTAGATCTAAAATAGCTCATTTGGAGAGTTTACCCAAACGGGCCGTACCAAAAATCTGCTTCAAACCTTCTCAGCTTCAGTTGATTAGCATCAGCATTGGTTTACACAAATGGATCGGTAGCTGCTCAGACAGGCTACATTCATTTGTGGAAATACGACCAACCCTTAAGAAACATCATTGACATTTACAGATGAACTGTCTCCTCTTCCTCGTCCATAGATAGTGGACGGGTCTCCCATCGAGGTGACTCTGGCCAAGCCCGTGGACAAGGACAGTTATGTTCGTTACACCAGAGGGACCGGAGGACGAGGAGGCTCTCTGCTGCAGACCGACTACACAGCCTACACCCTGGGACAGGTAGGACCGCAGTCACATCACCAACTATGACACCAAGGTTTGTGGAAGTCATGCAAGAGTGTTGTTGAAGTGGATATCATGTACAGAGACGCCACTGAACTCATTCAGCAATAGAACCAGTAACAATAGAACCAGGCCCACTCTCCATCTGGACATGTGGAGAACCAAAGAACCCAAAGTGTTCCACGTTGGGTTTTTACCTCTTGAAAGTGAATCTGGCTCCAAAATCCTACTGATTCCACTACAGGAGACAATGTCCACACAATTCAACCTTTGGACATTTTATGTCTCCTGGACATCATCACATTCTACCATTAAGCTCATTATACAATCCACAAGAAGACTGGGTTGTTGTCACCAAGGCATGCTACATATCGTTGTAAAGGTCTCCATACAAGATGGGTTTGTTATGTGTAGCACCACCATTAGCCCACTAGATGGAGACAAAAGACTGCGTAAAACTGAGGTACAGGTCTCAGATTCTGTCAGGTAAGTCACCATGTGGTTCATAGTTGATGGAGAATCATATTGATCTGACTCAAAATGCCCTCGTTTCTCTTTCAGGTGTACGACCCCTCGGCGGCGTACCTGGGTGCGCCTGTTTTTTATGCCCCTCAGGCGTACGCCGCCATACCGGGGCAGTTCCGATTCCCAGCAGCAAAAGCTAACGTTGGAGGTAGAGGTCTGATCAGGACGCCATCCGTTAGAGGTGAGGACGTGTTTTGTTGTAAACCCCTAAAAAACGAAACCATCAGATAAAAAGCAGTGCTGTGAGGAGTGCTCAAGTTCACAAGCTAGAAATATTGATAGTGTCCTCATGGACCTGTCGCCCTGCTGTTTCAGGATAAGTCATGTTCATAAATTTTACAAACTGTGAGTCTGAGCTCCCCTCACAGACATCCTTCAGTAGTTTACCTGCAGATTTTAAACAGCTGCTGTCCATTGAAACCCCCCACCCCCCAAAAATCTACCAATCCAGTTATCACATCCAGTACAAGGTAAAGGTTTTCACGGACAGCGGTGACGTTGTCCTTCCAACATGGAGGACGATCTTTTTACAATCTGCACATAAACGTCCAGCTGAGCTGAATCAGAATCACTATTTTAAAATCAGATGAATTGAATCAAACGCAGACTGATGTATGAAACGCTGTAAAGATTTAAAAAATAAAACAAAGAATCATCCAGGTAATAATCCTGCAGCAGGACAGGTGTGTGCTGTTGCCGTTGTTACCTCTGTGTTGACTCTGATTGGATAATTGTCTGACTGTGTGATTCTTCTTCTTCTTCCCCGGTTGATTTCCGGTGATTTGATTGATTTCACTACCTTTTCGATCTCCTGTAGAAATTTACATGACTGTACCTGTAGGGGCAGCGGGGGTGAGGGGGCTAGGTGGGCGGGGCTACCTGGCCTACGCTGCCGGGGGAGGAGCCATGGGCCGAGGTGGCGGCGGCGGTGGCTCCTATGGCATGAAGGCGGACAAGCAGTCAGAGGAGAAGCTGTACGACCTCCTGCCGGGCATGGAGCTGACCCCCATGAATCCTGCCGGCATGAGCCTGAAGGCCACCGGCATCAAACCAGCACCACAGGTAACAGGACACACCTGAGCACGAGGACACACCTGAACCCCTGGAAATCTGGTTATCATGAGGACCATCTGTCCTTCAACTTCAGGTGTCCTTTAACAACGCCAGAAACTCCATAAACTTAGACTGACGTAAATGATGGACAGCTGGACACGATGTTGTTCTATGGTCAGAACATGGCTGTCTCTGTCCTTGTCCCTCAGGTTCTGGAGGAACTATGTCAGAAGAATAACTGGGGACATCCTGTCTACCAGCTCCACTCAGCTATCAGTCCAGACCAGAGACAGCTCTTCCTCTATAAGATCACCATCCCAGCGCTGGCTACTCAGAACCCCAACGTGTACGTCCTCCATGTCCTAGTCCTCCTGTAGTCCTCCTGTAGTCCTTCTGACCCGTTGACTCCATGATGTCCATGTCTCTCTGCAGTCATCCCTTCACACCGTCTAAACTGTGCGCTGCTGTAGAAGAAGCTAAGGTCCACGCGGCTGAGTACGCCCTGCAGACGCTCGGCCTGCAGACAGATGGCGCTGCCGACGCCGGTTGTGCGACTGCAGCTGCTGTGGCCTCAGTAGCGTTCCCAGGTATGTGAAGGTCCGTACCCAAAGCCGACCAACTCTCAACTAACAGACTCTCACCTGACGCCCAGAAACAAAGACGACAGATGAGAGAAGGAGTCATGTGACTCACCAGCGACCGTCTAAAGCTACCACTGAGTAAATCTGATGAGAGGTTGTGGGTTTGTTTCCCTCCAGGCTACACTCTGGCGAGCCCTGCGTCGTCGGCGGTGGCCTCCCAGCTGAAGCAGGCGGTATCTCTGGGTCAAGACCTGACGGCCTACACCACCTATGAGGGCTACCCCGCCTTCGCTGTGGCGGCGCGCCACACCGACGGCTACGGCGTTTTCTAGGACAGCGGTTTCCAAAGAGGGAAACTCTCGTAGCTGCATTCATGCTAGTACGCTGTAAAAAATCAGTTTATGTTTTTAGTCCATTCCTTCGGTCACACTTAGTCTTCTTGTCCTAGTCCTCATATAGTCCTCCTAGTTCTACTGCTTCTGTCAAAGTCCTCCTATTCTAGTCATCCCGTCCTAGTCCTTCCCTCATAATCCTCCTGTAGTTCTCATTCCTAGACCTCATGTCCTACTGCAGTCATCCTGTCCTAGTCCTCTTAGTCTTTGTATTGCTAGTTCTGGACTTCCTGTCCTAGTCCTCATCTCCTAGTCCTCCTAGTGCTCGTTTTTGTAGTCCTAGTCCTCCTAGTTCTACTGCTTCTGTCCGAGTCCTCCTATTCTGGTAATCCTGTCCTAGTCCTTCCCTCTTAGTCCTCCTAGTGCTCATTTTTGTGGTCCTAGTCCTCTTGGTCCTACTTCTCCTATCCTAGTCCTTCTAGTCCTACTTTCTCTTGTCCTAGATCCCATTTCTGAGTCCTCCAGCCCTCGTCCTTCTAGTCCGCTCATTTTAAACCTTCATGAAACCAGATCTGATCAGATCATCGCTGCCGTTCTTTCTGTTCCCTCAGTGACTTTTCTTAAAATCCAAAGCTGACTAGTGTGAATGCAGCTTTCAGTTTCTACAGGAAACAGAACCACCGCAGACACAGACTGAAGAAACTCTGTGAAACCTTATGAAAACCGTCGCTGGGAAACGTCAGTCGCCCTGAAACAAATCCCTCGTCTTTCTCTTCACGTTGTCTGTCTTCGTCTCGTCTGAACCATGTTTTCATTCTTCTCTGCTTCATGATTGACAAAGTCGTGGGCGAACAGCCTGTGATTGGCTGGAATTAATGTTTTGATCAGTTTATATTCTAGTTTGTTTACAACATTATTGGTTCTCAGAGTTATCTGGGATTTGTAGTTTTTATCAAATGCACAGGTTTGCCTTATTGTGTAGCTGTCAGCGAAACTCTTTGTGTTTTCAGAGGAAACTAAAGTTTGATGAGTGAAATGTGACGTCTGGGATTTTAAGATGAGTTTTTATTCTACAAACAGTGGAGATGTGCTTTGTGGCTGAATACAGCGTCAGATTAGTGCAGTGCTTTCTGTCTGCAACTTAACAAAACAAATCATGTAAATGTCCTCTTCAGTTTGACCGCACCAGCAAATACAGGAAAAAAGCTGCAATATTTCTAGTGGACCCTGAGAGGCTATGAAAAGGCGGATTAACACCATTTAATCTGCAGATTTATTGTGTATGTCGTCAGATTGCTTACACTGAGGAGTTAACTAAAGACAAAAGGCTTTGAGGGAATCCTGTGATCAAACGCCTGAGCGTTGGAGTCGAGAAGCTGGTTTTAGTGGAGAAGTTTTTAGGATGCTCAGTTTCTGTATTTGCTGATGTTGTCAAACTGATATTTTCTTACTTTGCTTTTTGTTTCCTATTTTCACAATATAATATAAAATGCTTTGTTGCAAGAAAAATAATATAATACTGCCACACTGACACACTGATGAAAACTACTCAGCACAAACCTTCTGAATGTAAGCAGAAAGTCTTCACTTAGTTTTCTATTTAAAATTAATGAGAAATGTTATCAGATCAAAGATAAATTGAACCATTAAACCACTGCAGAAGAAGAGGAGACGAGGAGATGACGTTGTTCAAACAGATCCAGTTTCCAGCTTCTGTTTCCATTCTGCTTTTAATCATATACTAGTTTAATTTTAATGATACGGATGTTTTTGAATTTCCAGCTTCACATTGTGTGTGCTGTAGTTTCCACTTTTCGACCAGTGTGCTTTATATTCCTCTTTGTACAGTTACTAAAAGATCTCAGTTAATAAACTATTGTTAACACAGACAAACACACTGGGTTAAAGGTAACTAAAGCTTTCACGTGCTTCGTCATGGCAACGATAATATAATATAGGATAAGCTAAAATTAAAATGTGATTGAAGTCTGAAAACTGCAAGAAAAAAAAAAAATGTTTTCAAAGTTTAAATCTGAAAAATAATTTTAAAAAATGCCATCACTGTAAATGGTGACCGCTGAGGCACCGCCTAGTGGCGAGTTTTAACTTCTTATGTTTTTGTCTGAATGTTTTTACAGTGTAGGACACACGCCGCCATCGAGCTGTGAACATGCCAAAACAGAGACAGTATTAAAGTGTGTCAAGCACTTAGATGTTATTTTTATACCAGGAACAGAAGGAACATCCAGACACTGTTTGTTTGTACAGAGGGATGTTTGACTTCTCTTTGCCGCCGTTAATTGACGTTTAAAGCAGAAACACGTTAAACTGAATCAGAGCTAATATGCGACGAGGGAATTGTGGGTATTCTGGAGCGTTTTCATATCACGAGAGGAAACTGCTTTGGTAAATTGTCAACATGATCTGAAATCTTCCCCAAAATAAAAGAAACTTTTGAAGAATCAGCCGCTCGACTGTGTCTGCTGTTTCACATTTAAGAGGAAGTTGAGCTTCGGGTGTTAGCGCCTCCTTCTGGACGGGAGGACGACTGAACTAAGGCCAAATACGTTTTATACAAAATAAAGACAAAGGAATCTGCAAAAACACTTCACTAACAAACAGTTTGACCCTCGTCTGCCCCCTGGTGGATTTATACATGCTCTGCACTCAGAAGCTTTTGGCAGCCATTTCCAAAATGGCCGCCTCCATCGACTTTCTAGGTCTGAAAATGATAAAAATATGATTTTAAAAGGTTGTCTTTAATGTCGTGTTACAGGAAAGATCTCAGACTCTTTTATCTGATTGGTCAGTTGTTGAAGTGAAGAAGTGTGACCTGTCAGCTGTGAGCTTCCTGTCACTGGTCAGAAGATAAAGAAGGAGGAGAAACTCAGATCAACAGAAGAAGCATTTTCTCAGAGTCACGACACTGATTATACGATGAAGCTACAATTATACATTTGACAATTTTCACATGTGGGAAATGAAAAACATTTACAAACATGCAGTAGATTGTTAGTCTGGATCTGGATGTGGTTTGATTAACTTTCCAGCCACTAGAGGCTCAGACCTGATCTGTAATATGAGCTTTGAGGTGATAAGATCAGTCAGTGAAGTACGAATGACAGTTTTGTTAGGAAAAAGGTCTAAGTAAATATTTTATGTAGATTTTATTTATACTTTGTACAGTTTGTCTTGTTCTTCACTGTTCTGTTTGTTGAATCTCAAAAGTGGTGCTACAGTAACTGACTTGAAACTACAATGAAAACCTGATGTCCAGTTTATAGTTTCAGGTGCCCACTTGCTGCATCCGTCAAAGTTTTCAATATTTCTTCATAAAAAATGACTTAAAACATCTTGATAGTAGACAAATAGAACCCAGTCAATCACACGAAAGAGAAATATTAGACTTATGAATTTGTTTATTCAGGAAAGTGAGCCGGTATTTATGAGTTGCAGCTCCAGGATTACACGTTAGTTTCGAGGTCTGATTAGAGTCCGTCTGTTCAAACATGTTTCCATGAGCTGAATGTGAAGAGAAACTGGGTCATGCAGCAAGACAAGGAGAACCAAGAACACAAGTGGTTCTACAAGAGAACGGTTAAAGAAGAACCATATGAATGTTTAGGAACGGCCAAGTCAAAGTCCTGACCTTAATCCAAGAGAAATGTTGTTGTTGGACCTGAAGCAGCAGTTGATGTGAGGAAACCCACCAACATCTCAGAACTGAAGTGGTTCTGTTCTGAGGAACCAAGCTGCTGGAGAACACTGATCAGCTGGTACCAGGAGGAGGACACAGCAGAGACTGGACACCAGGAGGACATGATATGTAATATTGTCTCATCTTCATGTGTTTGACTGGTTTCTCTTCGTCTACTTTCAGGACTTTTAGTGTGAAAATCTGTTGATGTTTTTATGAAGAAGTAAAGAAAAGTCTTTCAAGCAGCACAGTCTGGTTTATTTAACTTCACTCTCTATTTAAATGTTGTGTTTATATTATTTGCAGTAAGTTTCTTCACTCTGCTGAAGGCCACAGTCTGACACACAATGATCTAATAACTCTTCAGGATCCCTCCAGGACCAGGAGCCTTTTCATGATGAGCTTTGATAAAAAGCTAAAGAATTAAAAAAAAACAAAAAAAACATCAGGGTTAAAATAAATACTTTGACATTCATCGTCATGGTTACAAAAATAAAGAGAGGCGGTTAAAGTTAATACAAACAAAACAGTTTAATACACAAAAGGAACGGAGGCGTCCCGTGTCCATGTCCAGTGTTTCTCTGGACCCATCCGTCCACCCTGACCTCCTCACTCCTCACAGAGCAGGTGTATCCAGTTAGCAGCTGTTAGCTACGGCTACAGGCTAAAGCTAACGTCCCACGCTGATGTTGCAGATCTTGCAGCTGGGGTCTTTCTTGGCGTTCAGGGTGGACAGACTCATGAGCTGGTGTCCACTGATCTGTGCTATCGTCCCCAGAGTCAGATCCACCGGCTCCGTGTAGATCACCTCCAGGATGACGTCCTGAGCGTGATGGAAACGCAGCGACCCACCTCCACCCTCCTCCTCCTCCTCCTCCTCTGTGAAGGTCAGGAAGCAGTTGTTGGACCTGTCCAGCGCCGGCAGCCTCCCTTTACAGAAGGCGTCCCCTTTGGACCCGTCAGGAGCTAGGACCAGGATGACGTAGTGGTACGACGTGTACATGCAGTAGAAATCCCCAAAGTAGAGGTTGGTGTTCTGGTTGAAGAGGAGGTCGGCCTGGATCTGTGAGCAAACAACAAACGGTCCAGTAGCTCTGCATCAGCTGCTCCACATCACAAACACATCTGCCCCCTGCTGGATTTATCCAGACTCTGCAGTCTCTAGCTTTTGGCAGCCTTTTCCAAAATGGCCGCCTTCATGGACGTTCAATAAATTTACAGGGAAATCTGTGCTAATGCTAATGCTAATGCTAAGCTGAGAACATTATTTATGTGAATATTTACTTGAAGAATCCTATAATGATCCTATAAATTGCTGGTGAATGTTTTTAGAGTTTCTTTTGAACCAGTTGCTGCAGAAAGCCGAGGTGTAAACATAAACGTGATGTGTTCAGGTACCTGGAAGCGATACGGCCCGTATGGGGAGTCCTGGGGTGGTTTTCCTGTGTTGAACTCCGTGTTGCAGCTGAAGAAGATTCCCTCCAGTTTGCCGCTGATGGGCGACCCATGGCTGCCGCTGTTGTCTTTCACCGACGGCAACATGCGGCGGCACTGACCGTCTCTGGAGCGATAAGAGGGACTGTCCACAGCACAGAGGGGTTAAAATAAGGGGACAGAGGGTGGACATCAGCTCCTGGTGTCTGAGCAGTGGGACACAGTCTGAGCAGTGGGACACACCTGTCTTGTTGGAAGTATTCCTTCTCCTGGTTTCTGTAGAAGACGGTGAACGGCAGCATCCTGCCAGCGATGGCCTCGGCTTTATGCAGCAGCTGGTTCAGGTGGATGGTGGAGTAATCTGCAGACACACGGTTATACCCTCAGCTAATCAAGTTTATGAGGAAGGTTTTAGCATCATGATAGCATTGTAGCATCATGATAGCATCGTAGCATCATGATAGTATCGTAGCATCATGGTAGCCTCGTAGCATCATGACAGCATCGTAGCCTCATGATATTATCGTAGCATCATGATAGCATTGTAGCATCGTGATAGCATCGTAGTATGATGATGCCATTGTAGCATCATGATAGCATCATAGCATCGTGATAGCATTGTAGCATCATGACAGCATCATAGCATCATCGTGGCATCATGACAGCATCATAGCATCGTGATAGCATTGTAGCATCATGATAGCATCATAGCATCGTAGCATCATGATAGCATCGTAGCATCGTGATAGCATCGTAGCATCATGATAGCATCGTAGCATCATGATAGCATCATCGTAGCGTCATGACAGCATCATAGCATTGTAGCATCATGATAGCATCGTGGCATCATGATAGCATTGTAGCATCATGACAGCATCATAGCATCGTAGCATCATGATAGCATAGCACTACACTCGTGTCTCTGACCTGCGGTGCAGAACTCGATGATGTCACTCCACTGAGAGACGCCGTAGCGTCCGTCTGGCTGTTTTGTCGCCGTCTGGACCGACAGCGTGTACTCAGTACGAGGACTCAGGAACCAGTGACCTCTGACCGTCATCGGCAGAGGAACGGCCTTCGCCACCAGCTTGGTTGGGACGTCCTGGCAAACGCAGACAAGACAAAGTTAGTCTCATAGAGGACTCACAGACAAAGGGACGTCTCTCTGAATTCACCTTGTGCTTGAACTTGTTGCAGCTCTTGTTCTCCTTCTTGTTAAGGTCGATGAAGTAGTGCGTGATCCTGTCCCGGCCTCGGCCGTCCATCTCCCAGCTGATCTTAAATGAATCACATGTGATGTTGCTGATCCGGATCTGATGAGGAACCGGGAGGTCGTCCACGTCCCCGATGCCGCTGTCTGCAGACTCTGTGCCTGAAACACAGTCAGTGTGACGCTGAATGAACCCACTCAATCAGGTTTACAGTCTGAGCTGAGAACACCTCATCACAGATGTGATGAAATCTGATCTTCTAACGTTTCCACCATCATGAGACAAACCCACAGAGGAGACAGAGAACGTCTGATGTCACTGGTTCCACTGAGTCAGTCGTTTTAATCAGAGCAGAACCAGGACGCCTCTACGCCTCCTTTAACCCGACACTAAACGTTCAGTATATTTATTGAAGCTTAACGTCCGTCGCTTGTTGAGCTGCAGATCAAAGATTAAGGCGAGCATCGCTCCGTCCACTGTCAGGGATGGGACGGTCCCATGATGTAAGAGGATTACGTCCGAACGGGATTAACCCACGAAGTGAGTCATATTCAGAGTCACGACACATCTGGACTCAGTTATTTATTGATCATCAGGTCATTTATTCAGAAGTCTCATGTCCTCAGACTTTTATTTTGTTAACTGTTTCCTTTAGTGCTGTAGTCAGCTTGTCCTTCCTGTTTGTTCTTCCGTCTTCACCTGTGTCTCATTACCCAGCATGTATCACCTGTGTCTCCATCAGTCCTCTGACTAGAGATCCATTAATATTCTACTGACCACATGATGGCGCTGCTGCTCATTTACAGACACACACACTGAGATCACATCTACAGAGCTGGCTGGGGACGCATGTGGGGACACATTTACATTAAGACCAGGTGGATGGACAGGTGAGACCAGGTGAGACCAGGTGAGAGCAGGTGAGACCAGGTGGATGGACAAGTGAGACCAGGAGAGACCAGGAGAGACCAGGTGAGAGCAGGTGAGAGCAGGTGAGACCAGGAGAGACCAGGTGAGACCAGGTGGATGGACAGGTGAGACCAGGTGAGACCAGGAGAGACCAGGTGAGACCAGGTGAGACCAGGTGAGAGCAGGCAGAGACACAGGGACTAAAACCATCACTAGTGACTGAGCTCCCATGTAAAGTGCTGCTATCAGCAGACACACCAGTTTCAGATCTAACCCTGGATGACAGACCTCATACACAACATCACCTCTTCTCATCAGGAGACTCTCTGTTTATGTCACATATTTGACTGAGGACGATCCAGATGTGTGCAGACAGTCTAATTTTGCCTCTTAATTAAATCCAGATGTGCATTAACATCACGTTCTGACACGAATCATAAAAGCGACTAAATCTAAAGCTCTGATAACTTCTTGTTAAATGCACTGATCACTCATGGAGCAGGTCTCATGAGGAGACAGCAGTGAAGTTGTCTCCCTCCCTCCCTCCTGCTTGTTTCCGTCTTTTCAGGCTCAGAGGACAAAGGCCTCAGTCAGCAGGGACACTGAGAGCTCGCTGAGGACGCCAGGACCGTCCCCACTGCACCGACACGTCTCCTGAACAAACACAAGCTCTTTCTTTGAGAGTCAGGGGCCACGTGACATATGATAGCATCATAGCATCGTGATAGCATTGTAGCATCATGATAGCATGATAGCATCATAGCATCATCGTGGCATCATGACAGCATCATAGCATCGTAGCATCATGATATTATCGTAGCATCATGATAGCATCGTAGCATCATGACAGCATCGTAGCATCATGATAGCATCATAGCATTGCACCGACACGTCTCCTGAACAAACACAAGCTCTTTCTTTGAGAGTCAGGGGCCACGTGACCAGGGGCCACATGACCAGGGGCCACATTTACGAAGGTTAAAATTAGCAGCTGCCTAAATAAAAGTGATCTATGAATAAAGCTCTGAGCTTTAACCACGTCCACCGACACAGAGCGTTATGTCAGAGTCAGTAAACGTCTCAGACCAGAGAGGGTGGTGGTCCATCATGTTTATACAGGACATGTCTACATGATATTTAAAATGTGTTTGTTTGTTATTAATTTGCATATTTTAGTAAATTAATAAGAGCTGTGTAAATATAAGGGACAGTCAAAACTAAACAACATTACCCACAATCCTCTCTGCTCCGCTCCACACTTTCTATTGATACCAAGCGTCACATAGCTGGAGCTAACCAGCTAGCCTCAGCTAACCAGCTAGCCTCAGCTAATCAGCTAGCCTCAGCTAACCAGCTAGCCTCAGCTAACTGATCTTATTATCTTTAGAGTCTGTCAATGATTCTACATCAGCTATGAACCACATGGTGACTGGACTGATAGAATCTGAGCCCTGTGCTTCTGTTTCGTGGTTCTTTGTCTCCATCTAGTGGTCTAATGGTGGTACTACAGGTAATAAAGTTAGCTTAGCATTGCTACGTAGCATGCCTTGGTGGCTGGTTCTCCTGAGGAGTTCCATGTGTGAACAACATGGAGGAAATCTCAGTCTTCTTCTGGATTGTATAATGTATAATGGTAAGAACCCAACGTGGAACACTTTGGGTTCTTTGGTTCTCTACATGTCCAGATGGAAAATGGGCCTGGTTCTATTGTTACTAGAACCTTTGTGGTGTTTCTCTAAACTCTTGTTTGAAGACATGAAGACACAGATTTTTTCTTAATCAGACGCTGAGGGAAAAGAAGTGGGAACTGTTCTTTAGGCCTTCCTCCTCCTCCTCCTCCTCCTCCTCCTCCTCCTCCTCCTCCATCCTGTCAGTGAATGGAGGAGGTGAAGCGTCCATTCATTCCTGGTGTGAAGGTAATTAGCCACAGTGATCTGGAGATCCACCAGACTGAATCAGCTGCTGCCAAACTTTAACTCACAGAGAGAAGGAGTTCCCTTCCTCCATCCTCAGATGCTCGTCCGTCAGTTACTGGAAAACTGGGACAACTGATCCTAAAGGTCTGCGTCATGTGTCTTTATCTCTCCGTCTGTGATGACCATCATTTCCTTCAAAGACAAAGTGTGTCTGGTTCCTTTTACAGACTCACTGCAGACACATCTGACTTTAAGGACAGACCGTGTGTCTCGTCCTGTCCTGTCTCTGTTTCTCACATTTACATCCACATTCAAATGAAGCAGTGTTTACATAGAGTCACCTGATTCTTCTTCTCTCATTACAGTCGGATGGTGACTTCCTAAACTCAAGGAGCTTTATCAGTAGAAGAAGAAACGTTTACTCTTAATGATCTGAATGTTTCCAGTGTTTGTGCAGTAAAGTTGTTCTGTTGGGATCTGACTCTGCTGGACCAATCAGATCATGTGGGCGGGGCTTGATGTGGCGATGGACAGAAGAGTAACAGAGTTTGTTTTGATCCGTCTTCTCTCTCCAGAAACGATTTCTAAAAGAGTCAGTCGTCTGTGAAGTGGAGGAAGGATCCACGTGAACAACAGAACCGGCTGAGCGACTCGTTTTCTTCCTCGCTCTGTTTCACCTGGAGCCTCAGCTTCAGTCAGATGTAGAACCAAGATGGAGACGGACGGAGACGCCACACTGAGCTTCAAAGTTTAACCCTTGGTGCTGCAGCATGAAAACGTCTTGGTGGTGAACCTGTGTGTTGTGGGTTTCCTAAGCGACTGGTCGGACAGATCATTTCCACTATTAATGAACCTGCAGAGAATGTGTCTCAAGACAAAAAAGTGTCTGGAAGGACAAGAATAAATGTCGCACAGGTTCTTCAGCAGAGACCAAAGACTCAGAGATCCACTGGAGGAAGGTTCTTTGGTTTTTCACCGTCACATTAAACTAAAACACCACATCCTCACCAGGAGGCACGGTGGTGGCAGCATCATCTAAAGGTGGAGGTTCAAATGAAAGCAGCAACGTAAAGACGACAACCGAAGCAAACGACCAGCTTCACCTGCTACGTTACAGAAAATGTAAAACAACCAGTAATTTACATAAACAGACTTTATATCTGAGCTTAAACATGTCTGTTTACATCTGATCCTCAAACACCTTTAGACAGAGAATCTACTAAACATTAAACAACCATTATTCTACATATTTTAAATCTACATGACTTTGTAGAAACCTGGCTTCACTTTAACAATGAGGACGTTTTCTTTGTGATTCTTGTCCAGTTTTCTAAAAGCCTTCAGCTCTTCACGGTCTCACACTCAAACAAACCTCCAGCGAGCCTCACTGACCTTGACGTTCTCCCAGACGGCTCCGATCCTCCGTCATGTTCACATCCAACCGAGCAGAAACACAAACACAGTCACAAACAGCTGATCTGCTCCAGTCTGACTGATGCTCACTCGACCACACTCACTCCCTCTCTCCCTCTCTCTCTCTGACGTCATGGGACGATCGAGGCAGAGGAAGTCAGTCAGAGGATTAAACGTTAAAGCAGCTAAACTGTTTATTATTACAGACATGTGCACTACACTGGCCACTTCATTAGGTACAGTCAAGTCATTCTAGTTGATGTAGAACCAGGTAGAACATTTATTATTAGAACCTAGAACCTGAAAGATCAGCTCACACAACACAAATGATTTCTGGTGAAAAGTTTATCTGGGTCTCTCTGATGGGAACTGATTCTGCTCCTGAAACGATCTGCCTGGACCAATCAGATCTCCCGTGGGCGGGGCTTAAAGTGTTGATGGACTGAAGTGTAAACGTAGTCTCTGATTGGTTGGAGGGCTATCCAGGTGATGTAGAGGGATCATTAACAGGTAAAGAAACTAAAAGATGAAATGATTGAGACGTCTGATGAACGACCACCGGTTATGGACCTGGAGGACATGTCCAGATGTCTCATCCTGTCCTGGAGGAGACGTCCAGATGTCTCATCCTGTCCTGGAGGAGACGCCGTCATATGTTCAGACCCGTTGGTGGTAGAACAGCTGAGTGTTGATCAGCTGATGAAGGTGATGAACACTCAGCTATTCGGTGTTTTTACTTCTAAAATGAACAGCGTCCTCTTCTAGAGACAGTGTCTCACATGAAGGACTGTCCTCACAAGTGCAGGATCAGTCCCCTGTGTTTGAGCCGGTGGTAATCTCCTTATGTAAGAGCTCATTTAATTCACTTTTCAGTGTAATCCTCCCCCATCGGCCGCCGTCAGGTTTTAATCCACAGAGGAAGACGTCACTCTGTCCAACATGCAGTTCCTCTCCCGTCCACTAGAGGCTCCACCAGTCAGTCAGTCAGTCTCTAGACGTCCACGTTAAACCAACATGTCTCTAACGTCTCTGATAATCATGAACGTTTCTACACGTCACCTGATTAATCAGATCAACGACTAAAGTTCTGCAGAGTTAAGGGGGCGTGGCCATTTAAATTAAATCAGATCTGTCCATCACCACATTAAGCCACACCCCCAAGATCTGATTGGTCAGGCTGATCTTTGCTGGAGCAGAATCAGACTCCAGATAAACTTCATTAAATAATGTTGTGAAAGACTTTCAGGTTAGTTTGGAAGATTAGCATACGTCTGAAACTCAATGATCACTGATCATTTTCTCTACTAACCGACAAACTGAAGAAACAGGAAGTCTCATTTCTCTGACGGAGGAAATGGAATCGTAAACGTGCAGGATGGTAGAACGTGATGACGTCCAAATAAGCAACTTTACAAATGTCACATCTTTATTATGATACAGCTTCAAATAACAAAATATACAAAAACAATCCTTCATTAAAAAATAAATCTATTAACCATGAAATAAATAAACAGGAACTTTACAGCAGTGGGATTTAAATTCATTTCAGTGAATCAGTGCAAACCTTTTCACACCAGCAGTTATTTGGTTCAGGTTTCCTGTTCTGACGTTTCAGACCAGAGGAGGAAACGTTTACGTCTCAGTCGCTGTGAGCAGACGCCGCTTTAAAAAAACCTGTCGTGGTGCGTTCAAGGACGATCACAGACGCTTTTAAAGGACACCTTCTTAAAACCTTCTGGTTTTAGTGGGAAATAAAAAGCCAGACTTTTACTCACGGTCCTGTTAGAATTTATTTCCTTCGTTGTGTTTCTGTTTTCTGATTCATGATAAAAACACAAAGAGGAAACATTAATCTGATCCATAGGTTTTATACTTTAATATTTTATCAGCAGCACAGACAGGAGGAGTCCTTTAAAACGTTCTCTGCTCACAGCTGAATTAAACACAAAGGAGTCGATAAAAGAAAAGACGAGTAAAACGTGAAAACACTGATATAAAAACATGAACTATGAACAGAAACACGGTGAAAACGGTCGTCTGCGTCTTTTCCACAGGAAAACGAGCACAGATCAGAGGCGACGGAGGAAAACGTCGGTTCACGCCGACAGGCACAGTCAGCAGAAATAAAATAATAACTTGTGTTTGAACTGGAGGAGGCGATCTGAGCGCGCTCAGTCGGCGCTCGGCGTCCCGTGCACTCTGAAGCGGTAGATGCACGTGTACTCCAGGTGACCCCAGTTTGACAAAACCTGCACCTCGATGATCTGGAAGGCTTCATCGTTCTCCTCCTGACGACACAAAACGAGGAAGTAAACCGTTAATATTAGTCTGACCACTAGGGGGCTCTGCATCAAACACAGTCTCCTGTTAAACGTTATAACGTGTTTAAAGTTAAAGCATCAGCAGTGACTCACAGTGACGGAGTACGTCTGCAGAGCGTCTCCATCCTCATCGTAGGTGTACGAGCCAAGAAGTTTTCCTTTGTCCTGAGCCTCGTTGTCCAAACCCTGAACACAAATAATTCAGAATAAAACCAACCGATGAACACAAGCTCCTCCTTCTGATGACATAAAGCGTCACATAGCTGGAGCTAATCAGCTAGCCTCAGCTAACAGACTCAATATTTCATCAAATGGAGATGACGTTGTTTAGAGTCGATCCAGACGATTCTTCATCAACTGTTCACCACATGGTGACTTTCCTGACAGAATATGAACTTTGTCTCTATAAAGCTTCTCTTACATAGACTCTGAAGTCTCTGGGGGCGCTGCGTAGCGTCCCGCTGGGTGCCAGGGCTTTAGAGATGTGCTCCAGGGTGAAGGCGGTGGGGACGATCCTCATGGAGAGACGGATCACCAGGAAACCTGTTGAGCCCCTGAAGGCCCAGCAGTTACCTGGATGGACGTCAGGCTGCAGAGACAGACAGAGACAGAGAGGTGCAGGTTGTTTTTACTATAAACTAATTACCGTTAGTGAAACCATGTCTGATGTCAGGTGTGTTACCTGGATGACGACTCGAGGCGACTGAGAGAAATACCAGAGAGGGAATCCAAACAAACTGAGCAGGGCAGCCTTCGTCTCGTACGTTTCTGAGCAGCGAGTGCTCAGGATGCTGCCCCCTGCAGGACGAGGACAGATCACACACAGACTCGGTTTAATCTCTTCTCATTATTTATGTACAACTACATTTTTAGACACATGACGTTTGATGCCAGTAAGAGACACAGAACAGCACCGAGCGTTTAAACATCAGCTATGAACCATGTGGTGATTCGCCTCATAGAATCTGAGCCCTGTGCTTCTGTTTCATGGTTCTTTGTCTCCATCTAGTGGTCTAATGGTGGTACTACAGCTAATAAACACAGATCGTCCATCTAGCAGTAACAGTTAGCTTAGCATAGCTACGTAGCATGCCTTGGGGACTGGTTCTCCTGGGGAGTTCCATGTGTGAACAACATGGAGGAAATCTCAGTCTTCTTCTGGATAATGAGCTCAATGGTAGAATGTGATGATGTCCAGGAGACATAAAATGTCCAAAGGTTGGACTGTGTGGACATTGTCTCCTGTAGTGAATCAGTAGGATTTTGGAGCCAGATTAAAGTTTAGAGAAGAACACCAGGCTTTTAAAAACATCTTAATTTAACTGGATTATAAAAGCAGTCAAACACAGAGGGGGCGTTTGTTTCTGACCTCCAGACTCCAGAGCGTAGTCCGCCATGCCGGTCCGGTCCTCAGAGAACAGCCTCAGAGCTTTGGACACCATCACATGGACGTCCTGAAGGAGACGGAGGATTCACGTCAATGACCGTTCACAAAGAAGACCTAACCTAACCTCATCATGAAGAGTTCAGTTTGAGTAAGACCAAATTAAAATGAGAATTAACCTCCCGGGTCACGGCGTCCCCTGCGTCCCCTGCGTCCCTGCCGTCCCCGGCGTCCTGCGGGACAGCCTCTCTGACCGTCTCCTGGTTGCGGCGCTGCTCCAGCTGCAGGCTGATGTTCTGCAGGATGCTGAGCTCCAGAGAGGCCAGCGCCGCCTGCAGGTCGTCCGCGCTGACGTAGCGCTGAGACAGCCACTGAAGGACAGACTCAGGGAGGGAGGCGGAGTCTCCTCCACCTGGCGTCAGCTGGTTCCCGTAGACCAGAGCTCGAACCTCCTCCCGGACCCGAGCAGAGACCTCTCCTGAAATCTGAGGCAGACATTAAATATCTGATTTCTAATAAATTCATCAACCTCTCACCTTCCCGACGCTCTAACCCGTCAGCAGCTTCTCTCACCGTCTGCTGGATCCTGGACAGTTGCTGGCAGCCGTCCCGACACCGAGACAAACCCCGGACGTCCTGCCTGACGTCCTCCAGGGACGCCTCCAACCGAGCGACCTCAGCCAGCAAGGCATCATGGGATTGCCTGTCCACGCCAACGCTGGAATAAAACGCAGAGGTTCATGTTCTGCAGCGAAGCAAAGACGAGCTGAAGATGAGGAGGAGGATGAAGGTTACCTGACAGCAGCTGGGAGTGTTGAAGGTGAAGCGGAGCTCGACTGCATCTCCTGTAAAATAAAAACAACTGAGATCTGATCCACAAAGACTGGACCAGCTTCATGTGAGACGGAGGACGAGGTTCACCTGAGTCTGAGACGACAGCTTCTGCAGCTGCAGCTCGATTTGGTCCAGACGAGACGTTTGACTCTGCTGCTGCAACAAATCCTGCTGTCGGGTCTGAAGACGCAAACAAGACGAGTTTAGAGACGTTTGAGGACGGTAGCTCAGGGAGGAAAATGAAAAGCTTCTGTATAATGTGATGACGTCCAATAAAATGTCTAAAGCTTCCAGGGTTCTGAGAAGAAAGACACAGCAGATTTAAAGTCTCACCTTTTCCCTGTGGCGTCTCTCCTCGTCCAGTTGTCCTCTAAGCTGGGACAGCTGCTGGTCCAGGAGGACGTTCAGCCACGTCTCCCTGTCCTTGTCTCCAGATGAAAGCTGCCGATGCTGCTGGAGGTCGGTGTAGAGCTGCATCACCTCCCCGTGTCTCAGCTCCGCCCGCCGTCCTCCGGCCTCGACAAGCTCCCACAACGCCGTCAGACTCTGCTCCAGACGAACCAGACGCTCAGAGGCGTCCTCGTCCTGTGGACAGACGCAGATGAATTAAAGAGCTTCAGCTCATCCTTCCTCTTCAGTCAGAACCAGTACCTCGTCTCCTGTGGAGGGTTCAGGACGTGGACCGTGGAGCGGCTCCTCCGTGGCGCCCTCTGCTGATTGGCTCTGAGAGGACGTGAGGCTGTGGACGGAGGACAGACCAGAGACGTCCGAGACAGTCGTCCTCCACTCTGTGACGTTGACAGCTGGAAGAAGCGATAATAAAGCAGCTGGACCGAAGCAACAGAGGCCTGAAGGAGGAGAGTCTCATTTATGTGGATTATTATAAACAGGTTTAATGTTGATTTTATTATTAAATCATCATCAAGACAAAAAGCTCCTTAAAAATATTGGAGAACTTACTGAAGAGGAGAAGCAGCAGAGGGAGGAGAACCAGGACGACTCTGAGAGGAAACCTGCAGAGAGACGGATTGAAGATCACGTCCAGATCCAGATTTCAGAAAACAAAGTGAGTTTGTAAAATCAGAGGACGTACTGATCCAGGTGGAGGCCGGTGGTCGTGTGATGCCATCGTCTCCAGAGTCGCCTGAACGTGTCACCTGTGCTCAGAGCTGAAGAAACAAGAGCAACAGTAAATAATCAGAACCAAGAGGCTGCAGGTCGAGCTGAGAAGATTCAGACGACAGCGACAAACAAGACGCACACGAAGGACGGACGTGATAATTAAAACACTTCTTACTCCTGTTCAAGACGACTGAGATTCACCTCAACACATTCATCATTAATCTCTAACATGTGATCTGGAGAAGCTTAAGAAGCAGAAAATATGGATATAAACTAAAGTTTCTGTTTTAAAAATCATCTAAGACGTCTGCAGAGATGATTCAAACCATCTTAACTTTAATCACCTGCTCACATCCCTCCATCAACCAGGTACAGTCTACATGAAGGGATTTCACTAATCGAGTTAATTACTGACCCTTTGATGGTTTCTGATTGGTCGTTCAGTCGACCAATCACAGAGCTCCTAGTGAAATCCTGTAGACGGTGAATTAAAACTTAATTATGATTCTTCGTAACTGTGACGTGTTGGTACAGAGGAACCAGAAATAAACAGATGTTCTGATTCTAAATCTATTTATATTTTAAGAAACTGATATCAAACCTTTTACATTAAGACAGATTAGAATATTTATCCCCTAAATAATTCATAACTTCCTGTATGTTTAGAGTAAGAGCTGAATCTGAATAACAAGGCATTTAAAATCTAAAAACCTAGAAAGTGAACTCACTCCATCAACCCGTCTGTATGAACTGATCCCACCTCCAGGATCCATGCCATCAATAAAACATCAGCTCCTTCTACACATCAACATGAAGCCACAGCAACAACACAGACTTCCAGTAAAACCCAGAGAAGCAGCCAGACGCTAAAGACAAGCTCCGACACTAAAAGCAGACGCGACGCTACACCTGCAGAGCGTCCAGCGCTCCAAGAAGCAGAGGACACGTCCTTGGTGAGAGGCCAGAGGACGGACGCTGACCTCTGAGCCAGCTGAAAGAGACCTGAGGCTGTGGAAGCAAAGACGGATCATTACAGAGATGTCTGGTTCACGGACAAAGCTCCAGCTCAAACTGTTTGATTAACCTGTGAAAACCGTAGCGCTCCAGATTAGCTCCAGACAACAGGACGCCACAGAGGACCACGAGGACGAGGAGACAGTGTCTGTGTCCGAGCGCTGCTTCTCTTTACAGTCGTCACCTGTTGGAGTCAGCAGGGCAGCAGTGTCTTTAACTGGGACACAACAAGACGAGTCAAATGAGGCTTTAAAGAGTCAGTGTCCTCTAAAGGGTCAATCTGAGTTTGATCTGTGACGTCTACAAGTCGATGAGACGACTCAGGAATCTAAAGATAATTCCTCCAAAACGTCCTTTAGCTCCAGATGTGATGTCTGTTGGACTGATTTCATCACGACCCAGAGAATAAAATAACTCAATCAGCTGGATCGTCCTCCAACCAATCAGAGTGATGATGGACGAGACACTGAACATTTGATGGAGTCCACTCAGTCAAAGGCTGCAGCCAAACAACAAACACCGAACGTTTCCTGGAGACAGCGTCAAGGAGAAACATCTTCCAGAGAGGGTTAGGGAGTTTATGGCAGCGTTGGATGAGCAGAGAGAACACAAGGTACCAGCTACCCTCTCCACACTACATTAACTTTGACTGGAAGATTTATTGGACTGAATCCAGTCCACTCTAGGAGAAGACAAGGAAGACAAGGACAGACTTTAGGAAGACACAGGAGACCAACTCTAGTAGAAGACAAGGAAGACAAGGACAGACTTTAGGAAGACACAGGAGACCAACTCTAGGAGAAGACAAGGAAGACAAGGACAGACTTTGGGAAGACACAGGAGACCAACTCTAGGAGAAGACAAGGAAGACAAGGACAGACTTTAGGAAGACACAGGAGACCAACTCTAGGAGAAGACAAGGAAGACAAGGACAGACTTTAGGAAGACACAGGAGACCAACTCTAGGACATTTAGGAGCAGAGGACATGTTTTATCTACTCATGGACAGTTGTGTTGACACTGAACTGGAGACTAATGTTTTATGTAAATGTAAACCAGTCTTCTCAGGTTGAAGACGTATCTGTGGACATGTCTCCAGTGTTTAATCCGTGTAACAGAAGCTAAATGTCCTGGTGTGTGTTGGACCAATCATCAGACAGAAACAAACAGACTCACACAGAGCTCCGTTGGCGTGAAGCTCCTTCTGGTTTGTGGTTGGTTCCTTCAGACTCATGACGCCACAGCGACCGGCTCGAACTGAAACGGAGGAAAAACAAAGAGTCAGAACTCACCAGGAGCTGAGAGACAAGAAGACGACCAACACCATGTCCACGTCCGTCCTCTGAGCCGAGGACCTGCACCGACTGTGAGGAGACAGGAAGGGAGGATTTGCATTTCACCAAGGAAACAGCCAAAGTGAAAAGGTGCAGCCCGTTTGTTTGTTTGGGAGAAACGACACAGAGAGAGAGAGAGAGAGGGTGGACTCATGAGCGTCACAGAGGACACTCTACTTGTCCTCTATATGGACACTGATGTGTCTGAAAAACAAGCGGAGACAAAGGAAACTGGACTTTAGCGTTTCTAGGAGACAGCTTTATCACCAGTGTCTGACAGAAGCAGAAACGTGTTCAGACTCTGTACCTCCAGGCCTTTTACCGGGGTCTACGTTGACCTTTGACCCCTGACACAGCTGCCAGATGTGCATCAGTGCAGACACAGAGCAGGCTGCAGCTCTCCTGAGCCACAGCACTGAGGCGTCCAGCCACAGCTGCAGAACATCTGGAAGAACCAGACATGAGCCTGGAGCTGAAGGTAGAACCCAGAGAACCAGAGAAGCCTCAGAGTGAGTTCACACCGAGCAGCAGCAGCTGATTTACACATGGAAATTTATACAAAACAACGTCAGCAGAGTCAGAGAGGAGACGTCAGCCGACTGGTTTCACTTTCACACTTTGGTTTGTGGATTTAAACAAACTGATACGGAGTCAGGACGAACCTGAAGGTTTCACTTTGAGGAAAATGAGATTCACACACACATCTTATATAGTCTGATGGAAACTGACTTAATTCACAGTTAACGAGAAGAATAAACCGATATCAAATTTAAAAAGACTTTCTTCTACAAATAAAATCATTCCAGCTCTTTATGTTCCTCCGTCTGTCATCAGCTGTAAAGTATAATTTATAAATCTTAAATTAACTCAGGACCAATCAGAGACATTCAAACTGATCAGACGCCTTCTGTCCATCACCACATTAAGCCCCGCCCACACCGTTAGACTGAACCCTCACTCTGATCTGCGACGCCGTCTCTCACCTGTCCGACCTTTGCGGCTCCGGTCTCTGCAGTAAATGGACGTTTCCGGTTCTCTGAGCTCCGATGATCCCGGTCCCTTCACCAGAGACGATGAGGAGGAGGTGTATTTGGAGGAAGAGCCATGTGTGGTGAGGGACTCCTTCTTGTCTGTGTGCAGCTCACAGTCTTTGCAGTAAACCCTGCTGAGCGTCTGCACCGGGTGTTTGTCACAGTGACCGTCTGAACCAATCAGAGTCCTGCTCTGCTCCTCCATGACGGTGCTTTCTGCAACACAGAGGAAAACTCAGTGAAGCAAAGACATCAAACGTAGCATCAAGTTTCTTTAATATTAAAAATCTGGCGCCAGATTAAGTTAAAATCACTGACGGGCCTCAGATAAACATCTGTCCTGGTAAACAGATCTCAGCTAATAAACTTTAGCTCATTTATCATCAGAGATGTTTGTTCCTCTGAGGATGAAGCTTCAGGGTTCAGGTCTAATCTGAGTCTTTGTCTCTAAATAAATCAGATGTTCTCATGTGAGAGTGTTTCCATCTGGTTCCTAAATGTGGATCATGTCTCCAAGTCACCAAGCAGCTGTTGATGGTTCTGATCCAGTGGTAGGTAGAGATCCATTAATATTCTACTGACCACATGATGGCAATGCTGCTCATTTACAGACACACACACTGAGATCACATCTACAGAGCTGGCTGGGGACGCATGTGGAGACACAGGGACATTAAGACCAGGTGGATGGACAGGTGAGACCAGGTGAGACCAGGTGAGACCAGGTCGGATGTTTTACAGGAAGAGTTATTTACACAAATACAAACAGTTCAGGATAAATAAACATGAATTACTTTAAACATCAGTTACTGATTCATTAAAAACTACATTTAATTAAACTGTACAAATGTTTATTTACAAAATATTTTATGGCAACTGACCTTTAGCGTCCAGGTCGTGGTCCAAACCTGAGGAGCAAGATCAGTGTTAAAACCAAAACTCTTCCGTTTGGACTCATGAATCGATGTGATCACATCTGTATGAACATCTGCTCTAAGAACAACAATCATCACTTCACACCTGATAGTTTAAATTTATCTCCAGATGTGATCTCAGTGTGTGTGTCTGTAAATGAGCAGCATTGCCATCATGTGGTCAGTAGAATATTAATGGATCTCTACCTACCACTGGATCAGAACCATCAACAGCTGCTTGGTGACTTGGAGACATGATCCACATTTAGGAACCAGATGGAAACACTCTCACATGAGAACATCTGATTGATTTAAGGAAGGAAGGAAGGAAGGAAGGAAGGAAGGAAGGAAGGAGGGGACTTTTAAGAGGACCAATAGTGATCAGATGTCCCCGCCGTCTCAGAGGAGGAGACTTACCCCAGAAGGTGTCGACCACGGTTGTCTCCTGGATGGAGGACTCGTCCAGCAGGGAGGAGATCAGGGAGGCGTCACTGTGGACGCTGCTGTTGTGAAACGACTGTCCGGCTGTTTTACGAGGAGTTTGGAGGAGAGACTCTGAGCAGGAGACGGAGTGATGCGGAGAACGACGAGACATCAGCGACCTGGAGGAGGAAGAAGAACGAGGAATTATGAAGAAGAAGAAAAAAAAAAGAAGGTAGAACACCAACAAAGAAGAAACGAGTTGAACCTGACCGACCTGCTGCTCCTCCAGCTGCCTCCTCCTACGCTGAAGGAGGCGCTGCTGGTCGGCAGACTTCGGTCCAGGAGGCCGTCGTCGAGTCGGAGGCTGCGTCTGGACATCGTCTGGAGGGAGGAGGAGGAGGAGGAGGAGGAGGAGGAAGAGGAGATCTGCTGCTCCTTCCCAGAGTCCCACAGAGCTGAGGAGTAGCTGGAACTGAAGACAAAACAACTTCTAACTTAGATGATGAGTCACTGGTCTGTTCTCCATCTTTACTCAGCAGACATTATTAGCTAATGGTTATAATCTTATGGCTGATAGGTGAATATCACCTGTGGCTTTAATCAGGACCAAACTTCAGAGACATGATTCAATCATCATGTTATAAATAAAGTTATTTTCTTGCTGATGTGTTGATCCGTCCTCAAGCAGCAGCTTCAGCTCTTACACAATAAATCCCTGTGACCTTATCAGACTGAGCCGCTCTGACCTACATACACACGGCTCTAACACCACAGAAGAAGAAGGCAGCTCTAACACCACAGAAGAAGAAGCAGCAGTATAAAAGGCAGAGAATACACACAGGTCAGTCCAGCCCCAGCTCTGCAGGTCCACGTCGTCGTCACTCATTAGAGAAACAGACGCACACACATTACACACACTATATATATATATATAACACACACACACAGACACACACACAGACACACACACACACACCCAGACAGACAGACAGACACAGCAGAGCAGAGCCGTGTGGCAGCAGCTCAGCTTCACCTTAAACCTGCTCTGACTTCCTGCTCTGCTGAGGCTCCGCCCACTCACTCTGGACTTAGCTCTGACAAAATTAATTAAAAGTTAAACCGACGCTCTGAGCGAGACGGAAGAAGACAGACTTAAATGAATAAAAAGATTATAAAATAAAGACTCCTGACATCAGCACCAGACACTAGTTCACATCATGTGATTTATAAAACATAATAAACTCTGACTCTGGTTCTAACGTCTCTACTTCCTGCTTCTACTCTACTACATCTAGTCATCGTGGTGTTTAGATTCATTTTATAATCGTTATTACAATTATTAATCAGGCATGACATCAGACTCAGTTAATTAAGAATATGACTGATGCATTAATTGATCCTGAGTTAATATTAAACATTTTATTCATTCACCCTTTAATTACATTACAAATAAACTTTAAAATTAAAAGATGACATGATGAACACATGACAGCATCACTACAGTAAAATGTGCTGCCTCCATGTCGTCCATCTCATCGTGCTTCCAGATTTATCTGAGCTTCATTTTCTTCTTAAACTTTCATTAATAGTCGTTGACACATGTTTAATAATTGTGGAGTGAGAAGAAGCAGAAATAAAGAACGTAAACGAAATAAAAACGCTGGTAATTTGTAATAATGTCAGAGGTCGACTTTGATTTAAATCCAGTGTGAACTGATGTCAGACACAGAACCAGCATCTCTCTGATGAGGTTTTATTTGTTTAAAGAGTTTTATTTTTTTCTGACTCTCCTCATCTATAAAATGAATCTGTGTAATAAAAGTAAACAGATGTTTAGGTGAAAAGTTCAGAAGATTTTTTATTTTCTACAGTTATTTAATTCTAATAATTTAGTTTCATTATTTCATCCATTTAAAGCAGAAATCATTTATTTTGTTCTTTGATCAGTAAAGTTAATCTGTAGACGTCCTGATGATCAGTCGACCAAATAAAACACCTCAGACTCTGAGTTAATCAAGAACATGACTGAAGAATTAACTGATTCTGAAAACATGACAAACTGAATTATTTTAGGTGTAAACAACTAACAGGAAACTGACTTAGTAATTAAATAAAGAATATATGTAAATGTCGGCGCTCTGCTTTAATGAAGGAAAATGAATAAAACCAACCAGGAGCAGATGAAAACAACCGGGAGCAGCGTGCGTCAGAGACAGGAACTTACCTCCAGCTGCAGGTGAACGCCGGCGTTTCACTTCCTCTACGACTCCACAGCCTCAATAAGACGCTGGATTACCCAGCAGCCCCGTCACCTTCCTTCAGCCAATTATGGACTTTGTGCAGAGCTGCAGCGCTCGGTGTTCACCTGCTGATGACACAAAACTGAGAAATGAAAAATATTACTGCCGAATCTAAAGTGGATGGTTTTTAGTTCAAAGAAATGTCTTCTATGTCAGCGCATCACTTCTGACACTATAGAGAGAAAAGAAAACCTTTAATCTACAGTTGTCACAAAGATGTTTGGTGTGATTTTTTTTCCTTCCTCCATATAACTGGAAACCATTACTGCTGAATTTAAAAGTGGATATTTTTTAAAGTTACTTGAATATAAACATATCACTTCTGATAAGAAAAACAAAATTAAATCTGCAGTAAACAGGTTTCTGCAGATTAGAATATGTAAAATGAAATGTCAAAAAGAGAAAACTAATAAATACACTAATAGACTAACAAGAGACATGAATGCACCTTTGTAGATTTCTTATTATCTTATTTTTTTTTAGTTATATAAATCCGTAGTTTTCTTCATTTTCTCTTAAATTTAAATTAAATCTGGTTTGTGTTTGTGGACAAATCACCCACGTGTCCGCAGCCATTTAACTCCAACCTGTCAGCTTCCAGCCAATCAGCGTGGAGCTCAGACGAGTAACGTCACATTGGACCAATAAGATTCCACAATGGGCGGAGCCCGCGAAAAATGAACGGCTGCTTTGCTAACGTTAGCTTTAGTTCCCCTAGGGGCGTCCTAAAGTAGAAAGATAAGTAGATAAATAAATAAAATGAAACGTTTACCTGTAGCGGAACTCCCGATGAACCAGCCGTTAACAGCGGAGGTCAGACGGAGGATAACGGCCGGTTACAACCAGGCAAGTGTACGTTGACGGACGACTGTTTAGTTCGTGTTCCAGTTTAAAACAGACGTCGGTTAAAGCCGCAATGACACAACCTAACATGTATCACCCGTTAATATTGATTATAGAAAGAAACATGTTCAAAATGTCGACTGACAAGCTATCAATAATCCCCTATGTGCGTTAACAACCTGTCGCTTCGTGTTTAATTAAAGCGGTCCGGTTTTTATAGCGGCAGCGGTGATTATCGCCACCGTGTGGTGGGAGTGGTGAACTGACTCCGGTGAAAACTGACAAAGATCGTATATTATATTATGATGTTTCACACCTTATGATCGGTTCAGACCGTTTATATAAGTAACAGAATGATTAGACAAACGTACTACATGTTTGAAACGTATACCAGTAATATACTGAGATGGATATGATTGACTAATTAATTTGTAAATTGCATTTTAATGTTACAGGGGTCGTTACTGCTTCTTATTTGTGAAGGTTATCTGCCTATTTTCTGTTTATCTTCACTATGATGAATAAATATAAGTTTTAACCGTTGTATTCTCGCATAAATGTATAAAAATAAAACACCTTTGACGGTAAAATAGAAGCGTTAGACGAAGACGGAAGTAGGTGTGAGTGAGTCATCACCTCAATCAAAGCTAAACCCCGACGTGAACCGGATGTAGAATCGTCAGGTCACTTCAGCAACAACGTGCGCGCATGTGTTTTGAAGAGCCACATTAAACCGGTTTGTGTTTTTTACTGATTAAACTTAAACCTGTCGATGTTGTCGTGATGTTCCGCTGAGTTTAAATATGTTTGTCGATCTTTGTCAGTGAGACGTTTGTTGTTTTTTCACCAGAGATGTTACAAAACGTGTATTAAGTTAGCAAGTTAGCTAACATTGATGTTGTACGACCAGAGCAAATCTAATGGAACTGTTTTATATAAAATAAACTAATCGTGTCTGTAAAGGAAGACTAATTGGAAGTGTTGTGTGGTTACTACTGAGAGTCAGAAGCCTCCAGACACGAAGCGAGATACTTTTCTGACCTGAAACTAGTTTACATGCCGAATTTCCTTCAGAAAACTGCAGATTTAAGATTTTCTTTGGTATCAGAAACGCTACGCTGACATAAAAGTGACTTTAAGACATTTTTTGACAGCGAAAATATCTGCTTTTAAATTCGGGACTAATATTTTCCATCATAAGATTACTATAAGTACGTTTTTATGACAAACTTCCTTACAAAAATTGCAGATTCAAGACTTTATCATCAGCAATGACACGCTGATATAGAAATGTTATATTTTTTGTTATAGAAAAGATCCACTTTTAAATTCGGCAGTAATGTTTTCCATTATAAAGTGTCTTAGCCGTCTGTTCTCAGTTTGGTGTCATCATATTTATCCACCTGCCTTAAATCAAAATGTAAGTTTAAACCCAGACTTTGTGTCTCCATCAGATTAACAGACATCATGACATCGCTGGCTCACCAGCTGAAGAGGCTCGCCCTCCCTCAGAACGACCCCAACCTTCTGACCCGCAAAGAGGTCGCCTCCTTCCTCTTTGACCCCAAAGATGCTGCGTCCATGGACAGGAGCACCTTCTACGCCCTCGGTGAGTCCGTCCTCCACCTCCTGCTCCTCGTCCTGCTCCATTTGTCTTTTACATCCTGATTTCATCCCCTCCTCCTCCTCCTCCTCCTCCTCTCCAGGCTGTACGGGGCTGGAGGAGCTGATCGGGATTGAACCGGCGTTCCTGGAGTTTCAGAACACTCTGTTCAGCCGGGAATCGATGACTCTGGAGCGTGCAGTCCAGTCCAAGGAGGTCAACAAGAAGCTGGACGCCGGCATCTCACTCTTCCTCACCCGCCTCTGCCCCTACTTCCTCCTCAAACCTTCTCACAAGTGCATCGAGTGGCTGGTTCATCGGTGAGTAAAAGTTTTAAATATATTTCATCAACAAGTTACCAAACCATTTTATTAATCCTTGGTCTCATTCCTTTTAATTTTCTTGTCTGTGGTTTATTTATGCACCAAACTCCCTTTAAAAAAAATGCAGATTTTATGTTTCCTTGCTGAAAACCAGGCTAAGCTTCAAACAGAATTTCTTTCATTGTCCTTTTGAATTGAAAGGATCCTCTTTTTAGTTCGGCCACATTCCAACACCAATTTTCTGCTTTTTATTTACTAATTTACACTAATACCGTGTGCAGACAGACGAGACATTGAGTGAACTCTTCCTCTGTCTGTGTTGCAGCTTCCATATCCAGCTGTACAACCCCGACAGCCTCCTGGCCTGTGCGCTGCCGTATCACGACACCAACGTGTTCGTCCGAGTTGTGCAGCTCCTGAAGATCAAAGACCCCACAAACCGCTGGAACTGGCTGCACCGTCTGCAGGTCTGTGTTTGACCATCTTCTTTCTGCTTCCTGCTCATCAGAGTCACGGTATTAATCTTTACTTTGTGTTTTTGTTGCTGCAGAAACCAGGCGTGCCGCTCTCCAGAGGAACTCTCATCACTCACTGCTACACAGACCTGAGCTTCATGGACTTCATCTGCACCTTAGTGACCAGATCCATCGAGGTAAACAGACCAGTTAGTGGTCCTGGGTTATTAACAGACACACACGCTGAGATCAGACCTGCAGTGCCGTCTGGGGACGCATGTGGAGACACATTTAGATTAATAAATAAATGAAATGTTTCCTCTCTTCTTCTTCAGGCTTATTCGGGACACTCAGGAAGTTGCTCTCAGCTCAGAGTGATCTTCTCCTTCTACGCCTCCACCATCGTCCCGGCTCTGGACGCCGTGGACAACGTATCCGACACCATCATCTCCAAGCTGCTTCCATACGTCCAGAGGGTAACTGACATTAACACACGTGGAAGCTGTGTCTTGATTTGGGTCGTATACGTCGTCTCATTGTCTCGTCGTCCCTCAGGGTCTCAAGTCGTCCCTGAGCGACTACAAAGCCGCCACCTACATGATCGTGTGCCAGCTGGCGGTGAAGGTGGTGATGGAGGCGAGTCTGGTCGACAGCCTCACGGTTCTCATCAGCAAGTCTCTGGTCAAAGAGCCCGTTCTGGCCCAGGAGGGTCTGGGCTGCCTCATCGTGCTGCTCCAGAGCCAGAAGGAGGGCGTCGCCGGACCCAGGTAGGACAGCGTCCTGGTTAGAGACGTTCTGGACGTGCTCCGTTAAGGGACTAAGACTAAACCTGTCTGCTGTTTCCTGTCCTCAGAGCTGTCGACCGTCTCTGCTCGATGCCGGCGCTGGCTTCCACGCTGCAGGCCATGGCGGCGGCCCACGACGTCAGTCCTCTGCTGCGTTACCTGCTGCCTCACCTGCTCCACGCCGTCTTCGCCGGCAGCTCAGGTGAGACCTGGAACGTTTGGACGCTAAAAACATTTTTCATCATAACAGTTCAGAGTTCACTGTTGTTCTCGGTCACAGGTGAGACGACGGACGAGCTCAGAGCGTTGGAGTCCATCCTCAAGTCTGTCCCGTTGACCAAAGACCTGGACCGAACCGTGGCTCGGTAAACCTCATTCACTGAGCAGCTTAACCAGACAAAGCCTGAGTCAGAGTCCTCTGAGTGTCTCTGTTTGTCCTGCAGGTTGATGCTGGACGAGTATCTGAGTCAGTCTGAGACCTCTGCTGAAGACATGTCCGTCCTCGACCAGCGTCTGCTGCCTCTGGTTCGTCTCTTTGAGTCCAGGTATTTAAAAAACATACAGCGCCTCCTAAAATCTGCTGAAGTTTTGAGACTTTACTAGAAACGTATGAGCTGCTCTGTACGTGTGTGAACTCAGGTCCGTGTCGTCAGATGTCATCATTAGAGTCCAGACTGTCTGCAAACCAAATATATAGAACCTATAACCTTCATGCTCTGATGCTAACACCTGCTAACGGTTGCTAGCATCTACTCAGAGCACATTCATTAGTTGTGCAGAGCTGCAGCGCTGACATGCTAGCTGTTAGCATCAACTGATGAGGACAGAGGTGTCACTTTTGGAAAGTTCCTCTTTTTGATAATATTTCAGTTTTGAGCTTCTGGTCGTATTCCTGAACTCTGCAGAGTAAGTTAAGAACAACAACAAGCGTCTCTTCAGACATTTGGGTTCAGGTTCTGTAGATACTGCACCGTGTCGTAGCTGATGATGAAAGTCTAGACCATTAACACTACGATCATTAAAGATGAGACAGTCTCTGCATCACCAGGTGTTGATTTGTCCTCTGTCAGATACTGTGGAGCTCTGGACGGCGTCCTCTCAGGACACGTCGTCGACATCAACGACACAGATCAGAAACGTCTCTTCCACCAGTTCCTGTCTCTGTCCATGAGCGTCGGAAAATATCAGGTAAACGTCCCAGAGGACACGTTGATGGATCACCTGTTCGTCTTCGTCTTAACTTAAATCTGTTTTATTCTGTAGATTTTAGGCGACTCGGGAACGTCGCTCTTCCTGAGCCTGAAACACCCGCAGCCTTCGGTGCGAGTCTCGGCCGTGGAGCATCTGTTGAGCAACATCACGTCTGGGAAGGTACGGTCACTGCGTCTGGTCTTCAGCGAATCCCACGGCTCCATTGTTTCCTCTTCTCGTTATTAAAATGTTTTCTGTTCGCTGTCAGCAGCAGAGCGTCGACGAAGCTTTCCTGAAAGACGCCGTCATGGATCGTTTGCTGGATGACGTCCCGGAGGTCGTGGCCGCCGCTCTCAGAGTGCTGCAGGTCAGAGAGTGGACGGCGGTCGTCACGTTTCTCTAAACTCTTGGTCTGAATCTAATCTGGAAGACATTTTAGTTTCTCTGTAGTTACTGACCCTGAATCCGTTCCCTTCAGGAGCTGTTGGACGTCCTGGACCCTGAAGACGTCGTGTCGTCTTTACTGTCTCTGCTGCACAGAGTGGATCTGTCGGTGGCTGAGAACTGGTCAGTGAAGGTCACATGATGCAGATTAAACATCGTTTCACAGCAGCTCTGAGATCAGTTTGATGTTTCCTGCAGGCTGCCCGTGTTGATGGAGGCGGTGCGTTTACTGTCCGACCCCCGGCTGGGAAAAGACGGCGAGCTGGTGCAGAAGACGGGATGGAGGCTGCTGCCGTTCCTGGTCATCACCTCGACGCCCCTCGAACTCACCCGCTGCGTCGCCCGATCCTCCGTCCTCACCCAACACCCGCTCACCCTCAACTGGACACGAGGTACCGGAGTGTCTCCTGTGGCTCCTTCACAATAAAAGCATCCGTTGTGTTTTATTGTGGAGCAGTCGTTAAAGTGGTGAATGCTGGTTGTGTCCGCACAGAGCTGGATGAGGTGATGAAGAGGAGATCTGAACCGGACTTCGTCGGTTTCTCCAACCAGCGTCTCGTCTCCACGTTGACCAAGAACCTGGCGAACATGGAGCACTTCTCCAAACGGGACGCTGTGAGTTTAACATCTGCCTTAAACAGGAAGTAGAGTCGCAGCTTTAATTCATAGAGAAGTGGTTGTGAACGTGAGGTGACGTGTTTCTGTGTCTGGACGTCAGCTGGAGAAGCTGGTCCTCCTGGTGGAGCAGCAGCGAGGGTCCAGCCTCAGAGAGCGCGCGTCCTTCCTGGTTCTGACCCAGACTCTGCTGCTCAGCCTGGGCGAGCTGAGCGAGACCCAGCACCTGCTGACGGCCCAGAGGGTCTTCACGGCGATGGAGCCTCACCTGCTGGAGATCACCAGGAACCACGACCCCCAGGTCAGCGAGACGCCAGGATGGAGCCGTCTCTGGAGACACGGAGGCTTCACCTTTAATCATCTCGTTCTTGTGATTTAACAGGAAGCTGATCGTCTCCTCCCGGCGCCCTCCTCCTCCTCCTCCTCCTCCTTCTCTGATGCCCTGACTCTTTACCTGAGCAGGTGTGGGCAGCAGCCAGGTGAACGTCTGCAGAGAGAGTACAGCCTCGTCCTCATCGCTCTGCTCAGAGACTTCATCTCTGCTCTCAAGTGTCATGACACCTCCTTCAAAGGTGAGAGGACAGTAGTAGATGATGGATTAGCATTTAGCATGAAGCTAAAACTGTCTATAGACGTAGTTGACATGAGTGTTGATCAGACCGTTACCTGGATTCACATTAAACTAAAGAAACGCTCAGGTGACGTTAGCGTCTGTCTCTCAGGTGAAGTTTGGTGGAACCCAGAGAAGCTGGACACAAACACCTGCTGTTACCTGGGTCTGATGTCCCGCCTCTTCAGCATCTTCATCAGCGGCGCCGCCGAAGGCCCGACGGCCGGGAGCTTCAGAGACCTGATGAGGCTGCTCGTCCAGGTGAGAGCTCGACCTTTGACCGTTCACCTGAGGCTGAAGCGTTTACCTGCGTGAAACCCAGTGACGGCCTTGTCCCCTTCCAGGTGCACCTGCGTGAGCCGCTGATGCTCTTCAGGTTCCTGTGCGTGCTGTGGGGGTACAGCAGTAACCATGGAGACCAGCTGGACGTGAAGGTGAGCGCCGTCCTGCAGACTCAGGCTCTGTACATGGGCCGCGCTCTGCTGGGCGTCCAACCTGCCGCCACGCTGGACGAGCTGGCGTCCGCCGACTCTCCCGGTAAGAGATGAAATGGACGTACACCTGCCAGACAAAGGTCATTTATTAGAGAAGCGTTAAGAGATGTGAGCCCAACAAAAACACGGTGACTGAGTCTGAGCCTCCGTGTTAATGGTGCTGCTACAGATGACACCTCTCTGAGTCTGACTTCTTCATCAGCTCAGCTTTATTCAGATCAGACTGACTTCACTGCTGTACCTAATGAAGTGGCCAGGTGTCAGTGTAACACCTGTCTGTCTCTGTCTCAGTGGTCCCGTCCCTGCTCTGCTGCCTCAGCTCTCCGGTGCGTGAGGTCCGACGCGGCGCCATCGGTGCCCTGCAGAGCCTATCAGGAGCGAGCACGTCTCCCTTCCAGCCAATCACAGAGAAGCTCCTGAAGACCTCAGAGGAGATCCTCGCCGACCCGTCGTACCTGAGCACGGTGAGGATTTTAAATCTTTAACGTCGTAAATGACTTGGTGCCCACTGAGAAGACGGTGAATGGCTGGTGTCTCTGCGTTGTGTCCAGACCGTCTTCACGTTCACACCGTCTTCACGTTCACACCGTCTTCACGCTCACACCGTCTCCACGCTCACACCGTCTCCACGCTCACACCGTCTCCACGTTCACACCGTCTCCACGCTCACACCGTCTCCACGCTCACACCGTCTCCACGCTCACACCGTCTCCACGTTCACACCGTCTCCACGCTCACACCGTCTCCACGCTCACACCGTCTCCACGTTCACACCGTCTCCACGCTCACACCGTCTCCACGTTCACACCGTCTCCACGTTCACACCGTCTCCACGTTCACACCGTCTCCACGTTCACACCGTCTCCACGCTCACACCGTCTCCACGCTCACACCGTCTCCACGTTCACACCGTCTCCACGCTCACACCGTCTCCACGCTCACACCGTCTCCACGCTCACACCGTCTCCACGTTCACACCGTCTCCACGCTCACACCGTCTCCACGCTCACACCGTCTCCACGCTCACACCGTCTCCACGCTCACACCGTCTCCACGCTCACACCGTCTCCACGCTCACACCGTCTCCACGTTCACACCGTCTCCACGTTCACACCGTCTCCACGCTCACACCGTCTCCACGCTCACACCGTCTCCACGCTCACACCGTCTCCACGCTCACACCGTCTCCACGCTCACACCGTCTCCACGCTCACACCGTCTCCACGCTCACACCGTCTCCACGCTCACACCGTCTCCACGCTCACACCGTCTCCACGTTCACACCGTCTCCACGCTCACACCGTCTCCACGCTCACACCGTCTCCACGCTCACACCGTCTCCACGTTCACACCGTCTCCACGCTCACACCGTCTCCACGTTCACACCGTCTCCACGTTCACACCGTCTCCACGTTCACACCGTCTCCACGTTCACACCGTCTCCACGCTCACACCGTCTCCATGTTCTCTCCTCAGGCTCTCAGCGTTCTTCACGACGAAGCGAAGCAGAAGAAGAAGAAGCTGCAGACGTCGATGCAGCAGCTGCTGCAGAGCGTCTGGACGCCGTGCTGCCCGTCGTACAGCGCCGCCGCTCTGATGAGAGCACTGAGCCTGGTTAATGGACGGGTGAGACACTGAATAATTAGTCTGAATGTCATTTGATCAGCTCATATCTTAACCTGATAGTTTCTAAAAGCCTTGATGAAAGTTTTAAAATGTTTAACCATTGATCAGACGTCCTGATGCTCAGCCTCGTCTTCTCCTCTCAGTCCGTCCTCTCTGTCCTGCTGCCCGTCCTGGACCGCCTCCTGGAGCAGAGCGGCCCCGACACCCCGGCTCTGCTGCGGGACGAGGCCCAGCTGCTGCAGCTCGTCCTGGGGAAGTATGACGAGGAGTCGGCCCCCCTGCTGGCCGAGGACCAGAACTGCATGGATCTGTTCATCAGGGCTCTGAGGACGTCGACCCAGCAGCACCCTGAAACCCCCAGCTGTCAGATCATGGCTCTGGAGCAGGTCAGGACGACCAGGACACGGGCCGGTGTTTGAGGGACAGTCAGAATAAAACACAGCATTACCCACAATCCTCTCTGCTCCACTCTGCCATGCTGGGTGTCTAGAAACTAGAGAAGCTTCTCTTTCCATTGATACCAAGCATCACATTTCTGGAGCTAACCAGCTAGCCTCAGCTAACTTTTTATTTCTCAGTCATCACGTCAGAGTTTCTTCTGTCTCAATATAACTGATCTAATTTTATTATCTTTAGAGTCAATGATTCTACATCAGCTATGAACCACATGGTGACTTGACTGATAGAATCTGAGCCTTTAAGCTTCAATTTCCTTCACAATCATAAATTGATGTAGTAGAAGATGATGTAAATAGTAAATAAAATGTTCAAAGGTTGAGTTTGCCTCCATCTAGTGAGCCAGTGGTGGTACTACACATAAACACAATATAGTTATCCTATAGAGAACCAGAGAGTCTTGATTCGTCTTTCTGAGCGTCCCTCTCCGTCGTCTCTTCAGATCACGAAGCCGTTCTTCTCGGCGCTCGGAGACGAGAAGGTTCAACAGAAGCTGCTGTCGGTGATGTTTGACCTGCTGGTGGAGAGCAGGAGTCCTCTGGTGGCCAACACCGTCAGCAGCGTCTTCAAAGCGGTGAGCGAAGAATCAGCATCACAGAGTTAATGATTAACAGCTTCTATAAACGAGACCTGGTGTCGCTGCTGGTACCATGATCTGATTCATTAGAGATTCATTTCAGTTTATTACGTCCTCATTGGTCCAGAGGTTTGTGTCCAGCTCTTCTCTGTCCTCAGACGTCTTCAGTCCTGACTCTGCTCTCAGAGCTGGAGCTTCAGTCCTGATCATTAAAAAAGTTTAAAATCTCTGTATTAATCCATCATTGCGATATCAGCGTTTGATTGGTTGACGATGTAGAAAAAGTTTTCCACTAAAATAATCGTCAAACCTTTTGTTGTTTTTAACAGATCGCCATCGACGCTCAGCTGGTCGCCAACGAACTCGCTCCTCCAGAAAAACCCAAAGTCTCTGTAACGGTGCAGCAAACCCGACGAAGCAAAATGTCTCAGAGGTATTTACAGCACGTCTGCTTTTAAAATCCTGAAACGAGAAATTTAAAGGATTGTAGTTCACACTTTGTCCTGAAGGGGTCAGTGTTGTCTCTGCTCTGACGTCTGAATTCAGAAATAATGAATCAGGAGTCTGTTTGAGGTTTGTTTAGTACAGAACACGATGCTCTGATTTATGTTTCCATAAAACTTAACTTAAACTTAAACTACAGATAAATCTGTCATTTCCTCAACATCAGCTGCTTGAGGCCGGTCACTAAAGACGGAGGCTCTACCAGTCTGTATTTATTATACGACGTTATAAAGTTGTTGTCTCTGATTAGGAAACCTCAGGACGGTGGCGATGCGTGTCCAGAGGGGGGCGCCGTGTCCTGGCAGAGAGTCACTCTGATCCTGGAGCTGCTGCAGCACAAGAAGAAGCTGAAGAGAGCTCAGATGTTGGTGCCGGTTCTGTTCTCTCTGCTCGGCAGGTAACGACTCTCTAATGATGATTTATTAACATGCTCTAAAAACTGACACATTTTGATTGAAGTCTGGTCCATTTTGAACGTCCATGTAATGACTGAGGTCTGCTGACACTGCTGGTCCTCAGGAGTCTGGATCCGAGTTCAGGTGACCACACCAACATGGAGTACACCAAACAGCTGCTGCTCAGCTGTCTGCTCAACATCTGCCACCGGCTGTCACCTGACGGAGGACCAGTGGCT
>SRSE01000644.1:0-236011 GCA_005024645.1 Planiliza haematocheilus
GCACATGAAGCAGCTTGGAGCTAACATCGCTAGTCGTCTGAGTGCTCCTAAGAACAATAACTCAGAACGTTTTCTCATTTTCGACTAGCTTTTTATAGCCCTCGAAAGTAATCAAATAATGTTTTGAAAGTTAACAGGTAAAACCTGGTTGGAGTAAACCAGTGCTAACTAACTAAGCAGTAACGAGTGTAACCGTAACTTCCAGTTAAGTTTAGTTGGTCTGGCATTCAGGATCTTACGCCATCCCTGCATTTAAGACTCACCTGTGTTGTTACTGTTGTGACGATTGAATAGATATGAATAGCTGTATAGTATATGACGGAAAAAAAAAAAAAAACATGACTAGCATGACTAGGGTCTGTTAACCTCAGCTCTGAGGGTTTCATGGCGGGTTTTGTAAAGCGTCTTAAGACGATTTCTATTGTTATGTTATAAATAAAATTGAATTGAACCTGGGTCAGGTCACCCTAACACCAACAGATGTTCCTATTTAAACCCCAACTTCCCATCAGTCCTTTAGAACTGAAGAAGCTACTTCAATAAAGTCCAGTTGCACCTGTTTTAGCTTGTACATACCATGACCTAGAGATGATGGTGAACTTTCACATTTGGTCATTGTTTTATACAGTTTTTATATTGCAAGTTTGTGTGCATATTATGGAAGTCTCCGGAAGCTTACATCAAATTATGTTAACTAGAAGTGTAATTATACGATAACAGCATAGTTGTCACCATCATGTGTGTGTCAGCTGAGTAAAACAAACAAAAATAATAATAATTTAATAATACAATAAAATTTTCATTTATACTTGCTTGTATCGGCATTGCCATATTGAAATTAAAATTTGAAAAACGTTATGGCTGTCTGGTTAAAGTTGAATGTTTTCTTTCTGCTCGTGTGTAGCTGGACCCGTACATGGACGAGAACTTCATCAAACAGGCCTTTAGTGCTATGGGAGAGTCACCGTTTGGAGTGAAGATCATTACTCACAGGATAACAGGGTAGGGTGTACTCAGCCTCTGTGCCAGAGCTTTGCAGATTGTTTTCTTCACATATGTTGTCTTTTTAAAGGAGCTAAAACTCCCAGTGTTGTGGCTGTCATAACTTCAGAGTCAAAGTAGTGTTTAATTTGATCACAATAAATACTAGCTTAAACCAGCGCTCAGTATCAAGCTGGCGTCCTGTCAGCACTAACTGCTTTACACTCCTTTGCTTGCTTTATGACAGAGTGACTGTGTAGTCTGTTAGATACTGTAAGTACTGGATATTTAGAGTTTATAGAAGACAGTTTCTCGCCGTTTGGCTCTAACATTTCTGTCCCGTCTTGCAGCGGTTCAGCAGGATACTGTTTTGTGGAGCTGGCAGATGAAGCAAGTGTGGACCGCTGCGTTCAAAAACTCAACGGAAAACTGGTCCCTGGATCAAACCCGGTCAGTTCCATTATGTAACTGCAAAAATACTTTTATACTCATATCGTTGTTGTAAGCCTTACAGCAATATGTGTAATTATCATTTCTCCATAAATATACAGATATTATTGATAATTTAATACCGCCCTCCTTCTTTTTTTCCCAGTATTAGACTTGTGTTATCAAGCAGTATTTTATTGTTTGATTGTGGATAGTGGAGCTCAACTAGTCTTGGTCCTGCTTTATATCAGAGACACCACTGTGTTGTATACTTCTAGACCATATGACACCAGGTTGTCATTTTGCTTTGTAAACACACCAGATTCTTGTTAACATATCAGATAAATGTGTCAGATCTATTGCTAGATCTATTGCTGTTAGCGCTGTCACTATTTCTACTTTCCAGTCAGTTTAACTGGCTTTATAAAGAAGCAAAGTGTTGGTCTGGTGATGATGATGTAAAAACGTGCTTGTGTGAAGCTGTGAGCTTTAGCTGCTTGCTACCCAACTTGAAACGCTGCTGCCCCCGTGGCCTGGCCAAGCTACTGGGCTCCCCTGTTCACCGGCCTGTATGTGCTGCTGAAGGTGGCTAAGAGGCTGCTTGTACATGAATGTACTTTGTTTGAAGCTGGTGAATAGAGTCTCTGGTAGGAACTAACTGAGGAATGGGCTAAAGGCTGGTCTGGGTGGTGGAGGTATGTAAACCCAAATAACAACAACCATAATAACTCCACTCTTTATTTCCAGCAATATCAGTGCTATACTACATGTCCTAGGTGTGTGAGGTTAGCTAAGTGTGTGTGTTTTCTCTCTCCCTGTGCAGCCCCGGAAGTTTAAGCTAAACTATGCCACCTACGGGAAACGGCCAGAGGCAGGGTAAGATGGGTTTTGTACCTGACTGTTATTGTGTGCTTTTTAACTGTTCAGTGTGAGTTTGGCTATATTTTTTGTAACTGCTCCTTTAAAAAGTGAGAAAACTGACTGTTAAATGTAATTAGATAATCTAAAGATGCGCGGTGTTGTCTGTGCTTTAAAATATCAAGCTTCTGCTAGACTTTTTGTTTAACATAACTGGTGGATTTTAGCTAAATGTGGCTATGCAGTCACCTCGGTTAACTTATTTTGACTTTTGACTTTGTTGATTTTATCAGTTACTCAGGAGTACTCACCTTGCATAGTTTTTGTAACACAGGAAAACAGAGAAATTTTACTTTTGGAGTAACATATATATTTTTTCTATATTTAAAAAAAAATACAAAACTAAAATGTTTGAAAATTTGTAAAGAAGTTAAATTCTACAGATGCCACAAAAATAAGTTCTAGTAGACTGATGGAAAGAATAAACAGTGACTTTTTGTCCTTAGCATGGTGCTGAAAAGTGAATCGTCTACACCTACACAGAGCGCGGGGTTAGCTTTTGTTGTACTGTCAAAAGAGGACCCAGATGGCATTTCGCTGTGGAGCAGAGGCCGATTTGTTCTGCTGCTCTGGTCCAGTGGGCAGGTCATCACAATGTTGACCATGTATCGGTGGGCTATTTTGAGAGTGCGCTGAGAAATTGTTTTGTCATCGGATCTGCTTCTTTGTTCAACTGTAATCAAGCTGGCCGCTCAAACTGTTTAAATGGCATATCAGCCGTCAGTGATCGGTTTATTAGAACACTATTACTGTGCTTTATTGAACAAAAGTCAGAAACTCCCTGGTTTGTCTGGTTGTGACCTGTAAAGCAGCAGAAACCTTTACAAAGCGTGTACAAAGTTTAAAAAAAAAAAACTTGATTAAAGTTTTTTCTCCTTCCAGGCCAGAGTTCTCAGTGTTCGTGGGCGACTTGGCCTCTGAGGTGGACGACTTTCAGCTGCATCAAGTTTTTAAGAAATACCCTTCCTGCAAAGGAGCCAAAGTAGTCACTGACCAGTATGGATACTCAAGGTATGTCAGCTCCTAGAGGTGGATAGGGCAGCAGTGTGACTTGAAAAGCATTGAAGTATTGTTAGAAACATAATAATGTCTAAAATGTCTTTCTTGTCTTCTGTGATCTGATAATTATTTGCATAGCAGTGTTGTGGACGTTGACCTCCAGTGCTTCTTCATCTATTTTCGAAAAAAGGCTGAAGAAATGTTTTTCTTGCCGTTTTATGCTAAAACTATTGTTTTCCCCATATAGGCTAAGCAAGAGCAACTCACAATTCAAGTGATGCTACCTCATGTTAAAAGTAAAACAACAAGTTTCAGTTCTACCATAATAATACCCATTATATTCTGTTTCTCATTATAAGTGGCAATTAAATGCCAAGTGTAGAGTGTGTGTTGGTGGGTAGAGGAGGCGTAACTGTCGTTTGACTTGCAGAGGCTATGGTTTTGTCAAGTTCGGGGAGGAGAGTGAGCAGAAGAAGGCGATCGAGGAGTGCCAGGGTACGATGCTGGGCGGAAAGCCACTCAGACTCAGTATTGCTGTAGCAAAGAGGTAAGATACAGAACTATGTGGACTGCAAGTTTTCCACTGAGATTTAATATTTTATTTTATTTAAGAAAATACTCCTTGAGACACAAGTAGGTTTCTGGTCAGAAGACCGTATGTACCGTTACATAGTCTGAAGGCTTCTACTACATTGACTACAGAGGGAATGTGTCCAGACCAGCAGGAAGAACATTTTCCTGTTAGCTGTTATTTTTGAGCCATATCACTAGTATACTCACACTCTATTAGATTGTTGTATCTAAGGATCCAAAGATCCTTAAGATGGAGCACAAGTAAATCTACACTTTCAAATCCATTTCTATTCCTCTGAGGCATTCTGCCTTTTGCCCTTTACGAATATTGATGACTTGTTGTTGTACGCCTGTGTTACAGCCAGAAGATGACCAGCTACCATGGGAGCCAGGGCCAGAATTACAATAGCAGCTACAGCCAGACTCAATCCAATTACTATGGCAGCCATACCGGCGGAGGGCAAGGGGGCTATTACCCTCAATGGGGGGGCTATGACCAGTACGGCGGATACAACAGCAGCGGATATAACAGCGGTTACAACAGCAGCGGATACAACAGTGGCTACAACTACAACTATTCTCCCTATGGATACCCTCCACCAGGCCTCATGATGCCGCCTCCTCCTGTGGGGATGCCACCCATGTCCGCTGACATGTCAGGAGCTGTAGAGGTGAGGGAAATACTGTCACGTTTGTGTCAGAAGGAACATCTTGACATTTGGGGTCGCACAGGACGTTGTTCAGCTTGTGTTCACGCATTGCAGTGACTTTACTGTAAATCCCTGCATGTCAGCTGCAAATTTACATTTCTCCTCATTGTGTTTATTGATCTAAATTATTTGTGCATACATTTGCGCTAATGGAGACGATATCCGACAAAGTCCAGCTGAACATGCAGTATATGCTAGCCTCTTGACTTGGACACGTACCTCTTACAGGCTAGATTTTTAACCTTCTTTGGGCATGTTTAGCGTGTGAAAAACTTCTTCTAATGTGTCATGTCATTCTCTAGCAGAGCCACGAGGAAGCAGAAGATGCAGAGGACGATAATGGAGAAGGTGAATAAAAAAAATCTTTCAGTATAAAAATCCACTGTCTGCTAGAGAAAGTACTGTCACAGCAACTCAGGAACAGTGTGTTACAACTCTGTGTCACATGTTCCCCTCTAAGGATCTAATGTGTGTTATAGCACATCAGAACACTTCACTGTGGATGATGAACAGTATGACAGCTGAATTGGCCATTCTACTATTCCACTGTTGCTTGATTCTCCTCCTTTTCTGATCTGTGGATGTGCTTGGTGGTGTTTTACAGAGCCCATCCCTGAGTGTGACGTGGAGACGTGGAACAAGGATTTCATGCAGCGCAGCGAGGAGCTCTACGATGCAATGATGAACTGTCACTGGGAGCCTCTGGACTCTGTTGACTCCCCTATTTCATCCCTCTCTTGATAACTTCTCCCTTCCTCTCCTGCTCCCTCCTTCTCCTCAAATAATATTTCATTTTTTTTTAATGATTTTGTACTCCCACAATCTAACGCCACATTAACACTTCACAAAGGCCAGCTCGAGTGTCTTCGTACTTACCCACAGCTGACAGTACATACAGATGTACTTGTTACTCTTTAAATATTAAATTCACACAGACATTGACTTAACTGTAATCTTTACCATGTTGGTAATAATCAGTCAAGTCACTGTTTAGTCCGTCTCTATACACCAGGTCTAAAGGAATAAAGTGTTGAAGCTGACTGGCACAGAAAAGCTGTAGAACGCCATTTCGCCATTGAATGATGTCAGCCATTTATTTTTGTTGGGCTGTGTTGTAATGACCAACAGGAGCTAGCTTAGCTCATTCAATATGGCCATTGACTGGTTAAAAAGAGATTGTCTTCTGAAGACAAAAATAAAAACTATGCCTTTATTGTCTTTTGTCATGTACTTCCTGTCAGTCCAGGATGGCCATTCATGTGTACATACAGGATATCGGTCTTTCTTGTTTTAATGAAGGATTTTCCTCTGTTTTTTTGTTTTTAAATTTCCTGATAGATTTAATGAATTGTATCTTGGTGTAGTGAGCAGTGTGGGGAAAATGATGATACCAAGTTTACCCAAGGGGAGTCATCCTGAAATGTAATTTATCTGTTTTCCAGACAAGAAGCTGTGTCTTTTTATGAAACTGATGAGAAACCGTATGAAAGGATTTTGTGGTAGAATTTATTTTCTGCTGTTTGATGGCTGAAAGATAACGATATATTTTCTTTCTGGAGAAGTTTTATCAATAAAACAGATTTAGAAGGAATATGGTCTCTTGAAAATGAGTCTGTGTGGCACAGATAGGTTTTCATGTTCCTGAATCATATTACTTAACATATTACCATCCTGAGGCCAATATTTACATCTTGATTGGTTAATAAGAAAATGCATGTCACGTTAAAGTTTTGAGCAAAAATTTGACATGTTTAATAACTGACACATCTATTAGTCTGACTAAAGTAGACAGCCAAAGACAAACTGGATTCCAAATTAGTTTGTGACATTTATATCCCCGGCTATTTTTCTAGCCTTGTCTTTGTCATGTCTTTTTTTTTTGTCTTTCTGACTGACTTTTCCAACGTTTGCCATCATTAGCACAATATTTTAGTTTCATGTCTAGTGACACCCCCAGCAAACGTGTACTTAAAGCAAGTTAAACTGTAATGTTGAAGAGAGTAAACATTACACATTAGCATGCTAGCATTATAACTGTGGGCAGGTTAGCATTCTGAAATTAGCAGTAGGGTAAGTCAGTAGTGTAACTAGAACCAGAATTTACTATCAAGCAATTCCAATTTTTGAACCACCATTTGAATGAGGCAGTGATGTATCTGAGCAAAGGAGAAAAACTGGAAAGAGTCTGTAGGAAAGAACTGGAGTCAGTTTATTTAGTAAGTGTTGGACTGAGTTGGTAGTGACACAGTGCTAGGCTGTCTCTAAAGGGCTACAGCTGTCTCTCAGGGAGGACAGATGGGAGTCATCTGCTGTGACCTTTCATGTCCAAATGTGTATTTGCTTCACTGGCATACATCAAAACACTCAGTTTGAATGCAAAGCTACGCCTCTGAAAAGCATTCCTTGTCCATTTCTTCACTTAGGATATCATTTTTTATATATAAAGTTTTTGTTTTCTCTCCGTTCTTCAGTTGCAGTGATTCAGGCTCGGCTGTCCATTATTTGATTCCGTATTACTAGTCTTGATGTTAAGCAGTCCTAGACCAGGCCTGCCAGGGCAGTACCAACTGGGCCCCAGGCGATACCAGCCCTGGTATAGTCCCCTCCAGCTGAGGCAGCCCAGAGCGCCCCCTATCAGCTGGGTAGGGAACTGAGGGAAATAAGCTAAGAGACAGAGCAGCAGAAAGATCCAGAGGCTGAGCAGGAGAACGCAGAACAGGAAGAGGATCCTCAGAGGGGCATCTGAGAACCCACCCAGACTCAGATAAGGGCCAAACACGGACATTTCCTCTGCCAGCAGCAGGCAGCAAAGACAGAGGAGGAAGATGTCTTCTGAAACTTCATACCCCCTCCACAGCATCCCGGCTTTGAGACACTCTGACTTGCTCTCCCCCTCTTGCAGCACCAGCAGAGGCTGCCCGTTGATCACTTGCGGGCCGTCGTGGAGAGGTTGGTAGCAGCTTCCTGTAGTGTTCTCCAGGAGGTCCAGGAGTTTGCAGAAACCAAGCCACAGTCCTCCAGCGAACCCCAGCCTGGAGAGGTGACGGATGGAGAGGGATAGGGAACGACGGATGGAGAAGGAAAGGAGGAAGATGAATGAGCCAGCAAAGATGCAGGTCCAGCCCCAACCAGAGCGCAGGAATATCCTTGAACGAGAGATGACGGAAAGGAGAAACTAGTATTAAATGTAGTACTTCATCAGAGCATCAGGGCATATAAGCAGTAGTTTGTTGCTCTTCATTGCATATTGTAACTTTGTTATCAATTCTCAAAGTCAGAATCCAACATGTCATGTTAAATTACTTCATATGGCATCAGCAATGCTGTTTCAAATATCAAACCCACAGAAACCTATGGACTGCTATCCTCAGCTCTATGGTGAATAATAGTTTTCCTTACTACTTGTCCCATTCAGCCACAGATGTATGCAAGTTAGAGACAGTGCCTTGCTGTTGATTTTTATGTGGCCCACTGTCGTACGGGGATGAGTGCAACCAAGCAGGTGGAAGACAACATTAATTGTATTGCATGTGCTGAAAAATTTATGAATATATTTATGTTTTAGCATCTTTGTTCAGCAAACTGTTGTCCAAAGGAACGTTGAACTGCTAAAGAGAGATTTCTTTTCAAGAGTTGGTGGAGACTAAACAGAGCTACATTAAAAAACACTGAATAACGGACTTGCCTTATTAGGTGGACAGAAATCTGACTCCAAATGTGTTCTCCTATCAGTAGAAGTGTAGTGTGTTCATTTATAGTTTAGATTATCAACCACCAAAATAGTTTACTAGGCATCAGTTCATACTGTATTAGCATGCTTAATACATAACACTATGAGACTGTTTGCAACCGGAACACAGCTACTGCCAGAAAGTGGGGACAACTGCAGGAGGGGGCAGGACATGTAACTGTGGCAAATTCATGAATTGATTCAGGGTCATCATGACAAACCGAAAGAAATGACCAAGGCTTTTACATTCTAATGTTACCAATTTAACACAGACAGTGAAACATATTCAGCAGGACATATATCTGTTCTCAACTTGTGACAAAATACAAAATTAAAGTACTTCCATTTCATTTTCTTCTTTGAGCAACACCCTGGCTGGCTGGAGGCCTGCACTGCTGGAGCTGTGGTGTCTGATGCAGTTAAATGGTACAACTGTAAACAGGAAGTAGTCTCACCTGTACAGGAAGTGGCTTCTCTTGGCAAAGACACTGTGCTGAGACACCCAAAGGTTCAGTGCAGGACCAAACATCACAATCGCTGACAGCAACAGGTGGAAGTGCTGCCGGAACATGGTGTTACCCAGAAACCTGGCTGCCAGGTTCGTTAGGACCACGAGAATAGTGTTGAGGAACATCTGGCCCCAGGACCAAAACTCTTACCAGAGTATAAACTAACTTATGAAAGTCACTTGTTGCTTGCTCTGAGTGCAGCAGTGTTTTGTGTAAGTTATCCGCCTCAGACTGAACAGCATTCAGCTGTCTCATGTGATAAAGCTGTAATCCTCTACAGAATGCACTTAAAACTAGTAATTGTGCCCTGACTTGGTTGAAAGTAGGAGGAATTCAGCGTCTTATGTATTCCAGACAGAGACAGTATTCATGCACAGCAATACTAACCAGAATGCAGAAAAAAATCTAAACAAACTAAACTATATGTTCCAAAGTTTGAGATGAGCTCCATTGGTGCATTGATGCAGAAATCCAAAGCTGGTTGCGGTGCAGAAAGAATGGCTTGGTCCACTGGTGTTAGCTGCAGCCATGCGCACAGAGTCTACTGTATAACATGAATACAGTGACAACTGGCTTCTAGCATTCCACAGACTCCCAAAATGTGCACGCCGTGAAATCCAGCCTCTTCAGTCCAGAAGGCATTCTGCTGACTCAAAGCAACACATCGGGTCTGCTCACAGCTTTTCCTCTCAGTAAACCTCTTCTCTGACCTAGTTCAGTAGTTTCTCCTTCCTGATTTCTTTCGGCAGAGTGCCCGTCTTATGCTACCTCTCCACCGGTTCTGCAGAAATGCAATGTCCACTGCTGTGATTCCCTCTAAGACGTCCGACAGTTGTGGCTTCAGAATACTCGAGCCATTTCCTTTGTAACTCTGCCCTTCTCTCCGTCACTGACAGCCATCCTATCCAAGACCCACACATAAAAATACAGAGTTCTCCCCGTCATGTCTCATGGCCTTAAAGGTGTCACATTGCTCCTACTGAGGTGACTGAAGGTTGAATCAATGATGATGATTCCTTGGTGTTAAAATGGATAAGACATTGTTTCTGGCTAACATTACCTTAACGAAAAGCACAATTAGATAATGAGAGTAAGTTGAACAATGCTGACAAGAGCAGTGCTATGAAATAAAAGTTTCATCTGTGTGTCTGTGCTTCTATGTGGGTTCATGTGTATTAATAGCACTAACCTTTGTACTGTATCTGGGTTCAGACTCAGCTGCTGCAGCAGTCTGTCTCTGTCAATCAGTGTGGCAACACACAGTTAATGCACACTCACTTTCTTGTTCAGTTGTGTTTTTTTCCCTGACCCTTATGGACCAAAGCAGTTGTGTAGTTGACCAACACTTTAACCCTAAATCTGCACATCTACTCCTATTTCAGGACAACTGAATAACATTGACCATCTTGTGACAATCCAATGTTCTGCTGGGAAACTTTTGGACCTGGCATTCATGTGGATGTTACTTAGACATGTAGCACCCACCTAGACCAGACCAGGCACCCCCGCCCCATAGCAATGACACTCCTTGATGGCAGCAGCCATCCCCAGCAGGATGCAGCCTGACATAGACACACACACAAAAACAGTTCAGAACAACTAAAACCAAACATGAAGAACAGCACAAGGTGTTGACCTGGCCTTTATATTCACTAGATCCCTCCCCTCAACCCATAGGACCCAAAGGCCCCCACTAACAACATTCTGTTACCAGACACCACAGGACACCCTCAGAAGGCCCATGTCCATTCTCTGATGAGTCACAACTGTTTTGAAGTCAATGTACTCCCTCACTGCAGTCAGAAATAATGCATTTAAAGACTTTAATCATAGCAATTGATGTATGAAGTCCACCTGCTGTTGGAGCAGCAAATGATGCCATGGTGCTCCAAGCTGAGCTGGTAATGCTTTTGAAATGTTGAGCTAGGCCAGGTCAAGTGAGCCTTAAGTTTCTAGCATGTGAATATGGAGAAGCTTCAAAGAGGCACAGCACCCTGGTTGCTGTAGGACTCCTGTCACCATATAATAGTATCTGCAGCAATGTCTCACAAAACAAACTGGACTGAGAACTCCCAGAACTCTGGCATGTTCATGAAGACAAACTTTGTCGTCACCAGTGTACAAATATCAGGGAAGCACAGATACATAATGTTTCTTTGACAACATCAAGTTCACTTCCTTTATGTGCTTTTGTAGCCAGCACTTTCATACACTTATTTGGCAGAAAAAATAAGTAACTCCATTAGAGAGACAAAAAACAGTGCTCTGGAAAATAAAAAGACCTGGACGTCCATGGATGACAACAAGGGACTTTTATTGGATCCCTTCCATGGTAAAGAATTTGGACTGGTGAAAATCAGCTGTACCAGCAGGGAGAAGGCTTGGAATGGCCTGTGATCTAAGGCAGTGTGATGGGTGAGCATGCATAGTTTCCAATGGCACGTGGTCTCTACTGTTTATTAATGATGTGACATGAGACAGGAGCAGATTCAGATTAAGAACAAGCCAAATCAAGCAAAGCAAAACAAAGCACCCTGTGAAAGCAACACAAGGTTTTTGATGGTACTGAACTGGACTATACTGCACACCAGTCACAGAGAGAGACCCAAGAACAACCAAGTAAAGACAGCTGTAGTAAAGTCTGATACTCTTGGGTTTCAGACTTCAGCCAGGAATTGCCTCAAAATTATTGTGGACAAATAATCAAAAATGCACTTTATTATTATGTAACTTGTCAAATTAAATGAGCATATTGATGATTGCAATTAAACATTTCTTAGACTTCAATTTAAAGGGTCACCTGCTGAAAGGGTAGCTGAAAGTTTAAAATACCGGCTGGCTGAAGTAGTCACCTAAACATAATAAAGTGACTGAAAAGGCTAAATGTATTGTACAATTAACACATTTGGAACATGGACAGAAAAGGACAGTTGAATTGTTGGATTTCTTTCTACAATATTTGAGGTTTTAACTTCTATGTAGGGCGGCAGAGTGGCAAGGTGGTTAGCACTGATGCTTCACAGCATCTGTTTCTGTGTGGAGTTTGCATGTTCTCCCTGTGTCTGCATGGGTTCTCTCCAGGTTCTCTCTCTCTCTTCCTCCCACCATCCAAAGACATGTTCATTAGGTTCATTGGTGATTCTAAATTGTCCGTAGGTGTGCGTGTGAGTGTGGATGGTTGTCCGTCTCTGTGTTAGCCCTGTGATAGACTGGCGACCTGTCCAGGGCGTACCCCTGCCTCTCGCCCGATGACAGCTGGGATAGGCTCCAGCAGACCCCCGTGACCCTTAACAGGACTAAACGGGTATAGATGATGAATGAATGATGAATGAACTTCTATGTAACGAACTGAACTGAACATGATGAGACAAAGTGTGATTAGGACCAGATGGTGTTAAAGGTTGTTGAAAATAAAATAAACAGAAGCCCTGTACTGAGACGTTGTTGAACTGTGGGTGCTGTATCCCGATGGCCAAACTTTCTTAAAGTTAAGTGACTGTAAGGATCATTAAATGGCAACTCAGATTTAAGGTCTAGTGCGGTTCTGATCAATCTTTAGCACAACACAGTACCTCCAAGAGCAAGACTGAGTAAGGCACCACCTGGTTTCTGCAGTGCTGCTGACATCTGCAGGCACTGGGTTGACACAACGCTTTGTGAGGCCAAACAGAGCAAGGCTATAGGGAACAAGTGGGTAATAACTGGATATTTTAGAAGAATAGATAAGAAATGAATTCTAAAATATGTTGTTGTTTTTTTGCCGATAAAGATCAGATAAATAGAGCAAGTTACAATATGCTTCTTATTTATTATGTGAAAAAGAGAGAGAAATGTTTTTTCGATTTTTCTGTGTGTTGTGAATGCATTATTACCACTATTTATAAGATGTTCTGTGTGTTGGCTTCAACCCAGACACACAGAACAGTGTGACGATCACTTGCAAGAGTCCCGTTGCCCGTTTTGACACATTCTTTTACTCATGCTTTTAGCTCTTAGTTAACAAACTGCAGTCTTTCAGATTATAAAGCGATGCTTTGGAAATTTGCAGCCAATATACTGACAGAAAAAATATACTAAACCCTGTGAGGATAGACTGAAACACTGCCACCCTGTGGATGAACTGTGCCATTACAGCCTATGGACATAACAGGTAACTCCAGAGGGGAGGGGATAGTCCTGAACAATTTAATGTGAGGATTTATGGTGTATATTAAATCATTCCCTAGTCTAAATATAATCTTAACTGATTTACATTCACTTTCCTTAACCATATCAGAAAAGACAAAGGAACATCTGTCACATGACGACGGTCTGTAGCCAACCAGATACTCACCTCAAATTGGAGGAATCTATTCTGATCCCATTACAAGCTGGGGGTCATCAGAAGTCTATAGCACCAAGCACAGAACAAGAACAGAGCAGTCAAAAACACAAAAAGATATCCAAGAACAGACAGAGAGGAAAATGACAACAAGAGGAGAAATATCATCACTCCTATGTCGGTGGAGTATCTAAGAAACTCAAGATGATTGTCTGTAAACATTGCATTCCCATTTCCATTCAAGCCCAGAAACACATGGAGACAGAAACTTCACCCCAAGGAGAAAACGTCCAGGAAAAACAGTGAAATGTACACTGATCAAAAAAACTAAATGAACAGAGCAGAGCATCGAGTCAATTAAACTTCTCAGATTCAGATCTGTAGTTAAGTAGCAGAGGGGGCTGGTAATCAGTTTCAGGTGCTTTGGTGTTCATGGAATGAAGAGGTTTAACAGGTGGAGGCCACTGACATGTTTCCCTCTTCATCTTTTCTGAATGTTTTTCTCTAGTTTTGCATTTGGCAGAGGTCACTGTCACTACTGGCAGCATGAGGCGATACTTGGTCCCCACAGAGGCTGGTATGGCTGGCTCCACCAGCCCTACAAAATGACCTCCAGCAGGCCACTGGTGTTAATGTCTCTGACCAAACAATCAGAAATAGCCTTCATGAGGGGGGATTCAGGGTGCGGCTTCCTCTAGTGGGCCCTGTGTTCACTGCTATTACCGTGGAGCTCAGCTGATAATTGAGAGTATGGAGGCAGATCCTCGAGGATGAAGGAATTGATACCATTGACTGGCCCCCACCTGCTATGTCTCGGTCCATTTGATGTCTCCAGTTTGTACTTCAGACTGTCCAGGAGCTCAGTGATGCCCTGGTCCAGATCTGGGAGGAGATAAGCCAGGTATCTTGTTAGGAACATGACGTTGTCAGTCATACATACAAGGATGTGAGGGCCATACAAACTACTGAGTACCACTCTGAGATGCTTCAGTATGATTTCAGTGAGGTGGACAAGCCTGCTGCATCATTCTTTAACCTTGATTTGTTGGATGTCTTTGAATTCAGCCCTCTACTATTCATTTTCATTTTCATTGAACGATGTGGCATCCTTTCATTCCACACACATTACCCAGTCCATTTCACTATAGCTATCCAGCGTGATTTCTTTCCCATTGACGTCTGACGTGTTTCAAAGTTCTTTCATTTTTTTTAGCAGTATACTTTATGCAGTTCAGGTTCCTTGACTTCTCCTTACCCCTGCTGTGTCTCCAGCTGCTGCTGATTACCTGCTCCTCTCTAATGTGTCCTAACTGTGTCTCACTGTCTCCCTGCCTCCTTGTGTACATTATTACCATGCCTACACCATTGCCAGATGGTTGTTCTCCTTGTGTTTGACCTTGTTTTTGACCACATTTTTTTGATTGCCCCTTTCATGAATTGTTTGGTTTGCTGACTGACCATCTGTGTACCAAACCACTTAAAAAAGGGAAAAAGACCATGCATTTGAGTGTAGAGTCTTTGATTCTAAATGACTCTTTGGTTTGGTTTTATTAGGAACATCTCTAAACTTTGATCAAATCTTTACTTTATAAATAATCATTTACCTTAAGGGGACTTTCTTTCTCCCTCAAAGCGAGATGTCTCTCTGAAATACGACTGTCTAAATGCCCTCACAGTGTTAGAAACACACACAGCCTGGTTGTCTAGGGTCTGCTGTTATCTTTGCTGTTGAAGTGTGTGGTGATGTCAAGATACCACGATCTAGAGAGCTCTCAAAGGCCCTAAAACGGTCTATCAGACTGAAAAGGGTCTTTAAAAGGAACTCCTACCAGCTGATTCAGCCCAAGATCTGAAAGTTTCATTCAAAAAGAAGTCTTCAAGTGATTTTAATCACAGGATTTGCTGGTTACTGTCTTAAAGTGCATTGGTCCAGAATCCCAAACAGATTGTTGAAAAGTTATGGTGTGGGGCTGCTGTTGTGCTGCTTCAGGGACTGGGCGGAATGCAATTATTGATTCTGCATCATATCAGTGTTATAGTGATAATGTGAGGCCATCTGCTGGAAAGTTGAAGATGGTCCAGAAGTGGACCTTTCAAAGGCATAAAAGCACACTAGCAATGGAAAGAAATCCCAAATTCAACACCCAGATTTATGACATGCTGTGGTTGCAGCAGTTTGTTGTAAGGAGTCATGGTGTGATGATGGAAACTGCAGGAAGTGATAAAACCATCATAGCTGCAGGAGTACTTATGGCTTTAGTGGCATCAAACTAACATACACAAGGTATAATGAGATCTAAAGATGCTAATTGCTGCGCATCAAGTGCTTTTGTGTGTCTTAAAGGGAATACAATTCGAAATTTGATTAATGGCTGATAAAATTATCATAAAATTCAGATTTAATCAGATTGTATGGAAATTTTATTGGAATGCTGATACCATTCCAAAGATCAGGTCCCAATTAGCTACAAGATCACTGTGCTCTATTCATAGAGTATTACTCATATATGCAGGTAAACCTCTCACTGCTGCCTTGCAAACAAATATCAAATACTACACTTTCTGTGTTAATATTTTGGAAGGTCTACTGTGCAAAATGATATGGTTGTCAGTGGCCTTCATGCCCGTTTTCTGATCTAGCTCTTATAATTTAATTTAATATAATTAAAATGAAACAGGTTTTAGTGCACATAGTCACCACCTCCCCCTGTGCAGATCCTTTAGAGGGGCTATCTGTGTGGCATCCAGGCGGTCAGATGAACTGTCAGCTGTAGAATCTCGCCTCTAATCTTCCATAAAACACTGACTGACAACACAAACAGCTGCCTGCCTGATTTCACTGCTCTGTCCTGCTGATGAAAATGTTCCAAAGCAAAGAGCCAGAAAGGAAGGACACTGCTGGGCGTGCTGGAGCCCTCATGGTCATTCCTACCAAAAGACAAAAATACAGTATGTTTTAGTGTTTCTGTTGACTGAGCTTTGAGTAGTATGGGGACACTTACATTGCAGCTATAGTTTAACAACATCCCAATAATTTACTCCCAGGATTGTTATAGAAACATAGTCCTTCATAGGGCCATCTCAGTAGCTTCCATTTGTGATTTCCATGACAATTTGTCCATACTCAGTGTCATGATTGCATTATAAGGCTCTCTGTGTCTGAAATACACAAGACTGGAAATAAACATGAGTTATTGTTCTTTGTATGGTTGTGTTTATTTTCTCCCCATGACCATCTCAAACATGGAGCATTTATCTCCCCAGCTGCTATCAGGCTGGAAATGCCACTGATAGCATGGCTAATAAACAGGCCCTAACATACTCCGCGTGATCTATTTATGCAACAGAGGGTGGTGGGACCAGGCGAGGTATCAAACAAAGGGTCTAATAATATCTATGATACCCAGAGTATTAATAAAGTGCACACATGCTTAATACCGAAATGATGAGAGAACAATAGTGAAGGCAATTTTCAATGCCTAGAGTATTTTAATCTTACTCTTAGTCTACTTGTTACTGGAAAGACTGCTTTCCAGTAACAACTTAGACAGTAGCTGGTGGACTGTTGTGTTTACTACATGCCCTTACTATGAAAGTGACAATAGGATGTTTGAGTAGCCCATACTGCTGGGGCTCCTCCTTCTTTCTTCTATGCTGTTTTGTGTCAATACATCTACAGTTACGACCATATATTTTTGGGCACAGACCATATTGTTTTTTAAAACCACATCAGCTGTTCACAAGACAAGGTTCAAATTACACTTATATAATTACTAAGTTTCAGCTTTAAGTTAAGCATATTCACATCCACAGAAGTGTGTGAAGGTGTTTTACACTCAATCCCATATTCTCAGGAGCTTTAATGTAATTACACAAATTAACATAATAATAGTTTATTTTTATTTTTTTATTTAAGGTTTCTAAGAATTCGGAACCCATGGACATCACAAAAAATAGGTTCCTCCTTGTAATACCAGGTCTTTGGAAATAAAAAAATCAGACTAAAATACAGTGTCTGGTGATGCAAGGCTAAGTAAACAGCAATTAATTATAAGTGTAGGAAATGTCCTAAACCTTGGGACATGTGACTTCTCGGTGTACAAAGCCACAATTCTGCCAATTTTGCCAATGTAAAATATTATCAGATTATACTGCATCTGAGCAATGTTCTTTAGAGTCAAGCAAAGGCAGTCATTTCACAGAGCAGTATTGACTGAGCTCTGTTCAGGGAATTAAACTGACAAGTTGTAATCGCTTCAGAGCAGCTAACATGAATGTGGCGCCCTGAAGCCAGCATTGTCTTCTACTGACAATGTTAGAAACAACTGCACTCGAACAGCTGAAGTCCATGTGATCAGAATAGGCTGCAGACAAATAAAAAATGTCATCACTTATTCTTTGAAGTATGTGCACAGGTGCTTTCATCGACCCATGGGACTGCATTGAAGAGGTCATGACACAGCTGCCACCGGAGTGTCAGAAGTGGTTGTTGACAGTATGCTAACTACATGAATCTTGATGTGCATACAGTGTATATGATACACCTAAGACTGGCTGTGCTAAATGTGTCACAAGACGCAAAATATTAATTTATAGCTGTCATTAAGGGGGGAGTGGCATAAAAGCCAATTAGCACCTGGTGACAGGATGCATCACTATCTGTGGTGCTTACAAACACAACCCAACTAGGCTTTAAATAGACCAATGACTCAGAACAATCAGATGTGATAGGTGTAGTTGTTTGCTACCAGTCAACCAGACAGAGGAAGTTGACGCTCTTAACACAACAACTTCTGCTAATTTAACCTTAAGGAGGTTAATTTTCTAGTCTCACTATTTTGGATCTGTGCTGCCTAATTCAATAGTCTACTGTCACATTACGCTAAAGGTTAGATCCATTCCCCTGTGATCCACCTTACAAATTACGAATCCCCCTCAACCAGGGAAGCAACTGATTCCTAATCTGAAGTCTAGTACTATGGCCATTATAACTCACAGAAATAAGAGATGTCATCCTAAAATCATCACACAACTGTTAGCCCTACAAAGAGATTTTGCCCATGAAAATTACAAACACAATGATGCTTGTGACTTGATTGTGTCATTGGCACCGGCACCCTATTCTTGCTACAGTCCAGAGGACACGGCCAGAAGCCTTAATATCCACAAAATGCTGTACATGTATATGTACATGGGCAGATTTTCCTGACTCCTGGTTCACTATTCCATGACAAGGCCCAACCTATATGGAAACCAACCAACCAACCAACCAACCAACCAACCAACCAACCAACCAACCAACCAACCACCCAACCAGGAAAATTCTGTTTAGACTGACTCCTGGATTTTGCGCAGGACAGTAGTGGTGGTTAATTGCAAGGAAATTCTCTATGCCTACATATGACAGTATGAAACAGAATTTACTCAGCGCCCCCCCCCCTTCAACATTTGCAAAGTAATTGGCTGCATCTCCCTATATTCACCGATGTGGTAAAACTAGCCACCCTCTTTTTGATTCTTTGTATCATAAGATTGTTTGGTTTTCCACTGTAACATCCACGCATCACAGCATTATTCATTGCTGAAATGTGATAATTACCAACCCATTCATTCCACAAACAATGTAAATGAGCCAGCAAACAGACTGTTAACACTGACGTAGTTGCTTTCAGAGAATGGTTTAGTGATGATGTGTTAAGTTGAAAGAATATAATATAACATTTCCAGGAACTGCTATTTCTGGCTATCTCACTCAAGTGGTGCCCATATATAATTATATAATGATACAAAAACTACATGAGCACTTTTTTTCATGTTGGTGAAAAAGGTTACTATTTGTATGCCTGTATTGCCTGTATTGTTTTGCTCTCCCTCACAGGCAATAAATGGAATCTGGTATCTGTCCATGACCAGCACTTACTTGGAAAAAGAATTTAGCACAAGAGTTGACAGGAAAAAGTGTGGCAGAATTAGAGATAGAGAGGCTGTGCTCTTGTGACTCACAGATGAGTTATGCTCGAGAAAGTTCCTGGCACTGCTCCCGAAAAATCACATTATTTGGACGTGAGAGGAAGAGACAAAGAAGCAGAGAGGGCAGCCAGACATCATCAGAGCCATGGAGAGCCCTGTCATAAGTGATGGAAATGATGGCGATTACCACAGAGGGTGGGTGTGCATGACTGTGGGGTGTGGGAAGAGCCTAGGGGTATGTGTGGGAGTCGTGTACCTGATGATGTGTGTTTGTTAGACAGCAGGTCAGGGTGGTGCCCTTGGCCTTGTAAGGCAGGGTTATCTGGGGTTATATATTTGATCCCTGCCTAGCCTGCAGGTCTATCGGCTGCATCGTCTTCACCTGGCCACTGTAAGTCTGCACAGCTGGTTGTATTTCACATTGTTGTTTTTCACAGGGGTTGCATTCATGGCATTACACAATATTGACAAATCTCATTATAAGTGCTTTGTTATTTACTGACTTGACACTAATGCTGATTTTAAACTATTTTTTCTCTATCCACTACAGGTAGATCACTAATTTATACTCTGAAGTCTGAGCTCACCTGTTGTCTGAATTAAACCCAGAGGTAAATTCCTATTTCTGATGTTTTCCATAGCAGTTTATGTCACTGAGGTACACCCTAATATATATATATCTCATTAAGGTATATGATCTCCTGCCTATCCTTTACAAAGATGTATATAGTTAGATTTTCCAAATGCAGAGGAACTTTTCACTGGAGTATCAGAAACAGACAGAATGAGGCCTTAATCATCACTATGTATGTACATTAATGCAGCCATGGGGGACGCAGAGATGGCAGTGTTTGGGGCAGCTGCCTCATACCTGAGGAAGTCAGAAAAGGAGCGTATGGAGGCCTCCACACGTCCCTTTGACATCAAGAAGGAATGCTTTATCCCAGATCCAGTGGAAGAATTTGTGAAAGCAACCATCAGCAGCAGGGATGGAGACAAGGTCACGGTGGAGACTCAGCATGGGAAGGTCTGTGGTTAGATTTTATCATTCAGACACTCAGTTTATATTATTAACACCACTTACAGTGCTCCCATCACATCTGCAGTTAAGCTAAATCAAGGTAAAGCTCAGGCAAAACATGGTGTGCAGTGTTGTAATACAGCAAATCCACTAATCTGTGGATACGAGGCAGGCTGTAGATGATGTTTGGCACTTACGTCAGAATGGCAAATGCAGATGTGAATAAAGTCATTCAGAATGAAAAGTGCATTTGAAACCACACTGTACCAGACAAATAATTAATTACCCGGTCATTTAGAGCAGCACAGGAAACACATCTGCTGTGAGTCTGATAGTGAGTGCATGTCTGGGAGCAAGCGTTAATCTGAGTGTAAATCTGTGTGTGATTTAAAGCGTCTGTCCTTAAGTGAGTGTGAATACACGATCGAATGAGAGCCTTTATACTGCTGCAATTTAAGTGTCTCCAGTCACTTCATGAGCAGCCGAGTGATGAAACGCTGCATTGCTGCCACCTGATAGTAACAATGTGCAGCATGCTTTGCAATGCTGTTGATAATAATAGGGTGGTGCAGGCATACAAACACAAATGACAGGAGAAACCAAATGTTTGGTTGACTCACTGATAAAACATCACCACTGGTAATTTATATGTTCATAATAATGTGAATCAATGTTGTCCCTCCAGACTGTGACTGTAAAAGAATCCGACATTCTGCAACAGAATCCTCCAAAGTTTGACAAGATTGAAGACATGGCCATGTTGACTTTCCTCCATGAACCAGCTGTGCTGTTTAACCTCAAAGAGCGTTATGCAGCATGGATGATCTATGTGAGTAGCCCTGTGTTTTACTAAATGCCTGTTTCACAAACATATACGTCTACAAGCTACAAAGCTGAGAAAGAAAAAGAAAACTGTGTTCTCAAACCCTGAAATCAACAGTATACTGTACCAAAACACAAATAAAGGACAGATTCCCTATCAGTAATGTGTTTTTTTATTTGTGTTCTCAGACCTACTCTGGGCTGTTCTGTGTGACTGTCAACCCCTACAAGTGGCTGCCAGTCTACAACCAAGAGGTGGTTGTTGCCTACAGAGGAAAGAAGAGGAGTGAAGCTCCTCCTCACATCTTCTCCATCTCTGACAACGCCTACCAGTACATGCTGGCAGGTACAGACTGACAGGACAGGTGTCATTTTGGACAGGTCTTGCTACATTTACTAACAAATCTGTACTCTCCACAAACTTTTGGCAGACCGTGAGAACCAGTCAATTCTGATCACGTACGTATTACTTTACTACATGGCATCACATATGCTAAAATACAGTCTTATTCAACATTACGCTACAGGCATGTATTCATCAGTGGATTTGCAATTACAGTGGAGAATCTGGTGCAGGAAAGACTGTCAACACAAAACGAGTTATCCAGTATTTTGCAAGTATTGCAGCTGGTGGCGTTAAGAAAGACTCCAATGCCAAAGACAAGGTAAACAGATATCTGTCAAATGTGTGAGTTGCTGCAATAGAAATATTTACTGTTGGAAAATTACAAAGCCTCCTTTCCTAGTAACTGTTACATAATATGGCAGTTAAGATTTAAAAAAAAAAAAAAAAAAAAAAAAAAATGATTCCAGCAGGGGGTGCTAAATCTATGTGTGTAGCATTAAATGTAAATTACACAATGTCCCTCTCTGCCTGACAGGGAACCCTGGAGGATCAAATCATTCAGGCTAACCCTGCCCTGGAGGCCTTTGGTAATGCTAAGACCATCAGGAACGACAACTCCTCCAGATTTGTGAGTGTCTAACTTTTGTGTGGCTGAATTGTGAGTATAACTAACTCAGTTTCCATGAAAACTGCACGAAGGTTTGAACCCACCGGAGAGCTGGAGCCTTTCTGTGTGGAGTTTTCATATTCACTGTGCCTGTCAAGTTCTGTGCGTTCTTTGTGACCACAACTCTGCCCAAACTTGAAAAACTGCTTGATCAATCTCCGAAGGATGCAAAGGACAACTCAATTCTTCTTATTTCCATTTATTTCTGTTCCCAGTTGAATAAATGATGGACTTGAAAATAATAAACAGAGTCGAATAGAAAAGAATAGGTTGATAACCTTAAAAAAAACAGAAAAAAAACATCAATTTAGTTTCAAATAAATAACAGTAAATGTTTTTATCCTTAAACAAACTTTACACTATGCTTAAACAAAAGTAAATTAAATTAACTTAGGGTCATCTCACTTAATTAAATTCACCAATATCATAGTATAATAGCATAGCAAAAGTATAGAATACCAAGAATAACATAGAATAACTTCACTACACTAATCAAAGTCATTCGCTCCATACCAGTTGCGTCTTCTAGATTAATCAGGAGTTGTGGTCTTTCCTTCAGGTAAGTGAGGAGTTTAGGAGAAATCTGGCCTTATTTCCAAGAGTTAGTGAACTTCTTCTTCTTCTTTTTTGTTTAACGGCGGTTGGCAACCAGCTTACCGGCGCATTACCGCCACCCTCTGAGCTAGAGTGTGAGCAGGAGAATGTCAGGAAACAAAAAAAAAAAAAAAAAAAAAATCCTATGTTCCAAACCTGTCTCTTTTAAAAAGGACAAGACCTTTCCATATACATTTGATGCCTCACTGAGGATACTCTCTAAGGAGAAGTGTATCTTTTCTTGTCTCACAGACTCTTCCATTTTCTTCCTCTCTTCTTCATATGCTGGACACCAAATTAATACATGTTCCACGGACTCTACCTCCCCACAAAGCTCACAATTTCCTGTTGGATGCTTCTCTATCATGTGTAGTGTTTTGTTTAATCCTGTGTGCCCTATCCTCAATCGAGTTAAAACTGCCTCTTCCCTCCTACTTCTACTGGCTCTCCTCCCACCACAAGAGTTAGTGAAGATGAGCATCCAAACATTTCATGACATGCCTTCTCAGTGGGTGCGCAGGCAAATATGGTCCCTCTACCAGTTCCTGTTGAGAGCACCTGTTGTTCCTGTGTGGTTGCCCTCTACAGGTCTGGAGTGCAGATTCCCCTCTTGTGATCTGACATGACAGTGCCTCTGTGCTTTTTAGATTCATTGGTGATTAACTGGCCATACTTGCACATGTGAGTGTGAATGGATGTTGGTCTTTCTGTGTTAGCCCTGTGATAGACTGGAGACTTATCCAGGGTGTACCCTGTCTTGTAAAATCATAGCTGAGTTCCAGCCAACTTGGGACCATTAGAGGACAAGCGGTTACAGATAATCAGTCAGTAGATGGACTAGATCTATCTTTATCTTTTCAGGGTAAATTCATCCGAATTCATTTTGATGCCAGGGGAAAACTGGCCTCCGCTGATATTGAAACATGTAAGAAGAAACACTTGGTTCTTACTTGATTCATGTTTTCTAACACAGCACCATGACAGGTTTAACTCAAGACGATATGTTTCATCCTGTAATTACTAGATCTTCTGGAGAAGTCTCGTGTGATCTTCCAGCTCAAGGCTGAGAGAGACTACCACATTTTCTACCAGATTCTGTCCAACAAGAAGCCTGAAATCCTAGGTTAGTACAGGCAATTAATTCCTATGTGAAAAGGTACAAGGTAACACAAGGTAACAGTGGGCCTCATGCATAAATGTTTTCTTATTCGTCTCATACTGTCCCTTACTCATGCCATTAAAATGAAAAAACAAAAATCCTATATGGGAGCAGATAATTCTGTGGATCATGACATCTGATTAACACATAGTTTAGGGAACTTTTAAATGTATATACGAGAACTACATAGAAATGACTGAATGTCACAAAAGTTTGGAAATTGTGTGTAAAAACTACTTAAGATCAAATCTGTGTGTACACAGGTTTTATGCATGAGACCCTTTGTCTTTAAATTGTACGGTCCATTTGTCTGATCTTGTCTCTGTGTCTCTCTCCTCTTTGTCTCTGTGTTTCCCCTAGAGATGCTGTTGATCACAAATAATCCCTATGACTATGCCTTCATCTCTCAGGGGGAAACCCAAGTGGCCTCCATTGATGATGCAGAAGAACTGATGGCAACAGATGTTAGGCTAACACTCATACCTGGTTTTACATGTTAACATTCAAGTCTAGTTTGATCATAGTGACTACACCAGTTAGACCAGGGGTCTCAAACTCAATTATTATTGGTCCATGAGATAATATCAAATGGCTGTTAGAGCCAGTACTGTCACTTTAAAGTGACCGTATTTTGATTCAAACTAACATATGTACTAAAACAGCAGTAGGATAGCGCATTTAAGATCAACCCTATTCTATGTGCATGGAACTGCAATAACTTAAGGAATAAACGTGGAGGCTTAGTCATTTGAATGAAACAACTGCTATATTCATTCTCGGTCACATGGCTAACTTTCGTGTACTTGCCATTTTATATTGTATAGGCCCTGAAATTATCGTACACATACGATAAATATTGTATATCTGGAGCTGACAATACTGTAAATCGCAGGATGCTTTGGCCCGCAACTTTGTACCAGTGTTTAATTTTGACCCACCGTGTATTTGAGTTTGACATCCCTGAGTTAGACTGATAAGTGCACCGTGAAGGTGTAATGGATTCTTTCTGCAGAGATGTTGAGAGGTTTCGGTATGTCTTCCCACAGAGTGCCTTTGATGTGTTGGGCTTTACTCAAGAGGAAAAGAACTCTGTGTACAAGCTGACTGGTGCCATCATGCACTACGGCAATATGAAGTTCAAGCAGAAGCAACGAGAAGAGCAGGCAGAAGCAGATGGTACTGAAGGTAAGTTATGGCTATGTTTGTGGAGTTGGCTCAAAAATCAACTACCTGAAAGAGTCACATAATACACTTTATTTCTCCAGATGCTGACAAAGTGGCTTATCTGATGTGTCTGAACTCTGCTGACCTCATCAAAGGTCTCTGTCACCCAAGAGTCAAAGTAGGGAATGAGTGGGTCACCAAGGGACAGAATGTTGCCCAGGTGAGAAAATGTGTCTCATCATTTGGCTATGCAATAATTTATGTAGATGGTTTCCACTGCAAGGGCTAAACTATATAAAAAAGAAAATACGAATTGTATTCTTTTGTGTGCTGTATATGCACATCCAACAGGTGAACTATGCTGTTGGAGCCCTGTCCAAAGCTGTTTATGAGAGGATGTTCCTGTGGATGGTAATGAGAATCAACCAGTCACTGGAGACAAGACAGCCTCGCCAGTACTTCATTGGTGTGCTGGACATTGCTGGGTTTGAGATCTTTGATGTGAGTGATTTTATGAGTACAAAGTAAGCTAGATCCCTGTCAATGTAAAATAAAAGGATGAATGAATACACTGATACATGTTCTTTCTTTCCAGTTCAACACCTTCGAGCAGCTCTGCATCAACTTCACCAATGAAAAACTGCAACAGTTTTTCAACCACCACATGTTTGTGCTGGAGCAGGAAGAGTACAAGAAAGAGGGTATTGAATGGACTTTCATTGACTTTGGTATGGACCTGCAGGCCTGTATTGACCTCATTGAAAAGGTGAGGCATTGGACTATTACATGTTCAGTAAAAGTATACACAAATATAGTCTGTGTTTTAATTAACTCATATTGTCCCTCAGCCCATGGGTATCATGTCCATCCTTGAAGAGGAGTGCATGTTCCCCAAGGCCTCTGATGCCACCTTTAAAGCTAAACTCTATGACAACCACCTGGGCAAATCTTCCAACTTCCAGAAGCCAAGAGTGGTCAAAGGAAAACCAGAGGCCCACTTTGCCTTGGTTCACTATGCTGGAACTGTTGATTATAATATCAACAACTGGTTGGTGAAAAACAAAGATCCTCTCAATGAGACTGTTGTTGGACTTTACCAGAAGTCTAATCTGAAGCTGTTGGCTACTCTCTTTGCAAATTATGCTGGAGCTGATTCAGGTATCCTGGCAGTAAAATATCTAGTTAGAGATTATTATTATTCTCATTATACGATTCAATAGTTGTAACATTAACATTATGCCATTTCACTCAACAGCTATGGCTGAAGGTACTGAAGGTAAAAAAGAGAAAAAGAAGAAGGGATCATCGTTTCAGACTGTGTCTGCTCTTCACAGGGTATTGTGTATTCCTTTTTTTATGCTAGGAAATGGTATTTTGTACATGATTGCTTCAACAACGACTACTTGGTTCACCATGTTACAGGAGAACCTGAACAAGCTCATGACCAACTTGAGGTCCACTCACCCTCACTTTGTACGCTGCATCATCCCCAATGAGACCAAGACTCCAGGGGCCATGGAGAACCCTCTGGTGATGCACCAGCTGCGCTGTAACGGTGTGCTGGAAGGAATCAGGATCTGCAGAAAAGGCTTCCCCAACAGGATCCTCTATGGAGATTTCAAACAGAGGTAGTATTTCAGTTAGGCTACATGCTATGATTCCAAACTTATTATACTACCTCTTCCTAGAAATTTTGCTTTGTTATTCCCAGATATCGCATCCTGAATCCTGCTGCCATCCCTGAAGGTCAGTTTATTGACAGCAGGAAGGGAGCTGAGAAACTTCTTGGGTCTCTGGACATTGATCATAACCAATACAAGTTTGGTCACACTAAGGTATCACATGATGTTTTTTTCTGAAATTACTGACTAAAAGTGATATATAACACATTTAGAAGGTGCCAGACAATTAAAATCCATTGCTGTTGTAGGTGTTCTTTAAGGCAGGACTGCTGGGTCTGCTTGAGGAGATGAGAGACGAGCGTCTCTCCAAAATCATCACTGCTATTCAAGCCAGATCTCGTGGTCTGTTGTCTCGTATTGAGTATCAAAAGATGGTGGAACGCAGGTATGTTTTACATCCATCTGATATAAATTATTGAACACTTAACAGTTATTAGTATGCAAATTTATTTTAATCAAACCGTTCAATCTCTTTGAAAAAAATCTTCAAGAGATGCTTTATTAGTAATTCAGTGGAACATCCGAGCCTTCATGGGGGTCAAAAATTGGCCATGGATGAAGCTCTTCTTCAAGATCAAACCTCTGCTGAGATCTGCTGAAGCAGAGAAGGAGATGGCCAACATGAAGGAAGAATTCCTGAAGCTCAAGGAAGCCTATGCAAAGTCTGAAGCTCGCAGAAAAGAACTAGAGGAGAAAATGGTCTCTCTTCTCCAAGAGAAGAATGACCTGCAGCTCCAAGTTCAAGCAGTAAGGATGGAACAATAGTTATATTTTACCTTTAGAGTAATTACGTTTTGTATTAATGAATTTAAATGCTTGTCAGGAGCAAGATAACCTTTGTGATGCTGAAGAAAGATGTGAGGGGCTGATCAAAAGCAAGATTCAACTGGAGGCCAAAATCAAAGAGCTGATAGAAAGGTTGGAGGACGAGGAGGAGATGAATGCTGAACTGACTGCTAAGAAGAGGAAGCTGGAGGATGAGTGCTCTGAGTTAAAGAAAGACATTGATGACTTAGAGTTAACCCTGGCTAAAGTGGAGAAAGAGAAGCATGCCACTGAGAACAAGGTATGACAAACAACAAGAGTTTGTTTTAACAGATCTAATGTCTAAGTAAAGCAGCTAGTAATCCATCTTTTCATGGGTTATAGGTAAAGAACATGACAGAGGAAATGGCTGCTCTGGATGAAATCATTGCCAAGCTGACCAAGGAAAAGAAAGCCTTGCAGGAAGCTCATCAGCAAACACTGGATGACCTGCAGAGTGAAGAAGACAAAGTCAACACTCTGACCAAGGCCAAGACTAAGCTGGAGCAGCAAGTGGACGATGTAAGAATTTTACATGGAGTTTAAGAAATAATAAATTGTGGTTTGCAATTCTAAAAAGTAATTTATTACTTCCCACAGCTTGAAGGATCCTTAGAGCAAGAAAAGAAAATACGCATGGACCTTGAGAGAGCAAAGAGGAAGCTTGAAGGAGACCTAAAATTAGCTCAAGAGAGTATCATGGACCTGGAGAATGACAAGCAGCAACTCGAAGAGAGGCTGAAAAAGTAATACGACAGGCACACCTTTAAAATTACAAACATAATTTCAACTAAGAGACAGCTTATACATTCTGTTGTTTTCCTCCACAGGAAAGATTTTGAAATCAGTCAGCTCAATGGAAAAATAGAAGATGAACAAGCAATGAGTGCACAACTCCAGAAAAAACTGAAGGAGTTACAAGTAATAATTCACATAGAAATTGAATAACCTCATTTTTAGACCACAATTTAAAGCAGTGGAATTTCATGTTTCATGGTTTTGCTTTGACTTTTCTGTAGGCCCGCATTGAGGAGCTGGAGGAAGAGCTTGAAGCAGAGCGAGCTGCTCGAGCTAAGGTGGAGAAGCAGAGGGCAGACTTGGCCAGAGAGTTGGAGGAGATCAGTGAGAGGCTGGAGGAGGCTGGAGGAGCAACATCTGCCCAGATTGAGATGAACAAGAAGAGGGAGGCTGAGTTCCAGAAACTCCGCAGAGACCTTGAAGAGGCCACTCTGCATCATGAAGCCACTGCTGCCACACTCAGGAAGAAACAAGCGGACAGTGTTGCTGACCTGGGAGAGCAGATTGACAACCTGCAGAGAGTCAAGCAGAAACTGGAGAAGGAGAAGAGTGAGCTCAGACTGGAACTGGATGATGTGGTCTCCAATATGGAGCAGATTGTCAAGGCTAAGGTAAGGCTAAGGCTACTTTAATCCACTGCGGTTTTCTTCTTGTTGGCTAAGATTATTTTTGCAGTCTTTGTGCCAATTCCACTGGATTTTGCTTTCAGAACAACTTGGAGAAAATGTGCAGGTCTTTGGAAGACCAGATGAATGAATATAAAACAAAGTCAGAAGAGGGACAGCGTACCATCAATGACTTCACCATGCAGAAAGCAAAGCTACAAACTGAGAATGGTATGCATTTCATTGCAGCAGCAGATTTATTCTTGTGGGTATCTGGAGTATTAATGTCATCTTCTGCTTTAATTAGGTGAACTTGCAAGGCAGCTTGAGGAAAAGGATTCCCTGGTGTCTCAACTCACTAGAGGAAAACAGTCCTACACTCAACAGGTTGAAGACCTTAAACGACAACTGGAGGAGGAAATCAAGGTAAAAAAAAAGAGAGACTTCATGAAGAGCAGATAGAATGGTGGCAGCACCAACAAAGCATTAATTTATACTGTCATTTCAGGCTAAGAATGCATTAGCCCATGCAGTGCAGTCATCTCGTCACGACTGTGACCTGCTCAGGGAGCAGTATGAGGAGGAGCAGGAGGCCAAAGCTGAACTGCAGCGCAGCATGTCCAAGGCCAACTCTGAGGTGGCTCAGTGGAGAACCAAGTACGAGACTGATGCCATCCAGAGGACTGAGGAACTAGAAGAGGCCAAGTGAGTAAAACATAGTTTGAACCAAACTCAGTAAAATTTTAAAGTTACTAGCCCTCAATGAATTATTTTCTGTATCTAGAAAAAAGCTGGCTCAGCGTCTGCAGGAGGCTGAGGAGGCTGTTGAAGCAGTGAATGCTAAATGTTCCTCTCTGGAGAAGACCAAACACAGACTGCAGAATGAGATTGAAGATCTCATGGTGGATGTGGAGAGGTCTAATGCTGCTGCTGCCGCTCTGGACAAGAAGCAAAGGAACTTTGACAAAGTTTGTTGCAACTTCGATCATCTACAAGAATCAAGGATATTAGTATTTAACATAAAATCCAGCTTTATATGTTTTGGTGCAATTTTCTATCTTAATTCTATCTCTTTTTTTTTTTTTTACGATAGATCAGGAATGCCAGTGACAGTGATAGTGTCTTACTATAATGTCACAAGGCTACACATTCCAACAGTTTTATGCATAGCCTGATCTTTTCAAGTATTGCTTCAGTGCAAATGAAATGGTGCACTGCTCAAACTGTGGAAAGCTAAGAGTGGTGTTTTAAACTTGAGAGTTGTATCTCAATGTACAGGTCCTTTCTGAATGGAAGCAGAAATATGAGGAGTGCCAGTGTGAGCTGGAGAGTTCTCAGAAGGAAGCCAGGTCTCTAAGTACTGAGCTCTTCAAACTGAAAAACTCCTATGAAGAATCTCTGGAAAATCTGGAGACCATGAAGAGAGAGAACAAGAATCTTCAGGGTAATACATCTGTGAATCTACACATACAATATACTGTATTCACACTGCAGGTGCAAAAAAAGTCAATAAAATACAACCATCTTTATACACAGAGGAAATCTCTGACCTTACTGAGCAACTTGGTGAAGGAAGCAAAACCATTCATGAGTTGGAGAAGGTCCGTAAGCAGCTGGAGCAAGAAAAGAGTGAGATTCAATCTGCCCTTGAGGAAGCAGAGGTAAGACTTCAGTTCAATTCAATTCAATTTTCAATTGTTCAGTTCAGTGCAGATTGTTAACTGCAGATGTTAACATAGAGATGTTGAGACGGAAGCACCTACAGAAATGTACAAGGAAAGAAAGGAGAGTGAGGAAAGAAACACAAACTAAAGGAGAAAGAAGACTTATAATCAACTAGATGATTGCAAGCGATCATAAAGGGGTCCATGCCATGACAAAGTTGTTCCAGAGTAGGATGCAGAGGTATAAGTCACCAGTAGCGCCCCCTATAGACTGTATTACACAAAACTTGGTGTTCAAGTCTGCCATTGAGTTATTATAGTGCCACCTAGCTGTAGGCACATGCATTGACACCTTGGAAATGCCTTTGTTCTTCACCAACCAGTTGTTGATATTATAATCAACAGTTCCATCCAACTTTGATGCTTCGCCCTTGCAGTTTGTCCTGGGCACTTTTAGCTAAGCAGAAGGAACAGAAGGCAAAGAAGAATAAAAATTGCAACAAAATCAACAAACAAATATCCTTCTCTTAAAATAAAGTTAAAGAAAGCCCAAAAGCCATAGTACCACACATAACAAGCTACAGCTGGTCAGAGTTAAAGCTGTTCAAGTCTGCCATCTAAAGGGCTATGGAGGATTTCAAAGAATTACTAAGCTCTGCCCTGTTGCTGGTATCAAGCCTCTATCACTTCTGCTTAAAGAATGATTTGAGGAAGGAGGGAGAAGGAGGCTCCATACTCCGTTTGTGTGAAATTCAGAGAGCCCTAAGTCTTCTCTTCTTACATGGCATGTCCTCATGTCCACACCATCAAGATGTGGAGACAGAACTGCCTGCAGTCAATGACGTACAGTAGTGGTATATACTTAAAATGTGCATTTGGAGCCAGCCCCAACTCAACTTTATGCAAAGAAACAGGACGCTACTGGAAATTGATGCATTGCAACATAACAGTCCTGTACTAACTCCCCATTCTTGACTGTTATAATGTTATAATGGTGTCAGAAAGGTGTGTAGCAAACTGGTTGATCATTTTGCAAGATGGAGTTTGTGGTGCTGTTAAACTGGATTTAATTAAAAACTAAAGTTTCTGTTATATAGCCTAGCCACTCACTTAAATGGGGTTTATTATATGTTTGTACAACACAATACAATTCAACACTACAATCCATAGGCTCCAAAATGTAAGCACAGTTGAATTAACAATTCTCAGTTATTTTAAACAAATGGTGAATACCATAAAATACTTCTTGAAACTCAGATTTAGTGCAGGACTGTTATATTATATCACTTTCACTAATGCACCTAATGAATTGGAATTAGTGTAGATGCTTTGAGAAATTCAATTTGTCTTTCTTAGGCTTCTCTTGAGCATGAGGAGGGCAAGATTTTGAGAGCCCAGCTTGAGTTCAACCAGATTAAGGCAGACATGGAGCGCAAGATAGCTGAGAAAGATGAAGAGATGGAGCAAAGCAAGAGGAACTCGCAGAGAACCATTGACACCCTGCAGAGTTCTCTTGAGGCCGAAACCCGCAGCAGGAACGAGGCTCTGCGTCTGAAGAAGAAAATGGAGGGAGACCTCAATGAGATGGAGATCCAGCTGAGCCAGGCCAACAGGCAGGCAGCTGAGGCCCAGAAACAACTTAAATCTGTTCATGCACATCTAAAGGTAATACATGGCTTTTACTTTTCAAATCTACAATTTATAATATTATTTTAATAACCTGGGGCCTTAAAAATCTTCCAGGATGCTCAGCTCCAGCTTGATGACTCTATGCGAGCCAATGATGATATGAAGGAAAACATGGCAATTGTTGAGAGACGCAACAATCTGCTTCAAGCTGAACTGGAAGAACTGAGGGCTGCTCTGGAACAAACTGAGAGAAGTCGCAAACTTGCTGAGCAAGAGCTGCTGGATGTTAGTGAGAGGGTGCAGCTACTGCACTCACAGGTATGAAGCAACACTACAGTAAACTCAGAATGTCTGTTGTTTGTTACTGTAAATACAGTTGATCTAGAATATATGGAATGACGTCACTGTCTTAACCATATGAAGAATACCAGCCTGATAAACCATAAGAAGAAACTGGAAGCTGATACATGCCAGCTGCAGACAGAAGTAGAAGATGCAGTGCAGGAGTGCAGAAATGCTGAGGAGAAGGCCAAGAAGGCCATTACTGATGCTGCTATGATGGCAGAGGAGCTGAAGAAAGAGCAGGACACCAGCGCTCACCTGGAGCGTATGAAGAAGAACATGGAGCAAACCATCAAGGACCTGCAGCACCGTCTGGATGAAGCTGAACAGATCGCCATGAAGGGAGGCAAGAAGCAGCTGCAGAAGCTTGAGGCCAGGGTGAGTATTTCTTTTGCATTTCGGGTTCTGGGCAGGAAATTTGTTAAGTATTAAAGTGTAAAATATTGTCCTTGACCAGGTGAGAGAGCTAGAAAATGAGGTAGAAATGGAGCAGAAGAAAAGCAGTGAAGCTGTGAAAGGTGTCCGTAAATATGAGCGCCGCATCAAGGAACTTACCTATCAGGTTTGTGGCACATACTACAGCTAGCTCTATTAGTCTTCAGGTGTGGTTAAAGTTCCTCTAACGGAAAGAACGTTTGTAACCATGTCTCGTATCTCTACAGACTGAGGAGGACCGCAAGAATATTGCCCGTCTCCAAGATCTGGTAGACAAGTTGCAGTTGAAAGTCAAATCCTACAAGAGATCAGCTGAGGAGGCTGTGAGTGTGATAATGCGCAAAGTGGAATGTTCATGTGACTTCTTCCTCTATCGGCGTATAATTATGTTTATTTGATTTACTTTAAACAGGAGGAACAGGCTAATGCTCATCTTGGCAAGTTCCGCAAGCTGCAGCATGAGCTGGACGAGGCTGAAGAGAGAGCTGACATCGCTGAGTCTCAGGTCAACAAGATGCGTGCCAAGAGCCGTGACACCGGCCCCAAGGTTTGAAGCATGCACTCTGTAGCAGGTGCACAGCATCTGACCAGGACACAGGCCCTCTTGTGGCTGCTGCATTTAGATCGTATGCTGCACTGCTATTCATTCATTAGCACAAACACTGTATGTGCTATGTCAACTATGTGCTATGCAGCGCTTCAGTTTACATTGATCTGTAAATGAACTGCTTTGTAACACTAAAGCAATACTAATCTGAGTACTTAACAGCTGTTTCTCTTTTTCTTTCCTTTCAACTTTACCGGCTACAACAGAAAGGGTTTGATGAGGAGTGAAGCTTTGAAGTCTGCAGAAACCCCTTTGCCCGCTGTGTACTGTAGATCCCCTCAACAACTATCACTATTCATAACCTGTAGTGCTAATAAAATCGCATCAAGGACTTGCACAACTTTGTATGCTTCTTTTTTTAAACGGTTTCATGGGAAATTCTAGAGGAAATACTGGAACTCGAGGTACTTGAATGCATTTTTTATAATTTCCGAACTACAATATTTGTCTTCGTCTTCTATCTCTTATCTGCGTCTAGGTTGCTGGGGCAGCAGCTTCAGCAGCGAAGCCCAGACAGCTGAACTACAATATTCAAATATCAAATTCTAACTATTGCAATATATGGAAAAAAGTACCAGTATATGGCAAAAATACTGATTCCATTGTTCCTTATTCATTTGGTTAAAGACAACCAAAAGCAATCGTTACTATTATAGTAATTCTTTTCACTGTGAAAAATAAGGTTGATTAAAAAAGTTTGAGCTGACAACTGAAAAGATTAAAACAGAGACAGCTTTAACAAACCTCCCGTTCTTAAAATAGTTCAAGTCTATATCTTAAAAGCTGTTCAAGTCTGCCATCTAAGGGGGTACAGAGGATTTCAAAGCGCTACTAAGAAATATTTGAAATATAAAACAAATCAGCATAGAAATGTCAAAATACATATAACTCTGCCCTGTTGCTGATGTCAAGCTTCAATCACTGCTGCTTCTGCTGGAGACTAAATAATGATTTGAGGCAGGAGTGAGAAGAGGGAGGCTCCATACTCCCTTTGTGTAAAATTCAGAGAGACAAGAGGGAGTCTTCTCTTGTTACATGACATGTACTTAACTCCCTGACCAGACAAGCAGTTATCTATGAGTTAATGAAAGAACATTCACACCTTGCTTAAAGAGGACGGACACGTCCAGCACAGTATGCATTGAGGATTATCAGCATGCTTAGCAGGTTATCTGAGCTCATGTGTATGTGAATGAAATAAGAGGTCAAAGACATTTACCGCTTCCGTAATTAGACCACCTATTAATGTATCTCAGGAGCTATGGCAGCTTTGACACTATAAAAGTATTTGTACAATGGTCCAGTCTATAAAAAGTTGAATATGCACATTTGGTTCAAAAACACTAAACATGAGGTGAAAAAAATATATATATAAAAAAATACAGCTTAAAAATTGGAAACTTGGAAAGGGAAAGGGATGATTTTAAGACTGTACTTCCAAAATGTGTTTTTATATAACGCACTTTTAGTGACTAAATGAGATTTTTTTTTAAACTAAAATCTTTAGAAGGTAGAAGTCTCTGAGCAGCAGACATGCTGCTGACTAACAGTATGTGTCTGTTGTAAGGGTGCCCTGTGGGACCGAAGCCCAGAGACATGAGTCTGAGTGCTATACCATTCCACAATTCACATCTAATCAATCTGTGGTGACAATGGGCATTTGTTATGACATGAACAGCATTTCAACATGTTTTCTCTAATAAGGGGATGTTTGACCTATAAGGTCAGTGTTATCTTCAGTTGCTCTTCAGCACGGGCATGGAATCTCTCACTTGCATTTAGCACTCTGACGCCAGCTCTCAGTAACAGGCCCGGGGAAGTTATCAGAATGGAAATAATCTCAGCACTTGTCAGCAGCTGTTGACCCTTTTTCTATCTCTTAACCTATGAAGGGTCTGTGGTTACTGGAGACAGTGCCAGGATGTGCTGTATAGTTGCAATGCATACTAGGGGTAGAACAATTTTTAATCTTTTAAAGTCGACTAATATGTGAAAGTAGAAAGTAACGCGTTGAACAATAAAACCTATATTTTAACATGAATACATATTGTAGCGTTTGTTGAAGCTTGAACACGGGCAACTATTAACATTAACAGAAACGACAGTCAGTCAGATACTTCTAATACGCTCTTTCTCACTGTACAGCAACAATGTCAAGTAACAGAACACAATACTGGACATAAACACATTAGCTTGATGTATAGCCTATTTAAATGATGGTACCGCCAATAGCGTTTAGTAGTATTTCACAGCGTGTTGTAAGATGATATAACGTCGCCGAGACAAAAAAAAAGAAGTTAAACAGCACTGTGCAGCCTCCTTCTCTCTGTTACCGCAGGTGGCGTTCCTCTGCTAGCATTAGTGGATGGCTTTTCAGTAGAGTATCCATTGCAATGGTACTTTTTTGTATTTAAGGACTGACTTACATATTCTGCATGTCACAGTAGAATGGGTCTCATCTTTAGTGAAGTATTTCCACACACTTGATGCATCGCTGTTAGTTTGCTGCAACTGTGCTCCTCACCTGTCGCCTACAAGGCGTCAGTGTTATTATTAAAACGTCATGGCACAGCAGTAAAGTCGACTAGTCGGTGCAACCCCTGATAGATACTGCACTTATATAGGTTCAAACTTAAAGTAAACAGAGGATCATGTCAGCCATATTTATATTGACAACCTTAATTAAAGTATAAATCAGTAAGACTGATAGATAGCTCCATAACGTGAGCATATCTTTGGCTGATGGAATCAGAATTATGACCATAAGTTGATCCAGCAATAAAACTGGCCAGCGAAGCTTAGGCTCAGATTCAAGGGGTAGAAATATAAACAGAACATTGAAATGTGATTGGGTGTGTCATAAACCTGTCACACTCAGTGTATTTATGTGAAACAGAGCCCAGTGAGAGGCCATCATCTGTCACAGTTGATCCCAGAAGCAGGCAAGAGCAGAATCCTCAGTACAGGGTTCTCGTCAGGAATTTCACACAGTTATCTTTGTCCCCAAAGGCACAATACCATGTCAACAGGACTGCAACCAAGCGGCCGGTTTTCTCTAGCTGTCACCTGATAATGGGTAAAGGCTTCCACTGCGACCTTGGAGCATGTCATACTGACACAGCCCTCTATTGTGGGTCATCATTGCTGCATTTCAGTGGATCTCAGGCACGTCATCTGTGGCAGGCCTCTGCCCATGTTGCCTCGCTCTTGCCGCCTGGTTAATCTCACGGACTATTGTTCTTTATTTAGACAGACCCCCAGTCCATTCTGTGATTACTGAATACAATACATTACTGAAGCCTCTCTGCCACTACACTTAATCCCTGAGAGTAACTGAGACCCATGCATAATATTTCTTTTTTTTTTAAATATCCCCCCAGATATTTAGTACATCTTCAACAATTCATAGCTGGAATTCTTTGACGCAGTAGCGAAATACAAACAAGAATGGGATTCTGCTGCTGTTCTCAGATGTATTAATTGTGCCTACATATTTCTTTTTTAATTTCTAGCCCAATAATATTATTAATAATATTTTATCTGATGCATGCGAACAAATATTAAATTTCATAAAGAATATAATGGCAGGACTTTCCAAATATTTTAGCAATTGTAAAAAACACAAAAACACATATATATATATATATTTAACAGATATATTACATATATTACTGGATGTTAATAAACAGCTGTTACACATTTGCATTTGCTTTTATAATACAGACTGCACATCACAATAGTTGATGAGTATCAGTGAATACCAGGGAGGATGCTTCTGTCCAGTACAACATGTATTGTTCCTATAACAGAAGCACACTTCAGGGATGCTTAGAGAGGAATTCCTCCCTGTGTCTATTTATAGACTATGCCATGGTCCCCAGGCTGCTTGAGTATACCTATGATTAATCACTGCACTGCATGGAGCTCCTAATATGGCCTCGTCAAGGGACCCCATCACAGATAAGACCCTAACCCGCTGATTTCTATATTGCTCTCCACCACTCATTTACCCCTCCCTTCAAATTACCCCCAACCCAACTCAGACACAATAACATTCCTGAGACCTGAAAGGCTCCTCCATATTTGGTAGGAGGGCTTCATTTATAAAGAGAACTCACAGTGAAACCCTAACAGGTCGCCATTCTATCTCAAGGTAAGGTGTGTGGATACTACCATACAAACTGAAGACTGCACTTTGACACTGAAGTCTCACCTGTGTTAGTGTGAACTTCAAACTGGTCTCATTAGCTTTGGTTATTGTTTCCTCAGGACCATTACACCTCAGTCTCCTCAGCACAGAGTCATAAGGTAAGAGCATCTCAAAAAATGAAAATGTGTATGCAGTAAAAAGTGAATTTTGGGGAACATATGGAATATCTGCTAATATATGATCCCCATCCATTTCCTTTAGTCATCAGTTAAACCCATAATATGGTTGAACTGCAATTTATTTTATTTTTTGTAGACAAGGTAAAAAATGGGTGACGCTGCCATGAAAGAGTTTGGGGCAGCAGCCCCTTACCTGAGGAAGTCAGACAGGGAGCGTCTGGAGGCCCAGACTCGTGCATTTGACATGAAGAAGGAGTGCTTCGTTCCGGACACTGACGAGGAGTTTGTAAAGGCTTCCGTCATTAGCCGTGAGGGAGACAAAGTCACTGCTCAGACTGAGAGAGGGAAGGTCAGTGAGTTGGCTGGAACAGCTGCTCTGGATGAAGTTGGTTTCTTAACTAAGACCCAGATCATTCAGACCCATTTGTCTAGAGGCATGATCACCCTGAGCGTGTGTACTAATGCCAACTGTTTCCCTTTTCAGACCGTGACAGTGAAGGAGTGTGATGTACACCCTCAGAATCCACCAAAGTTTGATAAAATTGAAGACATGGCCATGTTCACCTTCCTCCATGAACCAGCTGTGCTGTTTAACCTCAAAGAGCGTTATGCAGCATGGATGATCTATGTGAGTTGAAACTTTTAAAACATAGCACCCACACCCATACTAAAATCACACATTACAGCCATATATTGATACATACAGTTGAAAAGTCTTCTCTCTGTTTCCAATCCCTTTAGACCTACTCTGGGCTGTTCTGTGTGACTATCAACCCCTACAAGTGGCTGCCAGTCTACAACCAAGAGGTGGTTGTTGCCTACAGAGGAAAGAAGAGGACTGAAGCTCCTCCTCATATCTTCTCCATCTCTGACAACGCCTACCAGTACATGCTAACTGGTAATATACCTTAAGTTATTCCAGCATGGTCACATTAAAGTAAAGTAAAAACCTAGATGATTTTTAAGTTATCCCTCTTGCTCTTTTACAGACAGAGAAAATCAGTCAATTCTCATCACGTAAGTTAAACATTCCAGGAACCTTCCATTTTTCACTGTTATGCTCTAGTTAATGTCACAATACTTCATTATACTAAGTATTATGTTTTCAATAAATATTGAGCATATACTGTAAATGCAAAACTGGAACATTAGTATATGGACATTAGATATAAATCTGGGATTTATTGGGAAAAAATGAAAATGTGTATTTTGCAGTTTAAAAACATGCTACTTTTACTATTGTAATTAACTATAGGCAAAGTATAATCAGTATTAAAAAGCATTGCTTCTTACAGTGATAGCGGATAATAATGGTAATAGTAAGGCAAATGGCCATATCCCTGTATCACAATTAGCCATATGACTGTATTACATCTGTATCACTTTTAAACATTTGCAGCTGCAAATTATAGGTTTGGTGACCAATTAATTGTGACCGCTGACTTTTCCCATATAGTGCCTATTTGTCAGTTTATCGTAACTATTCAATGTCTGCCTTCAGTGGAGAATCTGGTGCTGGGAAAACTGTCAACACCAAGAGAGTCATCCAATACTTTGCCAGCATCGCAGCTGCGGGAGGGAAAAAGGATGCAGGCTCTGAGAAAAAGGTTATAAAGAAAGTTTTATCCCAACATTATATACTTTTCTTTCATGTTTGAACAGTTTGAACAAATGTCTCATTCTGTGATTTCAGGGTACTCTGGAGGATCAAATCATCCAGGCTAACCCAGCTTTGGAGGCCTTTGGGAATGCCAAAACCATCAGGAATGACAATTCTTCCAGATTTGTGTGTTCCTCTCTGTAAAGAAATAACTCTTTGTGCCTTTATTCTATTTTAATGTTATTTTGTTCATACATTTTAGGGCAAGTTCATCAGAATTCATTTTGCAGCCAGTGGAAAGCTGGCTTCAGCTGATATTGAGACATGTAAGCAGTCCCTTCTCTTTGCTTTCTTCTAGTTGTTTCCTGTGTTTACAATCACCTTCCCGTCTACATACCACTAATGTCTTTACAGATCTGCTCGAAAAGTCCCGTGTCGTCTTTCAGCTAAAATCTGAGAGAGATTACCACATCTTCTACCAAATTCTGTCTCAGAGGAAACCTGAGCTGCTTGGTAATGAAAGCCTGTGATCTATGGACAAGCAGCAATGATGATGCTGTATCACTGCAATGAAACATTTCTGTTCTGCTTTTCAGAGATGCTGCTCATCACCGCCAACCCCTATGACTACGCCTTCATCTCCCAAGGAGAGACAACTGTAGCCTCTATCAATGACTCTGAAGAGCTGATGGCCACTGATGTAAGAAAGCACAATATATATATATATATATATATATATATATATATATATGGAGAGAGAGAGAGAGAGAGAGAGAGAGAGAGTGTGCATTGCACTTGAGTCTCCCACATGTTATTTTAGATCAAGTTGTTGATGTGAGATTATGAAAGTTGGCATCACTAACAGAATTTGTAAGCCAGTATCAAAATGCCACCACATGTGAACAAAAATTATTTGAACAGCCTGGATTAGATACCTGATGTCAGACATCAGACATGGTTTAATTTGTAATCCTGGTGGCTCAGAGAGCACATACGACATTATCCCTGGCTCTCTCCTGTCACTCTACACTGAATACTCTGGTACAGTGAAAAAACAAAAATGAGATAAGAAATAGAAGAGTTCTTCTTCTCATTCAGGACGCTTTTGATGTGCTGGGCTTTACTCAAGAAGAGAAGAACGGCATTTACAAGCTGACTGGTGCCATCATGCACTATGGTAACATGAAGTTCAAGCAGAAGCAACGAGAAGAGCAGGCAGAAGCTGATGGCACTGAAGGTAAGAGAAACACTGAACCTTGACAATCAGGATGTAGAACCTTTCAGTATTCAGTCATCTGAATACTGCTTATTTGATGTCTTTTTTTCAGATGCTGACAAAGTAGCTTATCTGATGGGCCTGAACTCTGCTGACCTCATCAAGGGTCTCTGTCACCCAAGAGTCAAAGTAGGGAACGAGTGGGTCACCAAGGGACAGAATGTACAGCAGGTATGTAAAGCTGAATTTCCTCAATCCTCACCCCATTTTATAGAGAAAAAATGATCTTTAATATAACTCTTAAAGTGGGCTTTCTTGTTTTAGGTATACTACGCTGTTGGGGCACTGTCTAAGTCAGTGTATGAGAAGATGTTCCTGTGGATGGTGGTGAGGATTAATCAGTCCCTGGACACCAAACAGGCCCGCCAATACTTCATCGGTGTGCTGGACATTGCTGGTTTTGAGATCTTTGATGTGAGCATCTTCTGTTTATATTAGATCAACCTTTTGTTCTATTTGTTTAATGTAGTCAGGAACAATATGAGTATTAAACAACTACACCTTTGTCATCTTCCAGTTCAACTCTTTTGAGCAGCTCTGCATCAACTTCACCAATGAAAAACTGCAACAGTTTTTCAACCACCACATGTTTGTGCTGGAGCAGGAAGAGTACAAGAAAGAGGGTATTGAATGGACTTTCATTGACTTTGGTATGGACCTGCAGGCCTGTATTGACCTCATTGAAAAGGTGAGGCATTGGACTATTACTTGTTCAGTGAAAATATACACAAACATAGTATGTGTTTTAATTAACTTATATTGTCCCTCAGCCCATGGGTATCATGTCCATCCTTGAAGAGGAGTGCATGTTCCCCAAGGCCTCTGATGCCACCTTTAAAGCTAAACTCTATGACAACCATCTTGGGAAATCCAACAACTTCCAGAAGCCCAGAGTGATCAAAGGAAAACCAGAGGCCCACTTTGGTCTGGCTCACTATGCTGGAACTGTTGATTATAATATCAACAACTGGTTGGTGAAGAACAAAGATCCTCTCAATGAGACTGTTGTTGGACTCTACCAGAAGTCTAATCTCAAGTTGCTGTCTTTCCTCTTTGCAAATTATGCTGGAGCTGAGTCCAGTAAGAATGAACAGAATTTACAGCTTTAGCCTCTAAAGTAACACCTTTATGAATAATCAAAGTACATTACATTTTAACATTAGATTATAGTAAAATCAGTTACTTTACTCTTGTTAATGTAATCTAATGGATTGTGCATCGATTTATTAGCTGATGGAAAAGGTGGCAAGGGAGGAGGAAGCAAGAAGAAGGGCTCATCTTTCCAAACAGTATCTGCTTTGCACAGGGTTAGTAAAAACAAATAAATATATGTGAATTGCTGTTTTGTGTTGTTTTATGTAAAATCCAGTTATTTCCTATTTAAAACAAATAACAAGATGTGTCAAAATATTAATTACGAACTGATTATTAAACACATGATTTCATTTCCTTCACAGGAGAACCTGAACAAGCTCATGACCAACTTGAGGTCCACTCATCCTCACTTTGTACGCTGCATCATCCCTAATGAGACCAAGACTCCAGGGGCCATGGAGAACCCTCTGGTGATGCACCAGCTGCGCTGTAACGGTGTGTTGGAAGGAATCAGGATCTGCAGAAAAGGCTTCCCCAACAGGATCCTCTATGGAGATTTCAAACAGAGGTATTATTTCAGTTAGGTCACATGATTCCAAAGTAATTATACTACCTAGAAAATGTTGCTTTGTTATTTCCCAGATATCGCATCCTGAATCCTGCTGCCATCCCTGATGGTCAGTTTATTGACAGCAAGAAGGGAGCTGAGAAACTTCTTGGGTCTCTGGATATTGATCACAGCCAATACAAGTTTGGTCACACTAAGGTAATCAATAAAATGAAAAGTCTGACACACAAAGTATCTGCTGCATATAAACATCTATATATGAATCATATTAGGGGTTGAACGATTTCTGATTTTTTTTCACACACAAAAACACAGTAGAAAGTAATGCTTTGCATCAACGAAATTTATATTGTTGACCTGAATGCATACTTTAGCATCTCACACGAAGGAATCTACAGAGGTTTTTCCACAAGATAACTGAAGGAAAATATGGGTTACCGCAGCCCATGTCAGCACCATAAACACCTTCTGACATTTATACAGCTCTCGCTCAGCAAACTCCCAGCTCTGCCAAAATTTCTGTCTCTCGCATGGTGCATTCAATGACATCAAGGACAAAAAACTTGCTCTACAACCACAGCAACAATGTCAACTAATAGAACACCACAAAACTGAACATAAACACATGAGCTTATCAATACTGTTAGCTTATCAATACTGTGAGCTGCAGATATGTTTAGCCTACCTGCAGCTCATAATAGTGTTTAATAGTACTTCAGAGCTTGTTGTAAGAAATGATAATGGCCTTGGTAAATGGCCTTGCTTTTATATAGCGCTTTTCTACCTATTGGTACTCAAAGCGCTTTTACAGTCAGAGACACATCTACCCATTCACTCACACAAGCACGCACACATTCACACACCAGTGCCACGCACTGGGAGCAACTGGGGGTTCAGTGTCTTGCTCAAGGACACTTCGACATGTGGCACATTCCGGGGATCGAACCGCTAACCCTCTGGTTCGTGGACAACCCGCTCTACCTACTGAGCCACATAATGTAGCTTGGATAAAAAATGCGGTATATCTCTGATCCTTCTCCATGTATAGCAGCTAAAGGTCTAATAACTTGACTCTGAAATTCATCACAACACATTGTTGGTTGTTAACTGACTGCTGTCTAAAGGATTTCCTCTGATAGCAATAATGGATGCCTTTTCAGGTGGGTGTCCATTGCAGTAGTACATTTGTTGTATTTCAGGACTGACTTACATGGTCTGCAAGTCACAGCAGAATAGGCTTTATCTTTATTGACATATTTCCACATACTTGATGAGCCGCTGTTTGCTGTGATGACCCACTGGGCTCCTCACCTGTGTTCTTGGAGGTGTCTGCGTTGTTTTTGTGACTTGATCAGTGATTAGTCTTGGTCGTTCCATGTAACAACAATAAAAACTAACTTGTATTAAAGTAACAGCTAGGTATTAAAATAATTTTACTGAATAACAAAAACCCTGAATGCGATGGACTTTTATTCAGGGAGTGCCACTTCTTAAGGGCCCAGTGTGTAGGATATACTGGCATCTAGTGATGAAGTTGTAGATTGCTACTAGTTAATGCCCCTGCCTCATACCCCCAAGCTTTCCAAGCTTGATGGGGTAGCTGCTATTAACACAAAATACGTGACTATACAAAGAACATACAAAGCCAGCATTAGGTTTTTCATTTATGGGTAGAAAAATGGCACTACAGTTCTGGAGGAGTCCGTGGAGGAGGACCTGTGCCCTATAGATATGAAGGGCTCATTCTAAGCAAACAAATATACAATGTTTCTTTGTCTTTGGTGGTTATAGATAAAATACATTTATTTCAATCTTACCAGCTATCTTTAGGATTTACAAAAACTAGTTTTAAACTTCAGTGTCCTAAAACGTTTAAACTTTTAGCACCTGACAGATATTAACATGTGCATACATCTTTTTAAAAGGTCTTTTTCAAGGCTGGTCTTCTTGGCCAACTGGAGGAGATGAGAGATGATCGTTTGTCACTCATCATTACTGGAATCCAGGCTAGGTCAAGAGGTCTACTAGCAAGATTGGAATTCCAGAAGATTGTTGAAAGGAGGTAAGAAGAATCTGACTTAAAATAACAGAACAGAGGAAATAATAATTTATAGTAACGAGTGGGGTAGTAATGATTGTGGTTGATCATCGACAGGGATGCACTGCTTGTGATCCAGTGGAACATCCGAGCCTTTATGGGGGTCAAGAATTGGCCATGGATGAAGCTCTTCTTCAAGATCAAACCTCTGCTGAGATCTGCTGAAGCAGAGAAGGAGATGGCCAACATGAAGGAAGAATTCCTGAAGCTCAAAGAAGCTTATGCAAAGTCTGAAGCTCGCAGAAAAGAACTAGAGGAGAAAATGGTCTCTCTTCTCCAAGAGAAGAACGACCTGCAGCTCCAAGTTCAAGCAGTAAGTCTAGTGACAGCATTGCTTGTGTTTTGATGTAAAAAAGTAATTTTACCTTGCATATTTTATATGTTTGTATTGTAAATTATGCTAACAATGTTGTCAACTTGTGACCATTTAGGAGCAAGATAATCTTGCAGATGCAGAAGAAAGATGTGAGGGGCTGATCAAACATAAAATTCAAATGGAGGCTAAAACCAAAGAGCTGACGGAAAGATTGGAGGATGAGGAGGAGATGAATGCTGAACTGACTGCTAAGAAGAGGAAGCTGGAGGATGAGTGCTCTGAGTTAAAGAAAGACATTGATGACTTAGAGTTAACCCTGGCTAAAGTGGAGAAAGAGAAACATGCCACTGAGAACAAGGTATGACAAATATTTTGCTCATTCAGCTTTTTTTATTCTCTAACAAGCGGCAGCTTTCAATACATATTACTTTTGTCACAGGTAAAGAACCTGGTTGAAGAGATGGCTGCTCTGGATGAAATCATTGCCAAGCTGACCAAGGAAAAGAAAGCCTTACAGGAAGCTCATCAGCAAACACTGGATGACCTGCAGAGTGAAGAAGACAAAGTCAACACTCTGACCAAGGCCAAGACTAAGCTGGAGCAGCAAGTGGACGATGTAAAAATATAAATATGTCTTTAATGTTTAGAAAGGTTATTCACATCTTTTTGTATGTTGTTGCTATTTTCAATTTGTTGTAATAATGTCCAGCTTGAAGGTTCTCTGGAACAAGAGAAAAAGATTAGGATGGACCTTGAGAGAGCAAAGAGGAAGCTGGAGGGAGATCTGAAATTGACCCAGGAGAGTTTGATGGATGTGGAGAATGACAAGCAGCAACTTGAAGAACATCTAAAAAAGTAAGCACAATTTTCTATAAAATGTGTCTGATACAGTAATAAGTGGAGATATCAATGAATTCTAACTCTTACATTTCAACATAGGAAAGACTTTGAACTCAGTCAGCTCAATAGTAAAATTGAGGATGAGCAGGCCATTGCTATTCAGCTTCAAAAGAAACTGAAAGAGTTGCAGGTAATGAATTACTTCCATGTAGTGCTACCAAAACTGGAAAAAATCTCCAGAGTAAGTACATATAATAATAACAAAATTATACTGTAACAGGCCCGCATTGAGGAGCTGGAGGAAGAGCTTGAAGCAGAGCGAGCTGCTCGAGCCAAGGTCGAGAAGCAGAGGGCAGACTTGGCCAGAGAGTTGGAGGAGATCAGTGAGAGGTTGGAGGAGGCTGGAGGAGCAACATCTGCCCAGATTGAGATGAACAAGAAGAGGGAGGCTGAGTTACAGAAACTCCGCAGAGACCTTGAAGAGGCCACTCTGCATCATGAAGCCACTGCTGCCACACTCAGGAAGAAACAAGCTGACAGTGTTGCTGACCTGGGAGAGCAGATTGACAACCTGCAGAGAGTCAAGCAGAAACTGGAGAAGGAGAAGAGTGAGCTCAGACTGGAACTGGATGATGTGGTCTCCAATATGGAACATATTGTGAAGACAAAGGTTGGCTGAGCTGGTTTTCTTTAAATTTCTTGTAGACAACCTGTAGGACAGACATGTCAGTATTTTCAGTATAACACGGGTATGTAGCTTTTTATTTTGATGCAATTTCCTTTTTTTTTTCTTATTTACATCTTAGACTAATCTAGAGAAAACATGCAGGTCTATGGAAGATCAAATGAATGAATACAAGACCAAGTTTGAAGAGGCTCAACGTTGCATCAGTGACTTCAACATGCAGAAAGCAAAACTACAAACAGAAAATGGTATATTCTTTACATTTTTCACAAGCTGATGTCTAGTTGCATTACCAAGCACAGTAGCTATTGATTTCAATGTATGAGATAGTTTGAAGCCTTCAAAACATCAAAGCTCAATCAGTGTTACTGGGAGCAAACTTTCACACATGATCATTTATACAATATTCTCCATTTGCCAAAATAGGGGAGCTGTCAAGGCAGCTGGAGGAGAAGGATTCACTAGTGTCTCAACTGACAAGAGGAAAAATGTCCTACACTCAACAACTTGAAGACCTCAAGAGACAACTAGAAGAGGAGACCAAGGTGAAAACATTTACATATCTAGTGTCTGAACAAGACGTTTCTGTAAACATGTCACTCATTCATATACTGTTGTTTTAACAGGCCAAGAGTGCTCTGGCCCATGCAGTGCAGTCTTCTCGTCACGACTGTGACCTGCTCAGGGAGCAGTATGAGGAGGAGCAGGAGGCCAAAGCTGAACTGCAGCGCAGCATGTCCAAGGCCAACTCTGAGGTGGCTCAGTGGAGAACCAAGTACGAGACTGATGCCATCCAGAGGACTGAGGAACTGGAAGAGGCCAAGTAAGACAGTCTGAGATTCAGAGTTTTCATTTACTGTGTAATTTCTAGACATTCACTTCGTCTAGCAGATCAGCTTTTTGTTTGTGTTATGTTCCTACTAAAATGTAAGACGAACAAAAAGTTTGTCTGTTAGATGACTGAGCAGCCAGTCATAATGGTAGAATTTACTGTAGTTTTATTGTCCAGCAAAGGCAGGATCATTAAATGATTTGATTGTTTAATGATTCCTTAAGGAAAAAGCTGGCTCAGCGTCTGCAGGAGGCTGAGGAGGCTGTTGAAGCAGTGAATGCTAAATGTTCCTCTCTGGAGAAGACCAAACACAGACTGCAGAATGAGATTGAAGATCTCATGGTGGATGTGGAGAGGTCTAATGCTGCTGCTGCTGCTCTGGACAAGAAGCAAAGGAACTTTGACAAGGTAGAATGCTTTGAAGTATTTGCTTAATATCCACTGTATTACGTATAGTGTTAAAACTCTGTATATTATACACATTGAGACTCTGTGTGGGAACTGTGACTTTCCTTTTACTCAAAATACGTACATTAGAGCTAAACAAATTAATTTATATGTTCACCACCATGTGTAAAGATTCATCTTCACCTAGGTCAAGGTACAGTATATTCAAATGTGAAAACAAAGCCAATTGGACTACCCTGAATATTTTGAAGACCTCTTAATATGTCTTACCTAAAAAGCAGAACTGAGGAAGCCTTGATAGTAGGTGAAATATCTTAAAGAAACTCAATTAAGTCCAGTTGCCTTGGTTTTAGAACCTAATTGATCTCCATCTTGGAGGACCACTTCAATAATGCGAGATTTTTTTTCATACAAGGTGAACTCTTTAAGCATGTAGTTATTCTTCCGTCCATTTGTCACATATACAATTAATCCTGTTTTTTTCCCACCCGCTACAGGTCCTTTCTGAGTGGAAGCAGAAGTATGAAGAGTCTCAGTGTGAGCTGGAGAGTTCTCAGAAGGAGGCCAGGTCTCTGAGCACTGAACTCTTCAAACTGAAGAACTCCTATGAAGAATCTCTGGACCATCTGGAGACCATGAAGAGAGAGAACAAGAACTTGCAGGGTAAAATCTAAGATCTATCAGGGACTGTGCACATGTTTCTGTAGACACACTTCACTGATTAAATCGTAACTACATTTTCATCTCACTACCCCACAGAGGAGATTTCTGACCTCACCGAGCAACTTGGTGAGAGTGGAAAGAGTATTCATGAACTGGAAAAACTAAGAAAACAACTGGACCAGGAGAAGAGTGAGATCCAGTCTGCTCTTGAGGAAGCTGAGGTACAGAGCCTCCTTGATGATTAAATCATTTTAAAGTAAAACATCCTGATATTTTGTATAATGCTGTGGCCTCTTGTCCACCAGGCCTCCCTAGAGCATGAAGAGGGCAAGATCCTGAGAGCCCAGCTTGAGTTCAATCAAATCAAAGCTGAAATTGAACGCAAACTGGCTGAGAAAGATGAAGAAATGGAGCAGTGTAAGAGGAACCTGCAGAGAACGATTGACACCCTGCAGAGTTCTCTTGAAGCTGAATGTCGCAGCAGGAATGAGGCCCTGCGTCTGAAGAAGAAAATGGAGGGAGACCTCAATGAGATGGAGATCCAGCTGAGCCAGGCCAACAGGCAGGCAGCTGAGGCCCAGAAACAACTTAAATCTGTTCATGCACATCTTAAGGTAAACTAGAAAAAATACAGTTTCTCTTCCCAAAAATGTTTGTTTCAAGCTTATTCTAAACTTTAATGTGTATGATGTTATCCCATTAAGGATTGCCAAATTCAGCTGGATGAATCTGTCCGTGCCAATGATGATCTTAAAGAGAACATTGCCATTGTTGAGAGACGCAACAACCTGCTTCAGGCTGAATTGGAGGAGCTCAGGGCTGCTCTGGAACAAACTGAGAGAGGTCGTAAACTTGCCGAGCAAGAGCTGCTGGATGTTAGTGAGAGGGTGCAGCTACTGCACTCACAGGTATGACCTTGTGTTTTACAGCAACCTACACAGATTACTGTATGATTTGAATGTAGATGTCTTAAAAGCATTACTCTCTTTCCACTGTGTAGTGGCATACCTTTTATCAATTTCTAAAATGTCACATCTCACATGTAGAACACTGGGCTGATAAACCAGAAGAAGAAACTGGAGGTAGATGCCTCCCAGCTTCAAACTGAAGTGGAGGAGGCAGTGCAGGAGTGCAGAAATGCTGAGGAGAAGGCTAAGAAGGCCATTACTGATGCTGCCATGATGGCAGAGGAGCTGAAGAAAGAGCAGGACACCAGCGCTCACCTGGAGCGTATGAAGAAGAACATGGAGCAAACCATCAAGGACCTGCAGCACCGTCTGGATGAAGCTGAACAGATCGCCATGAAGGGAGGCAAGAAGCAGGTGCAGAAGCTCGAGGCCAGGGTAAGAGTAACCACTATACATATGTGACAAATTTGAGTAACTACCAATTGGACTACCCTGCTCTTCCAGTCTACTTCCAATACAAGGTGACAGACCTGGTTTGATACCTTCTCTACCAGATGGTCGACAACTTTTTTCTTTTTACTTTTGTCTGCTTGTATTCACTATGGCTGGCCTTAGATACTTTCATAAAATGTTTAAACTCATGGATTAATGCAGCTTTGAGCTCAGCTCCCTGTGGATCAGTGACAGAAAATGGTGCATTGATGTTTTCAGGTGAGGGAACTTGAGAATGAGGTGGAAATGGAGCAGAAGAAGAGCAGTGATGCAGTGAAGGGCGTCCGTAAATACGAAAGGCGCATTAAGGAGCTCACATACCAGGTGAATTTTATTCCCCTATAGCATATTCAATGTATACAGCATAGAAACATGTATTTTTCAACTTTCATATGTGCTTACCCTGCTATTTTCTCAATATATTCACTTTACCATGAACAATTTCCATATTTCTGGCAAAATCGAGACACTTATTGAAGAGAATGCTTTGTTCTCTGTCTTACCCACAAGACTGAGGAGGACCGCAAGAATGTTGCACGTCTGCAGGATCTGGTTGACAAACTGCAGCTGAAAGTCAAAGCTTACAAGAGATCTGCTGAGGAAGCTGTAAGTGTTACCTGGTTCTCTGGTTTGTGGCGTGAGCTCTGAACCTTTTCTTTCTTCTTTACTTTATTTTGGAACATGTCAACCAAGGCTTTAAAAGTACTTGTTAACAGAGACAGACTAGTCCAATACTATTTTTTTTTTTTTTTTTTTTAAAGTGGAGAACATGTGACCTGAAGACAATTCCAGTATCTTTTGCATTTATATAATTCTATGGTCTGCTGAATCCTGTAGGAAGAGCAGGCCAATACTCATCTGGGCAAGTTCCGTAAACTGCAGCATGAGCTGGATGAGGCTGAAGAAAGAGCTGACATTGCTGAATCTCAGGTCAATAAGATGCGTGCCAAGAGCCGTGATGTGGGCTCAAAGGTAAGAAGTACCCAAAAGTTCTGTTTAAGAATAAATAAATCAGACCAGTTGTGGACAAATCAGTTTTATTTTGAATTTTCTTTGGGTTTGGTAAGTTGTATGAGAGTATGAGTATTAGAAGATGTTAGTGGTGAAGCAGTTTTTGCTAGAATCTTCATGACTGTTTATATATTTATTATAGATTAATTGCTGGTAAAAATCTGGGAGCAAATTACAGAGGATATGATGTAGCATGCAGTATCAAAAATCTCCAGCCAGACTCAACCAGGATCGGCTCATGCAGTGCAGTCTTTAATTTCTAGGCCACTAGCATGTCCCTAATTTTTTTCTCTGACTTACTGTATATGAATTTGGAGAATAGTGTCTGCCTATCAAACAATTGTATTTAATTTTAATATATAACTATATAACAATTTGAGATAACAATATTCTGTATACCGTTCCAAATAGAGGTGTCAAACAACACCGTTAATTTATGTTATAGGTAACGTCACCATCTAGGTAACGTGTTCCATCTTGCAGACAACACCAATGCTGTATTAATAGTTCTTGCAATGAGTCGAGCATGATAGTGTAGCAACTGTGTTGGTATATTTACCCATATTTTGTTAACCTTTATTTCACAGGACAAATACACTGAAAAACGCTAAATGACGTCCATGGAATTCAGGCTTGGGATCAGTTTTCAAGGTGCCAAATGGCTTGAAACTCCATCTCCATTTTAAGAGGATTTTTTGAATAGATCCATGGTAGAATAGATTCATGGTAGAATAGATCATAATAAATTTCCATACAGAAATAATGCATGGAAAATAGGAATACTAATAATTTACCATACATTTCAGTTGTACAATCTTGTGTTACATTTGGTGAGTCATGTTGGACATTCTCTTTCTAATCCATGTCTCTTGTCTATTTTTCTTGTTATTCTCCATCACAGAAAGGGCTAGATGAGGAGTGAAACTCACAGATGACCACCCAAGACCTTTGAGTTCTCCTGTGCTGTAGCCCTCCTTGTCCTCAAAGTAACTGTAGAATAAAGCAAAGTGCATTCAAATTCAAGTGCAGAGTGATTTATTTCAAACAAGCAGAACGCTCCACATAAACAGACACTGATAGTGCACCAGTCTGTCAGATAATGTAGGTATGACAATATAAAATACACACAAGCTTTGCATTTATAGTGAAACTATATATATATATATATATATATATATATATATATATATATATATATAGTAGTATATGTGGTTTCCACAGTTGTCCTTATCTAACTTTATTTACCTTGGACATGATAGATGTGGTAGGAATTAATATTATATATTGGACTGCCAGGGAACAGAAATATAATCTGTTCATAAGGGTGCCTTCCTGACCTAAAACAAATTAATTCATTAAAATAAAAGCTCCCAGCTAAAAGCAGCTAATGATGGTATAAACACAGTTTCAGGCCTTCTTACATCTTTCTGTAATAAAAAAAAAAGGGAAAAAGCTCTATTTCTGGAGCAACTACTCCTACTATCAATATGGAACAGTCAACACTCCAGCACCACTTGTAGCACATGAAACAGTTTTATTAGACAGCTGTATTCCCAAAAAGGATTTATTCTGTGGCATTTAAAATCTCAGATGTAAGGAAACTTAACAGCCCTCAAAAACACACAGTAGTTGAACCGAGACACAGGTTCTCCAAAAATGTATCATCATCATCATCATGATAAAACTGCTTGTATGTTGTATATATCTAACTCTATCAAAATGCTGACCCTCATTTCTAAAAAATAATCTGACAATTATTTAGAATATGAGACAGACTTATTTGTTCTCACTGTGCATTCGGGCTTAAATGTAGCATGGCGAGATGCCATCAGCCACCAACCTTGTCTTTTCAAAGGGTCCCCTTTTCTCATTTAATACTATAAGCATTAGTGTGGAGGTAAAGGTAACACTTGGAGTACCTGTAGACATATTCATATTAACTTTTAACATATCAATGTGTCAACATTTAAAGATAAATATACTAATATATATATAAAAGACAAAGAAATAATAGTACAAGGGGAAACGGCTCTGAGTATGTTAAAACTGTTTATGCTGGGTAGTATCTATTACAGTAATATGAGGTACAGTGATGTTGTACACCTGAAGCAAAACCCTGAACAGATTAGATGAGAACAGACATACAGGTAGAACAGGTAGTCTATTATAATTTCAAACGGTTTATACTCTGGAAAGTATTCACTTACAACTCCACATTATTGTTGGAATATAGTCTTATTACATTTCATTCTCTGTATTTCAAGCTGTAATTAAAACACAGTATTAACTACAAAGGAAAGAGTTTCATACAGTTCACTGCAAAAAAACAAAATCTTACCAAGTATATTTGTCTCATTTCTAGTCAAAATATCTCATTACACTAAATATAAGCCACAATACATCTTAATATAGAGCCATTTTCACTAGTTCCACTGGCAGTTTTTTTTTTGTCCCTATTTTCAAGCAAAAATTGCTTGAAAAAATCGCATGAAACGCAAAAATCGGCCAATGCAACTAGTGAAAATGGCTCTGTATTAAGATATATTGTCTTTGAAAGTCCCCGTGTCTTGCTGAAATGGTACTCTTTAGGCAATTGTGTCTTATATTAAGTGTAATGAGATATTTTGACTAGAAATGAGACAAATATACTTGGTAAGATTTAGTTTTTTTGTATATCAGGAACAAAATTAATGCCCATGTTCCCCATATTGTTATAGAGAGCACAGTACATATAGCATACACTATATCATCATTGTAAAAAAACATAAATCTAAACATGATCTAAGTAGAAGAGCCACTGTTTCTAATTGAATCTACGTACCTCATGCCTCTGCAGCAGCACAAAGGGAAACTGCAGCATGGTGCGCTGTCAGTAGGAGTGAGGAGAAGGGTGGTTGGTAGTTTGACACTTGTCTGGCACCAAATGCCGACCTTGATCTCAGAAAGGCCCAAATGGTTTTGATCTGCAGAGAGATTACAAGATTAATTATTATAGAATTCATTATATAGTGTTATTCTTTGTTATCAATTTTTTAACACAATAAGCCATGGCTTTGTTTGTCTTTCAGCTAACCACAAAGGACTGTGGTGTTTAGAGATGATTCAGGATTATTTGGCAGGCACAGTTTCAAACAGCATATTAACATGAAAATATCTGCATCAAAAGGCAGCTGACCTTACCTTAGAGGAGTCATACAAGGATAACAGGATGAGAGCCAGGAAGGGGCGCGCAGAACAGATGAAGACTTCCCCAGCCGTATTGGACAGCTGAGAATGAGAATGAGTCCAACAATGTGAGATCAAATTCTGATCAACTCTCATAAGGTCCACTGGAACATTGCTCAGCCTAACAGTGCGACTACACTGATGGTAGGTCATACTATGTTTACTGTAGGAAACCAAATTTATATATACTGTATACCTTTAGTTGCTAAGATGGAGTCTGATTGTATTGCAGAAAGATGGTGAAAACAACTAAATCCTCACAACAGTATTCAGTTAAATGTGTTTTCTTTGATGCTCTGTAAAGGAGGACAGAGAACACGCTACAGGGGGAATTGAAGTCAACATTTAAACACTGCATGGGATACAATTATATCTGAAAATGGAATAAAAAATTACATTCCAGTTAGTTGTGTTGTTGTTTCAACATATACAGTGTTTTCAATGTTGTGCACCTGTTACCCCCCATCCATCAGTGCATCAGAGACTGCAGTTCAACTCTATCACTGTCCTTAAATGCTGCCCTGCACAATCGGGGAGAAACAATTCAGACAAGAATTTCACAGGGTTATCTTTGTCCTCAAGGCCAAAGGAAGGGAAACAATGCCATAACGACAGCATGAGACAAAGGGCGTAGAAAGAGCTGGGCAGAATAGTGTTGAGTGATCCTTTAAAGTCTCTGACCTTAGCTCTCACTCAGCAACAGCTGCACATCTTTATTGTCTCAGCAGAGACTCTAGGAGGCTTTTCAATCCCCCCTCGCATGCCTGAACTTAACTAAACTTTAGCTTTTTAAATAGGAATCTTAACATGACCAACAAATCCGGGGGTGTTAGCAAAGCAAAGTGTTTGGGGAACAACTTAGTCTAATGAAATCCTTAATCTTGCTTAACCATCACCCTTCATTTCGGGATTGAGAACAGACACACAGTGTCATCTGCAGGAAAGGAAGATCAGATATCCAGCTGTTTCTAAACCTCCTATACTTTCATTATCTTTTTATAGACTTGTTTAACAGTGAATTTAAACTGTTTTGATTGTGTTCAGCTGCTAGCACAATTTTCTTTTTAATTTGGGTCAATAAAAACAGAAACCCAGATAAGGAAACTATAAAATCCAATTCACCAGGTGTAACTAAGTCGCACCAACTAGTTAGCTAGTAAGAAACTCTATAAACTGACCTGTTATTACATATATGAATAAAATAAGAGTCAGTGGATATGAAGCCTGTCCCTGATCTCCACCTCTTGCCCTCCCCTTTCTTTTTTACCAAGTATTGTCCTCGCCTTGTTTGTCACAAGGTGACAGCAACAAATAGCAGCAGTACATCCTGCCCAATTAGAAGAACGCTTTTTTTAACGTGAACCCTTTCTCCAAAAATGCATCCCATATTTGGTGGATAAACAGCCTTTATTAATGGAGGGAGGACTGCTGTCAGGAGCGGGGCTCATCTCTTCACTTGATTAAGCTTTGAGAGTCAGAGGTAAGTAAAACATTAATATATGTGGTGTGGGATAGAAATATGATGCAGCTGAATATTTAGAAGTGATGTCCTGACATGTCATGTTGTCGTGATAAACATGTGTATCTTGCTGGTGTGTTGTGCTCGTGGTATCAAACGGAATCTAAGTATTAATGGATATATTTAATATTTTTTTAATCTGGTCTGGACAGCAAGAGCCTGATTGACCCCAGTCTTCTTTTGGAGTCCAACCCACACTAGGTAAAAGCGTTTCTCATGCTAGTTAAAAGGTCCCTAACTTGGACTGGACTTAAATGCCATGTGTGTTTATGTAAATTTGTTGGGGTCAGTTGTTCACGTATGATTAAGAGGTCAAGGTCATTAAAAGTTAAAAAGTTGTTTTCTTTAGGAGAGGGGTGTTGTATGCAACACACAGACAAATCATTCACCACTGTTCTTGTTTTTCTGTATTATTATTTTAGAAGAGTCATTTATGACAAACAACAGTTTCTGAACCTGACCGTATCAACTTAATTATCATTTGCCTATTCACATTCTACTTGTACACCGATGGACAACATAATGTATGTGACCTTTTGTACACTATAGTAATGTACAATGCTTGATTTGGATTTATGATATTTTGTCAAGGTTGAAAAATGGGTGATGCTGCTATGGCAGAGTTTGGGGCGGCTGCTCCTTATCTAAGGAAGTCAGATAAGGAGCGTCTGGAGGCTCAGACTCGTCCATTTGACATGAAGAAGGAGTGTTTTGTTCCTGACCCTGAGGTTGAATACGTTAAAGCCTCCATCACCAGTCGTGACGGTGACAAAGTCACTGCTGAGACTGAATTTGGAAAGGTGTGCGTCATATCAGTTAAGTTCAACTGTTTGCTAGTATGAGTCTTGACCTCTGGATAAGATGTGTTGTTTCCTTCTGCAGACTGTCACAGTGAAGGAGTGTGATGTACACCCTCAGAATCCACCAAAGTTTGATAAAATTGAAGACATGGCCATGTTCACCTTCCTCCATGAACCAGCTGTGCTGTTTAACCTCAAAGAGCGTTATGCAGCATGGATGATTTACGTAAGTCAATGCCTTATTCTGTCCTTTTTTATCACTAATATAATGTTTCAGAATCTGTAAACATTATTTTCAATCACTCTTGTGTCATGTCAGACCTACTCTGGGCTGTTCTGTGTGACTGTCAACCCCTACAAGTGGCTGCCAGTCTACAACCAAGAGGTGGTTGTTGCCTACAGAGGAAAGAAGAGGAGTGAAGCTCCTCCTCACATCTTCTCCATCTCTGATAATGCCTACCAATACATGCTCTCAGGTACATCCCTTTAAGTCTTTACGTTGTTTCAAAATACTTTGTGACATAATAACATTACTCACAGATACTATGATAATCTCTTGCTGACAGATAGAGAAAACCAGTCAATCCTTATCACGTAAGTCTCTCTGTAAACTAAAATCTTTTCAGCCGTTGAGAATCATAGGTCTTTTCCTAAACCTTTGTCCCTCTTCCACTCAGCGGAGAATCCGGAGCCGGAAAGACTGTCAACACCAAGCGTGTCATTCAGTACTTTGCCAGCATTGCTGCTGTTCCAAGTGGGAAGAAAGACGCTGCTGCTGAAAAGAAGGTTTGTATTACATGTTTATGTCTTCTTGTCACGCAACCTAAATACCAGTCACAAGTCTCATTTTAAAGTCTTTTGTTCATAAAGCTTCTCGTAAGTTGCCCGAGACGGAAGTTTTGTCTTTGCCATAATTAGGGAACCCTGGAGGATCAAATCATTCAGGCTAACCCTGCCCTGGAGGCCTTTGGTAATGCCAAGACCATCAGGAACGACAACTCGTCCAGATTTGTGAGTGTCTGTGGGACTGCAGTGAAACCTCTTCGTTACCATATTACCATTAATTAACTGAGGGATATTTTTTCTTTCTAATAATAGAGATAACACTACTTTTCCCTTAGGGTAAATTCATCAGAATCCATTTTGACAACCGAGGAAAGCTGGCTTCTGCTGACATTGAAACATGTAAGTTCTGAGCCACTTTGTAGCTTGGCATGACACAAATGGTGGTGAAGCTGATCCCACCACGTGAAAGGAAGTGTATGTCACCACACTTGCATCCTATCTATCCCAGGACTAACCTACAGTGCACCCTGTAGGGACACACAAACTTGCTCTTTAGTCCATAAACATTCATTCATTCATTCATTCATTTTCTGAAACAGCTTGTCCTCTGGAGGGTCACAGGGAGGCTGGAGAATATCCCAGCTGGACAACCCTGGACAGGTCGCCAGTCTAAGACAGGGTTAACACAGAGAGACAGACAACCATTCACACTCACACCTACGGCCGAATGAACCTAACAAGCATGTCTCTGGATAGTGGGAGGAAACTGGAGTACCCGGCTAGAACCCACACAGACAGAAAGAGAATATGCAAACTCCACACAAAAAGGCCCCAGTCGGCTGATGCATCAGTGCTAATCACCACACTACTGTGCATGAACATGCATGCATTCAAACCAGAGACAGTAAAAAGATGGATGGCAGAACAGCTCCTCAAAAGTGAAGTAGAGCTCCCCCTGGCTGCAGTATAGGTCATAAGCTCCACTCCTCCATCTTAGTGGATGGGACTTGGGCCATACTTAAACACTAAAGTGTTTGTGTCATTTTTTTTTTTTTTTTTCTCCCAAGAATGTTTTTTGTCATTTTAGGTAATTAATATAATGTTGATGAATGTTCAAGTGATTTTGGACAAGTTTCGTTTTAGTTAGTTATTTGATGCTATAGCCACAGAATGTGCCAACTGGTGAAAGTTCAATGAAAGTTGTAAAAAATAAATAAATACAGTGTATAAGCCAGCACTTCCTTGTAGTAGGTGGAAATAGACCAGAGTGTAGGATTAATTAAACGAAAACGCAAATGAGTCTGACCTGGAGAGTGGTCAGATCATCAATAACCCTGCTCTGTGTGGCTCCACTCTCGGACCGTACTACGCAGACTCTGGCTCCAAACTCACTGCCCGTATCCCCAGGAAAATAGCGTCAGATCAAAACAAGGAGGTGGGGACATGTGGTCTATATTGTGCGTGGTTCAAATTGTGCCAAAAAAAATCTGTTTGACACAAGAAAGCAAGGCAGGTATAAGGAGAGCAGGCAGAAAAATACTTCCCAGGGTGCTCTTAGGCACATGTGAAATTAATTAAACTCCTCATTATAATCAATTTAGGCAGTTCTGCCCATTTTGTTCCAGAAAATATAATATTTGTATCTTTTGAATACCTATTGTTGCTAAACCTATACCTATACACTTTAAACAGCAGATTGTTTCATAGATATAAACCATCATAACACATATACTTTTTCTCAAACAGATCTTCTGGAAAAGTCTCGAGTGACCTACCAGCTCAAAGCTGAGAGGGACTACCACATTTTCTACCAGATCTTGTCTCAAGCAAAGCCTGAACTTCTGGGTGTGTAAAAGTGTAAAATATACATACAAAATATAAACAATAAGTTATACACTATATATTTTACTTAACTGCATCATGTATTGTATGATTACATAAAACCATTCTATTGCAGAGATGCTGCTCATCACCGCCAACCCCTATGACTACGCCTTCATCTCCCAAGGAGAGACAACAGTAGCCTCTATCAATGACTCTGAAGAGCTGATGGCCACTGACGTGAGCTGAATCACTTTAAGTCACATTGCCCTAACTGAATGACAAAATAATGCAATATCCTAATGAAATCTTTGCCTATCAATTAGGATGCCTTCGATGTGCTGGGCTTCATTCAAGAAGAGAAGAATAGCATTTACAAGTTGACTGGCGCCATCATGCACCATGGTAACATGAAGTTCAAGCAGAAGCAACGAGAAGAGCAGGCAGAAGCTGATGGCACTGAAGGTAAGAGCGTCGTTATGGGTCAATAAGATCTTTGTCTGACATTTCTCATTTTACTTTGATTGTTTCTGGCATGATATAAATAAAATATAATAGAGGCCCCGCTCCTTACGTTCCTTGAGCACAACACTAAATTATAGTGCAATGAATTTTTTTTATAAAACAAGCTTATAAAATTTAAAATTGTCCCTGTTGTCTTCACTTTCTCAGATGCTGACAAAGTGGCTTATCTGATGGGCCTTAACTCTGCTGATCTAGTCAAAGGACTCTGTCACCCAAGGGTCAAAGTAGGGAATGAGTGGGTCACCAAGGGACAGAATGTTGCCCAGGTAACAAGATGAAGGAAACTTCATGGGGTTGGGGGGGCTGTTTTTAAAAAAAGGCACAGTTCAGTTTTAAAGATATTACTGGTTGTTTTTTTTAAGGTGAATTATGCTATTGGTGCACTGTCTAAGTCAGTGTATGAGAAGATGTTCCTGTGGATGGTAATGAGAATCAATCAGTCCCTGGACACCAAACAGGCCCGCCAGTACTTCATTGGTGTGCTGGACATTGCTGGGTTTGAGATCTTTGAAGTGAGTGATTTTATGAGTACAAAGTAAGCTAGACCCCTGTCAACGTAAAATAAATGGAGAGATAAATACACTGATACATGTTCTTTCTTTCCAGTTCAACACCTTCGAGCAGCTCTGCATCAACTTCACCAATGAAAAACTGCAACAGTTTTTCAACCACCACATGTTTGTGCTGGAGCAGGAAGAGTACAAGAAAGAGGGCATTGAATGGACTTTCATTGACTTTGGTATGGACCTGCAGGCCTGTATTGACCTCATTGAAAAGGTGAGGCAATGGACTATTACATGTTCAGTGAAAATATACACAAATATAGTCTGTGTTTTAATTAACTCATATTGTCCCTCAGCCCATGGGTATCATGTCCATCCTTGAAGAGGAGTGCATGTTCCCCAAGGCCTCTGATACCACCTTTAAAGCTAAACTCTACGACAACCATCTTGGGAAATCCAACAACTTCCAGAAGCCCAGAGTGATCAAAGGAAAACCAGAGGCCCACTTTGGTCTGGTTCACTATGCTGGAACTGTTGATTATAATATCAACAACTGGTTGGTGAAGAACAAAGATCCTCTCAATGAGACTGTTGTTGGACTTTACCAGAAGTCCAATATGAAGCTGTTGGCTACCCTCTTTGCAAATTATGCTGGAGCTGATTCAGGTAAGAATGAACAGAATTTACTGTTTTAATCTCCAATGGGAATAGCAATAGTTTTGTAAGAGTTTTTTATTTTACATTTTGGTAAATTTGATTTATTTGGGTGTCTGTCTAATGTAATCTAATGGGTTGTGCAATGTTTCAATTAGTTGATACTTCAAAAGGTGGCAAGGGAGGAGGAAGCAAGAAGAAGGGCTCATCTTTCCAAACAGTATCTGCTTTGCACAGGGTTAGTAACAGACAAATAAATATGAGTGAACTGCTCTTTTATGAGAAACAGAGTTACTTCCCATTTTAAACTAATAACAAATGTGTCAAAATAGTTATGGAAACTGATTATTAAACACATGATTTCATTTCCTTCACAGGAGAACCTGAACAAGCTGATGACTAACTTGAGGTCCACTCACCCTCACTTTGTACGCTGCATCATCCCCAACGAGACCAAGACTCCAGGGGCCATGGAGAACCCTCTGGTGATGCACCAGCTGCGCTGTAACGGTGTGCTGGAAGGAATCAGGATCTGCAGAAAAGGCTTCCCCAACAGGATCCTCTATGGAGATTTCAAACAGAGGTGATATAAAGATGGTTAACAAATCTAACAGAAAATAGTAATATGTAATGTCTGATTCAGTTAAATAGATTATTCACCTGATTTTCATACTCATTAGAAAATTCTTTGTATAATCATTCCTGTAAAAGACAATAGTTATGTTTCCCTGCTGATTTGCAGGTCTTTACACCATCTAACAATATATATTTTACTTGTATTTTTACAACATGTTACAACATTGTATATGAATTGAAATACAACTGTAATAATATCTGATCCTCTCTACAGATACCGCATTTTAAATCCAAATGCTATACCTGAGGGGCAGTTCATTGATAACAAGAAAGCTTCAGAGAAACTGTTGGGATCCTTGGATATAGACCATAATCAGTACAAACTGGGGCACACCAAGGTCAGAACTGGTGAATAATTTCTTGCACATACTTTATAAAGAAAGAGTTTTTTTCGTTTACGTGACAGTACATAGAGGTTTGGCAGTGATGCTTTCCAAGTGAGCAAACCTCACATATGCCTTCATTGTGGGCATCTTGTGTCAGCTTCTACTAATCACAGCTGTTTGAAAAAACAAAACAAAAAACAAAAAACAGGTATTCTTCAAAGCTGGGTTGCTTGGTCTACTGGAGGAGATGCGAGATGACCGTTTAGCTCTAATCATCACCAGGATCCAGGCGAGATCCCGAGGTGTTCTGGCAAGAATGGAATTCCAGAAGATTGTAGAACGCAGGTATGTGTAATAGTTAGCACTTACTGAAAATTGTTTGTTCAATTTGTTTGTTCAGTCTCTCGCTATATTCTGTAAAGATATGTTAACGTACAGTGAGCCCTGAAAGGTGCCCTTTCCCAACCATAACACTGAAACTGGGCATACAAAATACATTAATTTGCATTAAATCACATCTACAAGACATTTCAGAAAGTCAACAGTTGTAATGCTCTCAAAACTGATGCCCACAGGGATGCACTACTTGTGATCCAGTGGAACATCCGAGCCTTCATGGGGGTCAAGAATTGGCCCTGGATGAAGCTCTTCTTCAAAATCAAACCTCTGCTGAGATCTGCAGAGGCAGAGAAAGAGATGGCCAACATGAAGGAGGAGTTTACCAAACTCAAAGAAGCTTATGCAAAATCAGAGGCACGCAGGAAGGAACTAGAGGAAAAAATGGTCACTCTTCTCCAAGAGAAGAACGACCTGCAGCTCCAAGTTCAGACTGTATGTTTAAAGTTTATCGGAATTACCAAAAATGTTAAAATCAAACCAAAGCTGTCAATGTGTAATATTGTGCCTTTGCATTCACAGGAGCAAGATAATCTGTGTGATGCTGAAGAAAGATGTGAGGGGCTGATCAAAAGCAAGATTCAACTGGAGGCCAAAATCAAAGAGCTGACAGAAAGGTTGGAGGATGAGGAGGAGATGAATGCTGAACTGACTGCTAAGAAGAGGAAGCTTGAGGATGAGTGCTCTGAGTTAAAGAAAGACATTGATGACTTAGAGTTAACCCTGGCTAAAGTGGAGAAAGAGAAGCATGCCACTGAGAACAAGGTATGATAAACACTAATGCTAAACTACTGTAAAATACTTTGTGTGCCCCAAATATAACTTTCTTCTGGCCACAGGTAAAGAACATGACAGAGGAAATGGCGGCTCTGGAGGAAATCATTGCCAAGCTGACCAAGGAAAAGAAAGCCTTGCAGGAAGCTCATCAGCAAACACTGGATGACCTGCAGAGTGAAGAAGACAAAGTCAACACTCTGACCAAGGCCAAGACTAAGCTGGAGCAGCAAGTGGATGATGTAAGAATTTTACATGGAGTTTAAGAAATAATAAATTATGGTTTGCAATTCTAAAAAGTAATTTATTACTTCCCACAGCTTGAAGGATCCTTAGAGCAAGAAAAGAAAATACGCATGGACCTTGAGAGAGCAAAAAGGAAGCTTGAAGGAGACCTAAAATTAGCTCAAGAGAGTATCATGGACCTGGAGAATGACAAGCAGCAACTCGAAGAGAGGCTGAAAAAGTAATACAGCACGTGTACCTTTAACAAACCTTTGTACAAACATATTTTAAAGTAGGAGACAGGTTGTACATTATACTGTTTTCATCCACAGGAAAGATTTTGAAATCAGTCAGCTCAATGGAAAAATAGAAGATGAACAAGCAATGTGTGCACAACTCCAGAAAAAACTGAAGGAGTTACAGGTAATAATTCACATAGAAGTGAATAACCTCATTTTTAGACCACAATTTAAAGCAGTGGAATTTCATGTTAGGTTTTGCTTTGACTTTTCTGTAGGCCCGCATTGAGGAGCTGGAGGAAGAGCTTGAAGCAGAGCGAGCTGCTCGAGCTAAGGTGGAGAAGCAGAGGGCAGACTTGGCCAGAGAGTTGGAGGAGATCAGTGAGAGGTTGGAGGAGGCTGGAGGAGCAACATCTGCCCAGATTGAGATGAACAAGAAGAGGGAGGCTGAGTTCCAGAAACTCCGCAGAGACCTTGAAGAAGCCACTCTGCATCATGAAGCCACTGCTGCCACACTCAGGAAGAAACAAGCTGACAGTGTTGCTGACCTGGGAGAGCAGATTGACAACCTGCAGAGAGTCAAGCAGAAACTGGAGAAGGAGAAGAGTGAGCTCAGACTGGAACTGGATGATGTGGTCTCCAATATGGAGCAGATTGTCAAGGCTAAGGTAAAGTACTTTTACCCATTGTGGTTTTCTTCTCATCAGATAATTTTTGCAGTCTTTGTGCTAATTCCACTGGAATTGCTTTCAGAACAACTTGGAGAAAATGTGCAGGTCTTTGGAAGACCAGATGAATGAATATAAAACAAAGTCAGAAGAGGGACAGCGTACCATCAATGACTTCACCATGCAGAAAGCAAAGCTACAAACTGAGAATGGTATGCATTTCATTGCAGCAGCATATTTATTCTTGTGGGTATCTGGAGTATTAATGTCATCTTCTGCTTTAATTAGGTGAATTTGCAAGGCAGCTTGAGGAAAAGGATTCCCTGGTGTCTCAACTCACTAGAGGAAAACAGTCCTACACTCAACAGGTTGAAGACCTTAAACGACAACTGGAGGAGGAAGTCAAGGTAGAAAAAAAGAGAGACTTCATGAAGAGCAGATAGAATGGTGGCAGCACCAACAAAGCATTAATTTATACTGTCATTTCAGGCCAAGAATGCATTAGCCCATGCAGTGCAGTCATCTCGTCACGACTGTGACCTGCTCAGGGAGCAGTATGAGGAGGAGCAGGAGGCCAAAGCTGAACTGCAGCGCAGCATGTCCAAGGCCAACTCTGAGGTGGCTCAGTGGAGAACCAAGTACGAGACTGATGCCATCCAGAGGACTGAGGAACTAGAAGAGGCCAAGTGAGTAAAACAGTTTGAACCAAAGTCAATAAAATTTTAAAGTTACTAACCCTCAATGAATTCTTTTCTGTATCTAGAAAGAAGCTGGCTCAGCGTCTGCAGGAGGCTGAGGAGGCTGTTGAAGCAGTGAATGCTAAATGTTCCTCTCTGGAGAAGACCAAACACAGACTGCAGAATGAGATTGAAGATCTCATGGTGGATGTGGAGAGGTCTAATGCTGCTGCAGCTGCTCTGGACAAGAAGCAAAGGAACTTTGACAAGGTAGAATTGAAAGCATATATGTCTTATTCGCTTTTTCAGGTAAACAATAAGAATAAAGTGAGTTTCAAGCATACATATTTCAGGTCTTGGCAGAATGGAAACAGAAGTATGAGGAGAGTCAAACAGAGCTGGAGAGTTCTCAGAAGGAGGCCAGGTCTCTGAGCACTGAACTCTTCAAACTGAAAAACTCCTATGAAGAGTCTCTGGAACATCTGGAGACCATGAAGAGAGAGAACAAGAATCTTCAGGGTAAGGGTAGCACTAGCTTACACCTTTATTACAGAGAAAAGGACTGAACTTTTAAAATTGTCACGTGTTTTCCTAGAGGAAATATCTGACCTCACTGAACAAATTGGTGAGAGTGGAAAGAGTATTCATGAGCTGGAGAAGATTCGAAAGCAGCTAGAACAAGAGAAGTCTGAGATACAGACAGCTCTGGAGGAAGCAGAGGTTAGCTGCCAAGTGGACTTCTGGAATATGACCATTGTTAGTAAATGGTACTAGCCATATATGTGGTATTTATTTTTAATTCTTTATTTGATGACAGGCTTCACTGGAGCACGAAGAAGGGAAGATTCTCAGAGCTCAGCTTGAGTTCAACCAGGTTAAGGCTGACATTGAGCGCAAGCTTGCTGAGAAAGATGAAGAGATGGAGCAAGCAAAAAGAAACCAGCAGCGGACTGTGGACACTCTCCAGAGTTCTCTTGAGGCTGAGACTCGCAGCAGAAATGAGGCCCTCCGTCTGAAGAAGAAAATGGAGGGAGACCTCAATGAGATGGAGATCCAGCTGAGCCAGGCCAATAGGCAGGCAGCTGAGGCCCAGAAACAACTTAAATCTGTTCATGCACATCTAAAGGTCTGATAAAAGTAGAAAATGCAGTCTTTACTCTATTGCTTTTCATGAGCTTTACTCAAAATGAAATCCTTTGGGTTTCCATCTTCCAGGATGCTCAACTCCAGCTTGATGACTCTCTGCGAGCCCATGATGATATGAAGGAAAACATGGCAATTGTTGAGAGACGCAACAATCTGCTTCAGGCTGAACTGGAAGAACTGAGAGCTGCTCTGGAACAAACTGAGAGAAGTCGCAAACTTGCTGAGCAAGAGCTGCTGGATGTTAGTGAGAGGGTGCAGCTACTGCACTCACAGGTATGGAAAAACAATCATCTGAACATTACTTTTCAGCTTGTCTGTTTTTATTACTTTTACACTAAAAATGTGTACTACTTATGTAAAAACAGAACACCAGCCTGATAAACCAGAAAAAGAAGCTGGAGGCTGATACAGTCCAGCTTCAGACAGAAGTAGAAGATGCAGTGCAGGAGTGCAGAAATGCTGAGGAGAAGGCTAAGAAGGCCATTACTGATGCTGCCATGATGGCAGAGGAGCTGAAGAAAGAGCAGGACACCAGCGCTCACCTGGAGCGTATGAAGAAGAACATGGAGCAAACCATCAAGGACCTGCAGCACCGTCTGGATGAAGCTGAACAGATCGCCATGAAGGGAGGCAAGAAACAGCTGCAGAAGCTCGAGGCCAGGGTGAGTATGATTTTCTCTTCGACGCCTGCTGTATGCAAAAAAAAAAAAAAAGGACTGGTGTATGCTGACTTTCATTTTGGCAACCTACAGGTTAGGGAACTAGAAAGTGAAGTTGAAGGTGAACAGAGAAAGGCCGGTGATGCTGTAAAAGGAGTAAGAAAATATGAAAGACGTATAAAGGAGCTAACCTATCAGGTAAATGTAAATCTGAATCAAAGTCTCTTTATGCTATGAAATTAATACTCAAAATAAAAAAGTAATTACATTAATTTGTATGTTGTTTTTGCATTACTCAGACTGAAGAGGATCGTAAAAATCTGGCACGTCTGCAAGATCTGGTGGATAAGCTGCAACTGAAGGTCAAATCTTACAAGAGATCTGCTGAGGAAGCTGTAAGTATTACTGATTTTAAAATGGAGCCATACATCAATCCTCTGAAACTGAGCTTTATCCTGGCAAACACTGTGGTATCTCTGTCCTACAGGAGGAACAAGCCAACAGTAATCTTACCAAGTTCCGTAAGTTGCAGCATGAGCTTGATGAAGCTGAAGAGAGAGCTGACATCGCTGAGTCTCAGGTCAACAAGCTACGTGCCAAGAGCCGTGATGTGGGCACAAAGGTTTGTATCAATAAGTCAGTTTCCAGCTTCATCATTTTGTCTGTATCTTTTGAAACTGGAGGGTTGCCTGCTGCCAACCGTCGCATAAGAAATTCAACATGACAAAGAAATCTTAGAGTGTTCTTGCTATATTTCAAAAACAGGGACAACTGTTCCTCTAAAATAAGAAATAAAAAACACTGCTAACTATTTACTGTATGTTCTTTGTTTTGTTTCAGAAAGGGCATGATGAAGAATGAAGCTTCCTGAAAATGTTTCATTCTGAGACACCTCTTGCCCATGTAACAGTGTCTCCCTAAGCATGTTTTCTAAGTAGAATAAATACATTGTGCATCTGAAACAGCCTCTTGACTTTTCATTTATAGTTGTGGAAAATATTATATTTTTTCCAAATAAGTATTCAATATCTGAAAAAATTAAAACAAAAAAAACTGCTGCTTTTAAATCAAGATGTCTACCTGTACACGGTGCTATGCAGTGGTCATTAAGGTTGCTTTATTTATACACTGCATGTCTGTGTTAAACCTTCTTAAACATGCAGTGTCTGCATACTATTTATCTCCAAAGTGATCCCATTTGCATTTACTCCATCTGTTTTTGTTAGCCAGCATCACATGACCAGAGGAGGGCGCTCACATACTATATCTCATTTTAGTTTGATCCTGTAAAAGAATTACAACTGACTCCTACATACTAATTACACTCAAGGCATTAAATTTAGTTTGGAATTTAAACATTGCAACATCTGCTTGCAAGTTGACTATGTGGTGAGTCGAGTCGACGTCGATTACGTCACGCATAAAAACACAGCTGAAAGTAATGCTTTGCAATGATGAATATATTCTTGACCTGAATACATAGCGTTTCAAACAAAAGAAGCTACAGAGGCTTTTCTGCAAGGTAACTGAAGCTTGAACATGGGCTACTGTCTGCCATATACCATCTCAACCCATAAAGATTTATACGGCGTCCGTCAAAAAAACAAACAAACAAACGTTAAATAACTGCTGTCAGGATTTGGATTGTTCCTCTGCTAGCGTTAACGTTAGTGGATACCTTTTCAGATAAGTGTGAACTGCATAAGTACTTTTGTTGTATTTCAGGACTGACTTACATATTCAGCATGTCACAGTTGAATGGGCTTCATCTTCAGTGAAATATTTCCACACACTTGATGAACCACTGTTCGTTTGCTGCAATGACCCACTGTCACGTGATCGGCGACTGGTCGACTTCCTGCTCAAAGCATCATGGCACAGCAGTAAAGTCGACTAGTCGGTACAACCCCCAATGCCTTTCCAGGTTTCTGGATCTGTGTGAGAAAATAATAATAATAAAAATAATAATAATAATAATAATAATAATATATAAACAATATAGGTAAGGCAAAGAAAACGATATGTGATAGGAAGAACAAACAGCAGGATACAAATGTTTCAGGCTTCTCAAAAAGATGACATTCACACACTGCAAAGTCTGTGTCTTAGAACAAATGAAGTAATAAAATCCAAATTCCTAGAATTAACTGTAATGACATGACATCACCAAGAGTTAATGAGAATGTACAAAAGTACATTGCACTTTGGGTTCACAGCACATTTTAAGTGGAAGATGCATGAGTGATTTGCCTCCAGAACTGTGGCTGACAGTGTTTGAAAAGTGTTTTAAAACCATCAGCCTCATTTAAGCACTAATTTCGTGCATAAAAAGTTATATAGAAACTCGAGCATTTGCTTTTTATATAATGTAAATCACAATATTTTCTTCCGTTTTGATAATAATACTGCAGACTAAAATATTGAAATATATAAAATAGAAACAGTGAATTTACTAACCTTTATATTAGCTGGGTCATTGAAACACAGGATAGAGGCTCAACTGGCAAAGATGACTGACGTGATCGGCGACTGGTCGACTTCCTGCTCAAAGCATCATGGCACAGCAGTAAAGTCGACTAGTCGGTACAACCCCCAATGTGCAGTATTTCTCAAAATTCCTTTCCAGGTTTCTGGATCTGTGTGACAAAATAATAATAATAATAATAATAATAAATTTAGTATGGAATTTAAACGGAAAGGCATGTTGAGTATTTACAGCTAGTGTCCTCCAAGAGAGACCTGGTTAATTCAAGCATCACCGTTTACTCAGTAAAAGCACTGATAGCAATAGGATATTGTTTAAATTAAACCTGCTTTACAACATAGCCTATTATGCACTGGATTAGAATATTTTCATCCACAACAGTAGATAACAAAAGTATAAAAGTGTCAACAGTACCTTGCCAGTATTTCATTATGTCTTGGTCATACAGTCACCAGAGGAGAAGCAGCATTCGGGACTGGAGTCTACACTGAGGTCCATAGCCTGAATGAGTGAGGAGAAGACAACGGAAGAGAACAATAAACTATGTATACCCCTACCAGAACTTCACACCTCTTAGAAGTGACCTTTAACCACAACAGAGAATACATAGTGCCAATAGCTTTGCTGGCTCCAGTTTCAAACTTAAGTGAGGCAAGGTGCCTCTCACCTTCCCTTGTGTTTTCACGTGGTGGTAACAGTCAAAGACACAAAGACGGCAGACAGCTGGGAATGACACCTTAAATGGAAAGACGGGTGGTCTTCTGGCGCCTGGAATAGATACTGTATAGGCTTGGAATAGGGATAAGTGAAGGAGATGGAAATTCTAGTACAAAGGCAAGTGGGGACAAGGCCTTGTGGAATGGGATGTAATAGAGGGGAAGACAGGTGGTTCTAGGACATGCTTTGTAAGATTGAATTTGTGCCAGAAGTTTCACTTTACATTATACCTGGGTTCAAATTTTCCATTAGGCCAAGAAAACTCTTTCACATGTTTCAGAAAGGCTGTTTTCCATTATTCAATTAGACAGATTTTTCTCATTCTCCAGGACTTGCTTTATGTCTCCATTATCTCCATTACAACACTTAAAATTTTGGCTGAATATATATTAATTTAGCATAGTCTTGCATGTGAGATCCTACAGTACATATATTATTGGTTTCTCAGGGGCTCATCACCTGTTGCTGCTGGTCAAAGAAAAACAATGTGAAAACGTTTCACAAGCTGTCCTCAAGCTATCCTCTGAACCACCAAGGATAGCTTGAGGACAGCTTGTGACATATCTGAACCATCAAGCCCCCAAAGGCAGCCAACAGGAATTTCACAAGTTATCTTTGTGCTCAAGGATAAAGAGAAGAAAACAATGCAGTGTCAACAGGAGTAGGCCAAAGGCAATCGCTGCATGTAACTTTTGGACAGATGCCTGTTATATGTTATGTATGTAGGTTATTATGCGTGAGGCTATGGGAATTCATATCTATTTTTAACATTCAAAGAGAGTACAGTACTTATTTGAATGTGAAAATGAATACAATACAATTCCCAATGCTAACAAACCAGTCAGACTTTTTGTTTTCATCCTACAGTTAAATAAAAATAATAATATAAATTAAATACATAATCAGCAGCTCATTTTAGCCTTATCAAAAGTTATCGTGCAACTTTACAGGTATATCTGCTAACTTTATCATGAAAAAATGTAGGTTTGAGAAAATGATTGCTGTGCACAAAATAAAAAAGAAGCAAAAAAACAGAAAACAAACATCTAACTTTGTATCGCTCTTGTCGTAAGCATTATTTAAAGGTGTTCCTGAGATAAATCTCTTCAGCAGTAAAGTTCTGTTTTGTTTCAACTTGATGCACAACAGGTTTTGCTAGTCTTCGGGGTATTCATCATCATCATCATCAACTTTATTTCCAGACTCATGGTCCAATAGCACACAAATAGTTCACATTTCTTTTTACATGGTACTTGATAGAGTGTATTGTATGGTCACAGAGAGATAATGACTGTGTTTACATGGTCTGTAGTATCCCGATTTCGATCGGGTTTTTGAAGTATTCAGTTTTTGTGTTTGTCCATGTAAACACCATATCCTGAATTCAGAAATTGGGATATGCTCATTTCCCGATTTCAAGAAACCTGGTTTTGCTACCTGGAGTACTCCAATAGAAGCCAGGATACTGGAGCATGTATACACCGTAACCCGATTTCTGACGACTGCCCACTGTCTGCGCAGGCGCGAGTGATGCCAAGTGACGCACTCGATATACAAACGGAAATGAGAACTTCTCACTTTTGGAGTGACGAAGAGACTGAATTTTCCCTTAAAGTAATGAAAGAACTAAACGTAACAACATGTTTAGATGGCAGGAAACACAGAAATGCTTATGTATTCAAATCTGTTGTGGAAAAGCTAGGTTTTTCCACCTCGCTCCGTTGAACAAGTTAGGTCGCGTTGGAAAACATTGAAAAAGACGTGAAACACGCATGCGCAGATAGGATACAGTGATCAGAAAACGGGTAACTGGTATTTATCATGTATACGGGGATATGAATAACCAGGTTTCTCTGTGTTCCATGTAAACACCATATCCCGGATATGCTCAAAGCCAGGATAAGCCTCAAAATCGGGATACTAAAGACCATGTAAACGCAGTCAATGTCAAGCCTTCTGGACAGAATGCTGAATGTCCTGGAAGAGATCAAATCTGGTGTCTGCTTTACCTGCAATTTCTGCAGCTTCCCTCTCAAGTATAGTATCATTTGTCCAAAACCTCCATGGCTGACTGCCATGCTCATGCTTTGATACAATTTTCTTCAAGCAATAGTCTGTGCAGTTATTCTTTTCCCTGTCCAAGCCCTTTCACCACATCCAAGCAGTGTCAATCTCCATGCACTTTTCAGCTGGGTGGAAAAGAAGAGCTGCTTTTACCCAAGGGCCCACAGTGGAGCATAGGAATGGTGTTTCATCTTTCAGTGGTTCACCTGGGACTTCAACGCTGGTGGGATGTCATAAACCACTGCTTGATCAACACTATCATGTTCTCTCCTGTGCACGTTCCCTAAGCAGAGCTGGCCCCTTGGACTGGTCTGCCATAAAGAAGTCTCTGCTACCATCTGTGCCCATGCTTTGTATCTCGAATAGGCTAAGCTTAACATTGCAGAGACTTTGATAATAGAGTTTGATAATAAGGAGTGCCCTGGCACCAAAGCCCTGTGGCCTCTGTGTGTAATCCCTGTGCAACAAAGCTGAACTGCACACATTCCAGCACATTCAGGAATTATCCGTACGGGCCACATCCTCCTCCACAAAGTCAACGCATCATCTGCAGGCAAACTGATATATTTACTCTACGAACCACTACTTAAAGCACAGCAGTTGGTTTGACAGGCATCTTCCTAAAGGCCCTTCCTAAGGAGGAACTTCGGTCCTTGTCCACCAAACTGGTTTATGGTCAAATGCTGCCTCACCTGTATTTGGAACATGTAGTTGGAGGCAGGGTCTTGCTTTTCATCTACTCACACCCCAATAAGGTCTTGAAAGCACCATAACACCCAATAAGATCCCAAGGTCAGCCCTGTGGTTGTCCCTAAACTCCGATTCCTGCTTGTTGGAACCATTATGGACAGGCACATCTTGTGTGAGAGAAATGTTATCTATCTCTGCTTTCCTGCTATATCTGCAATATAATGATGTAAACACTTTGTAACAAACTAAACTATAAAGTGCTCCTGTTATTATCATTAGCCTGATGATGGAGAAACACATTTAGACTTTTGATATTGTTTTGGACTGCTGAAGTCTCAAATTAGCTTTTTCAGAGGCCACATTGTATTAATGTCAGTGATGATGCTAAAAACAATATATCCATACTTACATTTCACCTAAAAGACCACTGAACGTGACATACACTATATTACCAAAAGTATTCGCTCACCTGCCTTTACTCATTCTATGAACTGAAGTGCCATCCCATTCCTAACTCATAGAATTCAATATGATGTCGGTCCACCTTTTGCAGCTATTACAGCTTCAACTCTTCTGGGAAGACTGTCCACAAGGTTGAGGAGAGTGTTTATAGGAATTTTTGACCATTCTTCCAAAAGCGCATTGGTGAGGTCACACACTGATGTTGGTCGAGAAGGCCTGGCTCTCAGTCTCCGCTCTAATTCATCCCAAAGGTGTTCTATCGGGTTCAGGTCAGGACTCTGTGCAGGCCAGTCAAGTTCATCCACACCAGACTCTGTCATCCACGTCTTTATGGACCTTGCTTTGTGCACTGGTGCACAGTCATGTTGGAAGAGGAAGGGGCCCGCTCCAAACTGTTCCCACAAGGTTGGGAGCATGGAATTGTCCAAAATGTTTTGGTATCCTGAAGCATTCAATGTTCCTTTCACTGGAACTAAGGGGCCAAGCCCAGCTCCTGAAAAACAACCCCATACCATAATTCCTCCTCCACCAAATTTCACAGTTGGCACAATGCAATCTGAAATGTACCGTTCTCCTGGCAACCTCCAAACCCAGACTCGTCCATCAGATTGCCAGATGGAAAAGCGTGATTCATCACTCCAGAGAACGCGTCTCCACTGCTCTAGAGGCCAGTGGCGGCGTGCTTTACACCATTGCATCCAACGCCTTGCATTGCACTTGGTGATGTGTGGCTTGGCTGCAGCTGCTCGGCCATGGAAACCCATTCCATGAAGCTCTCTGCGTACTGTACTTGGGCTAATCTGAAGGTCACATGAAGTTTGTAGCTCTGTAGCAATTGACTGTGCAGAAAGTCGGCGACCTCTTTGCACTATGCGCTTCAGCATCCGCTGACCCCTCTCCGTCACTTTACGTGGCCTACCACTTCGTGGCTGAGTTGCTGTTGTTCCCAAACGCTTCCATTTTGTTATAATACGTAGAGCTGACAGTTGACTGTGGAATATTTAGGAGCGAGGAAATTTCACGACTGGATTTGTTGCACAAGTGGCATCCTATGACAGTTCCACGCTGGAATTCACTGAGCTCCTGAGAGCGGCCCATTCTTTCACAAATGTCTTGTTTCACAGTCTGCATGCCTGAGTGCTTGAATTTATACACCTGGGGCCAGGCCAAGTGATTAGAACACCTGATTCTGATCATTTGAATGGGTGAGCGAATACTTTTGGTAATGTAGTGTATTTGGATCCAAATAAAAAGAGGTGACACGTTGATCGATAACATCTTTATCAATTGTCGCCATTATTGCACGTATTAGTGTATACATACAAAGACCCTGAGTATAAGCATTTCAATTATATAAAACCAGCATAAATATATTCTTATTCTTATATATTCTTACACCACAGTTTGATATATCAAAGCTAATCTACTGAAATCCAAAACACCACTTGCATATAAAGCTAGTGTCAGATCAAAATATGGATATAAAAGGAATTAGATTGCATAGTCTCTGGACATGTCTATTGTTGGTAAAGAAAAGGAAGCTTTGCCAAGTGACCATGGTTAAACAAAGGGTGTGGACGTCACTGAACAGTGGTGAGTGATAATAAAGGGATTTCACAGCTGTGACCTTGGCCTCGTCTTGCCAGTCTGTAGACAACAGCTGCGACTCATCACTTGACAGACTGTTACTGACCTTTAGATCTCAGGACGCCTGAAGTCCCACAAATGCTATTTGTCTTCCTGCTTACTTTACTTAATGTAAATATAGAGACACAATCTGTGACACTGTGGCTCTATCCTCTTAGTAACGAATATTCGTTGATATACATGTTCTGATCAGTGTGTTTCCTCTTGAGATGTTCCATACCAAGAAAAAGAAGACTGTATGCTACGGTGATTGCTATTATACTGTATAGTTTTTACACAGCATTACATATTTATATTATTATATAATTTGATGCTATTTATCTATCGATCGGACACAGATTTCTACTTCCTTTACTATGGAAATGTCCTTAAATACATGCAGTATAATCACAAAACAGAGGAACTTTGAATAATTGAATGTTGGCTTAATTTTCTAAGACAATCTAATTGTTCATTATTATCTCACAACTTACTGGAAGAGATGACAATTACTGGATAGACTACAGCCTGTCCCTGCTTCCCCACCTCTTGCCTTCCCCTCGCTTTGTAATGTACACTCTGGCATTAAGTCTCTTGTTCACAAGGTGAGAGCAACAAATAGCAGCACTAGGCTCTACCTAATTTGGAGAATGCTTTTTGTGATAGGCAGCCTGGATGCCATTTCTTTGATATCCACCCCCATATTTGGTTGACTTGCAACCTTTATTAATGGGGAGGACGACTGGTGTCAGCCACTGGATCCATCCTTTCACTTGACGAGGCTGACGGTCAAAGGTAAGAAAATTACCTACTGAATGGAGACACAACTATGTCCTGTATGGGACAATGTTGTTTATGATGTTAAAAATACTCTCAGCTATATAGAGTTTCTGCTGATAAGATGTATTCCGTGGCTGTTCACTGGATTTTTCTCAATTAAATAATGGCTTAACATGACCTTTCGTTTTCTTCTGTCTGCTTAACATAAATAGCACAGATCACAATTTCCTGTGGGGTGAAAACACTTCAGGTAAACCTCACAGCTAAGTTCATTACGGTGAACCAACTCTTTTACAACAGAAAAGCAATTAATACAATTATATTTTCTGTTGATACATGATGTATTGTCTGATTGAGCCATTTTTCTCGAATGCAAAATAACTATTGTATAAATAACTGCATATCTCTCACTAATTTAAGATATAATGTTTAACTTATTATTATTATTACTGCATTTGTATTAGCACAAAAAATAAAGAACAGAAATATGCAATGGAATAATTTTCACATTATCACCTTTAGTTCTAAAACTAAGGATTTTTGTTGTACTAAACCAGTTTTATGTGTGTCCATTGATCATATAAATGATATATGTGCCCCAAAATCACAGCACACACACAATGTTGTATTTTTTTAAAGGTTGAAAAATGGGTGATGCTGCTATGGCAGAGTTTGGGGCGGCTGCTCCTTATCTAAGGAAGTCAGATAAGGAGCGTCTGGAGGCTCAGACTCGTCCATTTGACATGAAGAAGGAGTGTTTTGTTCCTGACCCTGAGGTTGAATACGTTAAAGCCTCCGTCACCAGTCGTGACGGTGACAAAGTCACTGCTGAGACTGAATTTGGAAAGGTGTGCATCATATCAGTTAACTTCAACTGTTTGCTAGTATGAGTCTTGACCTCTGGATAAGATGTGTTGTTTCCTTCTGCAGACTGTCACAGTGAAGGAGTGTGATGTACACCCTCAGAATCCACCAAAGTTTGATAAAATTGAAGACATGGCCATGTTCACCTTCCTCCATGAACCAGCTGTGCTGTTTAACCTCAAAGAGCGTTATGCAGCATGGATGATTTACGTAAGTCAACGCCTTATTCTATCCTTTTTTATCACTAATATAATGTCTCAGAATCTGTAAACATTATTTTCAATCACTCTTGTGCCATGTCAGACCTACTCTGGGCTGTTCTGTGTGACTGTCAACCCCTACAAGTGGCTGCCAGTCTACAACCAAGAGGTGGTTATTGCCTACAGAGGAAAGAAGAGGAGTGAAGCTCCTCCTCACATCTTCTCCATCTCTGATAATGCCTACCAGTACATGCTGGCAGGTACATCCCTTTAAGTCTTCACGTTGTTTCAAAATTCTTTGTGACATAATAACATTACTCACAGATACTATGATAATCTCTTGCTGACAGACAGAGAAAACCAGTCAATCCTTATCACGTAAGTCTCTCTGTAAACTAAAATCTTTTCAGCCGTTGAGAATCATAGGTCTTTTCCTAAACCTTTGTCCCTCTTCCACTCAGCGGAGAATCCGGAGCCGGAAAGACTGTCAACACCAAGCGTGTCATTCAGTACTTTGCCAGCATTGCGGCTGTTCCAAGTGGGAAGAAAGACGCTGCTGCTGAAAAGAAGGTTTGTATTACATGTTTATGTCACAAGTATTTTGTTTATAAAGTTTCCCTAAGTTGTCCTACAGTCCTGAGTTGAGACTGAAGTTGTGTCTTTGCCATAATTAGGGAACCCTGGAGGATCAAATCATTCAGGCTAACCCTGCCCTAGAGGCCTTTGGTAATGCCAAGACCATCAGGAACGACAACTCGTCCAGATTTGTGAGTGTCTGTGGGACTGCAGTGAAAACTCTTCATTAGTATATTACCATAAATTAACTGAGGGATATTTTTTCTTTCTAATAATAGAGATAACGCTACTTTTCCCTTAGGGTAAATTCATCAGAATCCATTTTGACAACCGAGGAAAGCTGGCTTCTGCTGACATTGAAACATGTAAGTTCTGAGCCACTTTGTAGTGTAGCATGACACAAATGGTGGTGAAGCTGATCAAACCATGTAAGAGTTCTGCTGTCTGCTGTTCTCAGGGGAGGGAGAGATGATTTCGGGAGCAACAGGATAAACAACAGAAGCACAACATTGTTTGAAACGTGCAAAAATATTTATGATTCGTTATGAGATCATGGCAATTGACCATGAATTGAGTGAATTAGACCATGGCAGGCTGCCATACTATTAACACTGTATGGGGAAATACTGTATCTGTCCCAGGACTAACCTGCAGTACATACTGCAGGAACCTAAACCAACAGCAGATTGTTTCATACATAAAAACCACAACATATATACTATTTCTCAACAGATCTTTTGGAAAAGTCTCGAGTGACCTACCAGCTCAAAGCTGAGAGGGACTACCACATTTTCTACCAGATCTTGTCTCAGGCAAAGCCCGAACTTCTGGGTAAGTGTAAAATATACATGTGATACACTATATTTTTTACTGTAATGCATCGTGTGTCGTATAATTACATAAAACCATTCTATTTTAGAGATGCTGCTCATCACCGCCAACCCCTATGACTACGCCTTCATCTCCCAAGGAGAGACAACAGTAGCCTCTATCAATGACTCTGAAGAGCTGATGGCCACTGACGTGAGCTGAATCACTTTAAGTCACACTGGACTTTAACTGAATGACAAAATAATGAAATATCCTATTGAAATCATTGCCTATCAATTAGGACGCTTTTGATGTGCTGGGCTTCACTCAAGAAGAGAAGAACAGCATTTACAAGTTAACTGGTGCCATCATGCACTATGGTAACATGAAGTTCAAGCAGAAGCAACGAGAAGAGCAGGCAGAAGCTGATGGCACTGAAGGTAAGAGCGTCGTTATGGGTCAATAAGATTTTTTGATTTTTTCCTTTCCACTGTTGTCTTGCTCTGTCTAGATGTTTCAAGCTCTATGTTTTGTAATGCATGTTGTGACTGTTTTGATGGTTTCTGGCATGCTATCAATAAAATATAATAAAGACCCCACTTCTTACACTCCATGAATACACCACTAAATTATAGTGTAATGAACTTTTTTTTTATACATATACAAGCTTATAAAATTTAAAATTGTCCCTGTTATGTTCACTTTCTCAGATGCTGACAAAGTGGCTTATCTGATGGGCCTTAACTCTGCTGACCTCATCAAAGGTCTCTGTCACCCAAGAGTCAAAGTAGGGAATGAGTGGGTCACCAAGGGACAGAATGTTGCCCAGGTAACAAGATGAAGGGAACTTTGTGGGGTTGGGGGGGGCTGGTTTTAAAAAAATGCACAGTTCAGTTTTAAAGATATTACTGGTTGTTTTCTTTAAGGTGAACTATGCTATTGGTGCACTGTCTAAGTCAGTGTATGAGAAGATGTTCCTGTGGATGGTGGTGAGGATTAATCAGTCCCTGGACACCAAGCAGGCCCGCCAATACTTCATTGGTGTGCTGGACATTGCTGGGTTTGAGATCTTTGATGTGAGTGATTTTATGAGTACAAAGTAAGCTAGACCCCTGTCAACGTAAAATAAATGGAGAGATGAATACACTAATGCATTTTTTCTTTCCAGTTCAACACCTTCGAGCAGCTCTGCATCAACTTCACCAATGAAAAACTGCAACAGTTTTTCAACCACCACATGTTTGTGCTGGAGCAGGAAGAGTACAAGAAAGAGGGCATTGAATGGGAATTCATTGACTTTGGTATGGACCTGCAGGCCTGTATTGACCTCATTGAAAAGGTGAGTTTTTGAGTATACTTTAAACTAAACCCCCCTTTTTTGTTTGTCATCCTGAAAACTTTACTTCATTCATTGGCTTTTTCCTCAGCCCATGGGTATCATGTCCATCCTTGAAGAGGAGTGCATGTTCCCCAAGGCCTCTGATGCCACCTTTAAAGCTAAACTCTACGACAACCATCTTGGGAAATCCAACAACTTCCAGAAGCCCAGAGTGGTTAAAGGAAAACCGGAGGCCCATTTCTCCCTGGTTCACTATGCTGGAACTGTTGATTATAATATCAACAACTGGTTGGTGAAGAACAAAGATCCTCTGAATGAGACTGTTGTTGGACTTTTCCAAAAGTCTACAATGAAGCTTTTAGCCATACTGTTTGCCGGGTATGCTGGAGCTGACTCAGGTACGCTGACAATCACTCATAAAAATCTCATGATAAGCATCTTAAAAAATATTCAGTGGACCTTTGCAAATGTCTGTGTCATACAAGATTATCGGAATTTGAACTGTGTCCCGTTGACAAAATTTGCAAAATTTTTTGTTTAGCTCAAGAATCTGGTGGGAAGGGAAAAGGCGGCAGCAAGAAGAAAGGGTCATCCTTCCAAACTGTATCAGCTTTGCACAGGGTGAGATAGTCACCTTTTGAATCTCATTTCCAGTGGTTATTGGTCTGAGATGGAAGGAATGCAATAATGCTCACATTATGAATGTACAAGGCCACCAGATAAAAATACCAATTAAATGAGAGTGCAAACTAACAAAGAGGCTAACTAATCAGACGTAATTTGTACTGCAGACTTTTAAAGATGAGATAAAGTTCTGTTATAAAGTTCAATGAAACTTTTATACTTTTTATGATTTAGGCTTTCGTTTTAAATTTACTGCAAATCTTTAGTTTGTATCTGATAGTATGAAAACAATTAACACAGATCATATATGACAAACTTGCAGGAGAATCTGAACAAGCTGATGACCAACTTGAGGTCCACTCACCCTCACTTTGTACGCTGCATCATCCCCAATGAGACTAAGACTCCAGGGGCCATGGAGAACCCTCTGGTGATGCACCAGCTGCGCTGTAACGGTGTGCTGGAAGGAATCAGGATCTGCAGAAAAGGCTTCCCCAACAGGATCCTCTATGGAGATTTCAAACAGAGGTTTGGATTTGATGAACAAATATACATCCAGAAGTACAAACAAAAGCTGAAAGATTGCCTTATCCTTTGTATTTCTGTCAAAGATATCGTATTTTGAATCCTAATGCCATTCCTGAGGGGCAGTTCATTGACAACAAGAAGGCTGCTGAGAAACTGTTGGGTTCTTTGGATATAGACCACAACCAGTACAAACTGGGGCACACCAAGGTCAGAATTGTCATTGTTAAAGAAATGCACATCTTGTAAATATGTTGTGACTAACAATCCATTTTTTTTTTTTTTTTTTACAATAAGGTGTTCTTCAAGGCTGGATTGCTGGGTCAGCTAGAGGAGATGCGAGATGACCGATTAGCACTTATCATCACTGGCATCCAAGCCCGGTCACGAGGTCTTCTAGCAAGAATAGAATTCCAGAAGATTGTTGAACGCAGGTAACTGTTCACTGCATAACCAAACTACAGTCAATGTCTGAGATGTGAATTAATTTACGTTATACTGAAAAGCACATTATTTGCCAGTAGTTTAAATATTTGGATATAAATGATAAAATTCAACCCCAGAGTGTTATTGTAGGACATTTTTTACTTTTGTTTTTTAAAATTATTTGTGAGTAATTTTATATTTATTTTATTTTCATGGAAAAAATTAATGAATTTATCATATATGGTTCCTTGCCCTTAAGTGGTAAACAAATGTAAACATATATTTAGACCATTAGAACATAAGGGCTGAATCAGTAAATTGTCAACATACATGTTATCACAATAGACAATATTAGGCCACTTCTTCATGGTACTTAATAAAGCAGTAATTAAGAATTAAGAAAACATTATTTGCCACACAATAGGGAATTTGGGGTTCACAACAGCATACAAAAAGACAGAAAAGGGTTCAGGCAGAGGTGGATTTCAAGAATGATAATCGTTGATCCACAGGGATGCACTGCTTGTGATCCAGTGGAACATCCGAGCCTTCATGGGGGTCAAGAATTGGCCCTGGATGAAGATGTTCTTCAAAATCAAACCACTGTTGAAATCGGCAGAGACTGAGAAGGAGATGGCCAACATGAAGGAGGAGTTTACCAAACTCAAAGAAGCTTATGCAAAATCAGAGGCACGCAGGAAGGAACTAGAGGAAAAAATGGTCACTCTTCTCCAAGAGAAGAACGACCTGCAGCTCCAAGTTCAGACTGTACGTTTAAAGTTTATCGGAATGACCAAAAATGTTAAAATCAAACCAAAGCTGTCAATGTGTAATATTGTGCCTTTGCATTCACAGGAGCAAGATAATCTGTGTGATGCTGAAGAAAGATGTGAGGGGCTGATCAAAAGCAAGATTCAACTGGAGGCCAAAATCAAAGAGCTGACAGAAAGGTTGGAGGATGAGGAGGAGATGAATGCTGAACTGACTGCTAAGAAGAGGAAGCTGGAGGATGAGTGCTCTGAGTTAAAGAAAGACATTGATGACTTAGAGTTAACCCTGGCTAAAGTGGAGAAAGAGAAGCATGCCACTGAGAACAAGGTATGATAAACACTAATGCTAAACTACTGTAAAATACTTTGTGTGCCCCAAATATAACTTTCTTCTGGCCACAGGTAAAGAACATGACAGAGGAAATGGCGGCTCTGGATGAAATCATTGCCAAGCTGACCAAGGAAAAGAAAGCCTTGCAGGAAGCTCATCAGCAAACACTGGATGACCTGCAGAGTGAAGAAGACAAAGTCAACACTCTGACCAAGGCCAAGACTAAGCTGGAGCAGCAAGTGGATGATGTAAGAATTTTACATGGAGTTTAAGAAATAATAAATTATGGTTTGCAATTCTAAAAAGTAATTTATTACTTCCCACAGCTTGAAGGATCCTTAGAGCAAGAAAAGAAAATACGCATGGACCTTGAGAGAGCAAAAAGGAAGCTTGAAGGAGACCTGAAATTAGCTCAAGAGAGTATCATGGACCTGGAGAATGACAAGCAGCAACTCGAAGAGAGGCTGAAAAAGTAATACGACAGGCACACCTTTAAAATTACAAACATATTTTCAACTAAGAGACAGCTTATACATTCTGTTGTTTTCCTCCACAGGAAAGATTTTGAAATCAGTCAGCTCAATGGAAAAATAGAAGATGAACAAGCAATGTGTGCACAACTCCAGAAAAAACTGAAGGAGTTACAGGTAATAATTCACATAGAAGTGAATAACCTCATTTTTAGACCACAATTTAAAGCAGTGGAATTTCATGTTAGGTTTTGCTTTGACTTTTCTGTAGGCCCGCATTGAGGAGCTGGAGGAAGAGCTTGAAGCAGAGCGAGCTGCTCGAGCTAAGGTGGAGAAGCAGAGGGCAGACTTGGCCAGAGAGTTGGAGGAGATCAGTGAGAGGTTGGAGGAGGCTGGAGGAGCAACAGCTGCCCAGATTGAGATGAACAAGAAGAGGGAGGCTGAGTTCCAGAAACTCCGCAGAGACCTTGAAGAGGCCACTCTGCATCATGAAGCCACTGCTGCCACACTCAGGAAGAAACAAGCTGACAGTGTTGCTGACCTGGGAGAGCAGATTGACAACCTGCAGAGAGTCAAGCAGAAACTGGAGAAGGAGAAGAGTGAGCTCAGACTGGAACTGGATGATGTGGTCTCCAATATGGAGCAGATTGTCAAGGCTAAGGTAAGGCTAATGCTACTTTAATCCATTGCGGTTTTCTTCTTATTGGCTAAGATTATTTTTGCAGTCTTTGTGCCAATTCCACTGGATTTTGCTTTCAGAACAACTTGGAGAAAATGTGCAGGTCTTTGGAAGACCAGATGAATGAATATAAAACAAAGTCAGAAGAGGGACAGCGTACCATCAATGACTTCACCATGCAGAAAGCAAAGCTACAAACTGAGAATGGTATGCATTTCATTGCAGCAGCAGATTTATCTTGTGGGTATCTGGAGTATTATTGTTATCTTCTACTTTAATTAGGTGAACTTGCAAGGCAGCTTGAGGAAAAGGATTCCCTGGTGTCTCAACTCACTAGAGGAAAACAGTCCTACACTCAACAGGTTGAAGACCTTAAACGACAACTGGAGGAGGAAGTCAAGGTAAAAAAAAGAGAGACTTCATGAAGAGCAGATAGAATGGTGGCAGCACCAACAAAGCATTAATTTATACTGCCATTTCAGGCCAAGAATGCATTAGCCCACGCAGTGCAGTCTTCTCGTCACGACTGTGACCTGCTCAGGGAGCAGTATGAGGAGGAGCAGGAGGCCAAAGCTGAACTGCAGCGCAGCATGTCCAAGGCCAACTCTGAGGTGGCTCAGTGGAGAACCAAGTACGAGACTGATGCCATCCAGAGGACTGAGGAACTGGAAGAGGCCAAGTGAGTAAAACAGTTTGAACCAAAATTTTAAAGTTACTAGCCCTCAATGAATTCTTTTCTGTATCTAGAAAAAAGCTGGCTCAGCGTCTGCAGGAGGCTGAGGAGGCTGTTGAAGCAGTGAATGCTAAATGTTCCTCTCTGGAGAAGACCAAACACAGACTGCAGAATGAGATTGAAGATCTCATGGTGGATGTGGAGAGGTCTAATGCTGCTGCAGCTGCTCTGGACAAGAAGCAAAGGAACTTTGACAAGGTAGAATTGAAAGCATATATGGCTTATTCGCTTTTTCAGGTAAACAATAAGAATATAGTGAGTTTCAAGCATACATATTTCAGGTCTTGGCAGAATGGAAACAGAAGTATGAGGAGAGTCAAACAGAGCTGGAGAGTTCTCAGAAGGAGGCCAGGTCTCTGAGCACTGAACTCTTCAAACTGAAAAACTCCTATGAAGAGTCTCTGGAACATCTGGAGACCATGAAGAGAGAGAACAAGAATCTTCAGGGTAAGGGTAGCACTAGCTTACACCTTTATTACAGAGAAAAGGACTGAACTTTTAAAATTGTCACATGTGTTTTCCTAGAGGAAATATCTGACCTCACTGAACAAATTGGTGAGAGTGGAAAGAGTATTCATGAGCTGGAGAAGATTCGAAAGCAGCTAGAACAAGAGAAGTCTGAGATACAGACAGCTCTGGAGGAAGCAGAGGTTAGCTACCAAGTGGACTTCTGGAATATGACCATTGTTAGTAAATGGTACTAGCCATGTGTATGGTATTTATTTTTAATTCTGTATTTGATGACAGGCTTCACTGGAGCACGAAGAAGGGAAGATTCTCAGAGCTCAGCTTGAGTTCAACCAGGTTAAGGCTGACATTGAGCGCAAGCTTGCTGAGAAAGATGAAGAGATGGAGCAAGCAAAAAGAAACCAGCAGCGGACTGTGGACACTCTCCAGAGTTCTCTTGAGGCTGAGACTCGCAGCAGAAATGAGGCCCTCCGTCTGAAGAAGAAAATGGAGGGAGACCTCAATGAGATGGAGATCCAGCTGAGCCAGGCCAATAGGCAGGCAGCTGAGGCCCAGAAACAACTTAAAGCTGTTCATGCACATCTAAAGGTCTGTATTATATATTTAAACCGCCTTGGTCTTATTATCATTTATAATAACCTGCTTCATTATAAATGTTGTTCTGCCAGGATGCTCAACTCCAGCTTGATGACTCTCTGCGAGCCAATGATGATATGAAGGAAAACATTGCTATTGTAGAGAGACGCAACAATCTGCTTCAAGCTGAGGTAGAGGAGCTCAGGGCTACTCTGGAACAAACTGAGAGAAGTCGCAAACTTGCTGAGCAAGAGCTGCTGGATGTTAGTGAGAGGGTGCAGCTACTGCACTCACAGGTATGAAACACTCTCTACCTATTCCTTTGTATTTGTGTTGATTTATTGAGAAATACTAAAAACTCATATTTTCCGTCTGCCCAGAACACCAGTCTGTTGAACCAAAAGAAGAAACTGGAGGCTGATACAGTCCAGCTTCAGACAGAAGTAGAAGATGCAGTGCAGGAGTGCAGAAATGCTGAGGAGAAGGCTAAGAAGGCCATTACTGATGCTGCCATGATGGCAGAGGAGCTGAAGAAAGAGCAGGACACCAGCGCTCACCTGGAGCGTATGAAGAAGAACATGGAGCAAACCATCAAGGACCTGCAGCACCGTCTGGATGAAGCTGAACAGATCGCCATGAAGGGAGGCAAGAAGCAGCTGCAGAAGCTCGAGGCCAGGGTGAGTGTAACAGTAATGTCAGAGAAGTCAAATAAATGTCAAGATTACAAGAAATCACTAAAATTCACCATCAAAAACTGACAAAATGTAACGTTAAGTTTATATTTCCTTGTTCAAAAGCCACTGAACATAATTCCCTTTGTCATCATGTCATTATATTAAAGATAAGAGAACTGGAAACTGAAGTAGAGGCTGAACAAAGAAAGTCCAGCGATTCTGTGAAGGGAATACGAAAATACGAGAGAAGAATCAAAGAGCTGACCTATCAGGCAAGTGTCAGTCCAGTTCACAAAATGATGTTCCACACAGCACAACTTGACTTGTTTCTTTTAAAAATCACTTCAATAAATTATCATGTTTTTGTTCTTTTTTACGTTCAGACAGAAGAAGATCGGAAGAATCTGGCCCGGTTGCAAGATCTGGTGGACAAACTGCAGCTGAAGGTCAAATCCTACAAGAAGTCTGCAGAGGAGGCTGTAAGTAATTTTGATGTTTAAGAAAAGTGCAAAAAGCATAATACCGAGACAATAAAGTGAAACATATACAGTATGCCAGGGGCTGATGAAGATATTGTGTCTCTGTCCTATAGGAGGAACAGGCCAACAGTAATCTTACCAAGTTCCGTAAGCTGCAGCATGAGCTCGATGAAGCTGAAGAGAGAGCTGACATCGCTGAGTCTCAGGTCAACAAGCTACGTGCCAAGAGCCGTGATGTGGGCTCAAAGGTGAGCTACTGTTTTTTCCTTTTCTGTGAAGGACCCACTGCACTTCTGTGGAGGTTAGAGCAAATACAGCATTAATGCTACTGCTACCTGGATGAACACAATAATAATACACAATTGTAATACACACAGATTACATTAAAAAAAAAAAAATAAATAGTTTATTAGCCAGTCAGAATCCAATCCTGTGATGCCATCAGTAAGTGCCATGCATTAATAAATTAATGTTTCATCATTTTCTTCTTTCTTTCAGAAAGGACACGATGAGGAATAAAGCTCATGGACGGAATGCTTGCTTCTGAGGCACCAAGCAATGTGTCTCCCTATGCATGCTGTTTGTTCAGTAGAATAAAATCAATCTGCATCTCAATCTGTGCCCTGACCTTTGTTTTGTAGCTTCACCAAACATGAGTGCACATTGAGCCATTATTAGAACACAACGGTTCTTTACATATGGACATGGTTAATAAATACGTGGAATGGAGCTGCCACATCCAGTCACATGTTGACATGTCTCACTGTCAAAATAGCATCAACTATTATAGAAAGACAAATCAGGTGACAATGAGAATTAATTGGGCTGTTCAGACAGTAACAACGATACAGACCTTAGAATTTATTTGGCTCACATCCTTGAATTTCCCCCGGGATTAATAAAGTATCTATCTATCTATCTATCTATCTATCTATCTATCTATCTATCTATCTATCTATCTATCTATCTATCTATCTATGCTGAAGTGTCCTTGAGCAACACGCTGAACCCCCAGTTGCTCCCAGTGTGTGGCACTGGTAAATGGTAAATGGTAAATGGTAAATGGCCTTGCTTTTATATAGCGCTTTTCTACCTATTGGTACTCAAAGCGCTTTTACAGTCAGAGTCACATCTACCCATTCACTCACACAAGCACGCACACATTCACACACCAGTGCCACGCACTGGGAGCAACTGGGGGTTCAGTGTCTTGCTCAAGGACACTTCAACATGAATGTGAATGTGTGTGTGCTTGTGTGGGCGAATGGGTAGATGCGTCTACCAACAGGTAGAAAAGCACTATATATAAATACAAGGCCATTTCCATTTACCATTTTGATAAATCTTTTTTTTTTTTTTTTTTTTTTTAAAAAAAACCCATACTTGTCAAACATTTAGATTTTCTTGCCCCTCTTTGCTTTTCTCCTGGAGATTAAATTCCGCCCCAAACAAAATTACTATAGTTTCTCATAGTGGTGGGCTTACATATTTAGTTGTTATCCAAAAACGCATAAAATGCTTTTTGTGATAAATTAATTAGGTCATTAACAAATCCCCATATATACCAATCAGCCACAGCATTAAAACCGCTGTCAGGTGAAGTAAATAACATTGAACATCCTGTGACAATCCAGTGTTCTTCTGGGACACTTTTGGACCTGTCATTCATGTGGATGTTACTTAGACATGTAGCACTCACTTAGACCAGACCCCACCCCATAGCAATGACACTCCTTGATGGCAGCAACACAAAAACACGGTTAAGGAACAACTAAAAAAAAAACATGAAGAACAGCACAAGGTGTTGACCTGGCCTCCAAATTCACTAGATCCCAAACTGATCAAGAATCTGTGGGATGATCCACAGATCCACAACCCATAGGGCCCAAAGACCCCCAATAACAACAATCTGTTACCAGACACCACAAGGGAGACCTAGACAATATTATTAAGGTGGTCCTAATGTCATGGCTGATCGATGTAGCAAATCAAAAAAACTACTCATTGACTGGCGCGGAGAAACTCATGACTGTGTGAACAGCCAGTCTACAGCCCAGCCCAGAACTGGCATTTCATGGCACTTCCGCCTCCTGTCTGAAGTCGCGGTATTTCACTTAAATTTTATGAACACAATTAATAAGAAAATCTATATAATCAAGTTGTTGGTTACATTTTGCTACACATCCACAGCATTACACTGACATATAATCACAGTGTTCACTGGGTCATCTCTCATACTGAATATGAGATTTTTGACCTTAGATGAACATCTCAGCATCAAATTCTCTAATTACTCCCCTGTTAATAAGATGTTCTTGTAGAAGGTGCATCACTATAAAAAGCCTGTCATTTTTGTTGAGAAAATAAAATAAAAACAAGAAAGCATTAGGAAATTATCACTAAAGGCACCTATGCAAATTTCAAGAGTGCATCATTATTGTTTCAACATAAAAGCAAATGATTGAAATTTTATACAATGACATAAACTTAAATGCACTTTGCTGCCACTGCAAGTATTTCTCTTAAATATTTCTTAACTTTACCTGTACTTAAGACCTAATACAGCTCAAGTAACATTACAAACAGTATCCTTCTATCTTCAACCAATAGAATCAGATCTGATGAAATAAGTGTAGATGGTATGTATATGATGTGCATATTATATATATCAGATAGGACAGATTTACACAATTAACACAACTTAATTTGACAAATAATATAATACAGGTCAACTTTACCTTTTTCTTTGTTTTCTGTTTGCAAAATGTTAAGCTTTGATCAGCAGACAAACTTCTCTATCATTAGAAGTCTTCTTGATCCTAGCACAGACGTTCCAACCACTGACTACTACACTGTCTGAATGGAGGCAAGGAGAAAGGGCAAGACAAGAGAAGGACATATGGAGGCAGGGACCAATACTCAACACCTCCTCAAGTGACCGTCAGTAAATAACAAGTATTCTAACAATAGCAACTGCATCTGAAGCCACAGCTGGCTCAGATTTCAAACTTAAGAGAGGCAAGGTGCCTCACAACTTCCCTTACATATACATGTGTTTGCAGAAGTCAGAGACGCAAGGCCTGCAGACAGCTGGGAATGGGACCTTTGACAAGGACTGACTGTTCCACCAAAGCCTGGAATAGATTGGAGCTAAGTAAAGGAGTTTAGAAGTTTGCAACAAAGGCTGACTCACTGCCAACATTATGTATGTCAACTGTATGGAAAATCAAAAGAGCTTCCTCTTGTTACCTTGGCAGAGCAAGGTCACCTGATAAGCTGTTGACAGATCAGCCTGCCTAGTGTCTTTTGGAACATCTATTACAAATTCCTCAAAGTTACAAATATCAACAGCTCCAAATAGATAGCTTTTTATTTTTTTTTTGCTAGATATTTTGGTACATTACCCTTCTTGCAATGTTCCATTTTAATTATGCACTGTATTTAAAGTATCAGGCAGCATAACCATTTATATTATGTTCTAGTGCAGAGATATTTTGACTATAGCCAGTGTGTCTCCTCAAAGTTCATTTAAGTCAGCATTTGACGTTGTGGCAGAACTTCCACTGATTCTGTGATATTTTTTGAGTCCCACACATTATTACCATTATTGCTGCTCCAGCTCCACAATATGCAAGCAGTGTTCTCTTAAATCAGAGAGAATCTGAGGTACACCACTGCAATGTATAGAGACTTGTCCAAACAGCTAACTGCAGAGCTATAGCTGGCAGGTGTTGCTGTCACAGGATATATACTGAAATTTAAAAAACGGTGGAGTAAGCTGCCTATTTTTTACAACAACAGAAGCAACGGCCAATGAACTCAAGGATCTCAATAACAGAGTACCCAAAAGGGCATGCTGGATAAAATCTCACGCTGTTTTCAAAAAGATATAGTTAAAGTCAAAGGGTTGTATACGTAGACGTATAAGTACAAGTTTGACTATTGTGCACATGTTGTCGTTTCACATGTTCCAAAGCTGGAGCGACGTTTTTAGTGTGTAAAATGTAATGAATGTATACTTACAATGTCTAGACCTGGGTCATCTCATTTTAGTTTAAATAACAACTTCAAATTTCCCCTTTCTTTATGAAGTATGAAGTACTTTATGAAAATGTTTACATTTAATTAACTTTTTACAAACTATTTTATTAACAACCTAAAGTTTCTCAAGAAAATGAAGTGCAATTTCCACAATATTATGCCTCAAAGGCACAAAACATTTAGTAGCAGGTATCTGGAACTGAAAACTATAGTATTTCACTTTACTTTTACTATTTCATTATTTTAAAACAACAGGTTTATACAAGACAGTTGTGGCAGTGCAGGAGAAATAGGAAGTTCCTTCTGCCACAGTGGTCCTTGTCAGGCGGATGTGGCTTTTCAGGACACATGATTTCTGCAGCCTTCATCATGCAAGTCTCCCAAAATTCACCCTCACAATATGACTATGGTACTAATGCTATTTTGCAATCGACAAGGTAACTTCCATACAATGCTATGTCTATGCTGCGTCCCAAGACCCGCTAACAATTCATTTACCCTCTCTGTTCTCAGTTGTCCTTGCAGTGTGTGGTATTTGTTCACCATAACGTGTCTTATAATGTTGCCGTGGAAACTTGCTGCATACACACCAAGCACACAGGTTGCCCATTCACCTCTGTGATTAAATTGGAACTGGCCATTTTTTCTTGGAAAACCAACACTCTATGTCCATTTTTCTTATTTTTGTTTCTTATTCCATAAAATTTTCATCCGGTGGGCCCTCTGGACTTTCTGGCGGGCTGGATTTGGCCCCTGGGACATAGGTTTGACACCCGTGGTCTAGACTGTAAGTGCGGCTTCAATTGTACGAAAGGTCTATCTCCATGCTCCCAAGTGCTGACCTTTATTACTACTTTTTTTTTTTTTTTTTCAGCTGGCCAATAAATTCAAACAAAAAGTAGTGTCTGTTGATTTTGCCTAGATAACTCTAGGAGAAACAGAAGCACTGGATAAGAAAATAAGAGGCAAAGCAAAAAAACAGCTACAGATGCAGTGTTTTGTCTTTGCATTTACAACAGACAGTTTTCTATAAATTGCTGCCTGTCTACTGCTTGACAGTGACCTGCTGCTTTTCCTCTGTATGTAGAGAGTCTTTGTTCCTCTGCTGTGCGTCAGTAGCTGTCCCCAAGCTGTCCACTGCATCATCAACGCCATGTGGGCAGCCAGCAAGAATTTCACAGGTTATCTTGGTGCCCAAGGATGCCATGCCAGGACTGAAGCAAGGACAAGGGTAGAAACAACAGGACTACTGACTTCTCCTTCTACCAACCTATAGTATACCTATAACACACAGTAGTAGTGACATTGTATGTGTTTTAAAAACAAAATAATGTTGGCATTTTAAGTCTTGGTCTCTACTATGCGGAAGTATTATTAGTAACATATTATTGTATCCTATCATAAAAGTTCACACTTTATTTTTTACAGTCACTTTTATTGTCTTTTTTGCTTGTTTACAGTATAAAAGGCAATTTTAATATAAACAGTACTAGGTGTGTCACAAGGCAAGATATTTTTTCCCCAATCCAATTCTGATCATCTGCCCCTCTGAGCAGTAGATTAATGTTGACTGCATTAGTATCCCCCTTTTGGGTTAACTGAGGTATAGCAAGATTGAAACAGGAAGTAGGCCACACGTTGCAGGAAGAGTGATGCCAGCAGAGCAAAAAGGTGTTCAACATCTATTGCAATCCTGTAATTTGCCCCCCATAAAGCATTGCCTGAGAGTAATTCTTGGTTCTGTACGGTGTTCTTGTGAACTCAGGATTAATATTGATCAGTGATGGGATATTATTGTTGTGTTTTGTTGTTGATAATGTCTGACAGGGTTTCAAGCTTATAACATTGAAGGCTACATCCAGACTCTTATGTTGTTCATAGAGTTTGGCTGTTTTTATACTGCTGGTTTAGCAACACCAAAAACAGGACAGCATGCATTTTAACATCTATTAATATCAAGGATCGGTCAATTTGAGCCCTGATCCAATTCTGTGTCAATCAATCCAATAGGCCTTTATGGTTGACATAAAAAATGCAACATGCTATCTAGCTACTTTAAAATACAAGTGTCTTATTTTACACATAACAGTAGAACCTTCTTAATTGTGCAAAATAAATGACATTTAAAGGTGTATTGGCTCATATCACCCCCCCCAAAAACAGGGGCGGCCAATACGTCAATCACTTGTCATTGAAAAAAAGTTTTAGATGATCTAGCATCGGTCTTTTGCACCTCCAGAACAGTGTTAATTTCGTTCACGAAAAAATTTCATCATAGTTTTAGTCAACGTTTTTTTCTCTGACGAAAACGAGGCGATAACTAAATGAAAAATATTCTCAAAGACTAAAACTATGACGAAAGTGAAATTTAAAAAATTTAAAAAAAACAAGGCGCATTGCAAAGTGTGTGGATCCACTATTGCCGGTAAAAACACAACGAACTTGAAGCGACACTTGCAAGCGAGTTATCCTGAAATCCATACGAAGGTAAGCTAGTTAGCTCGTTGGCTCCAAAATGCATGTCATGGCTGTCTACAGTATCTACTACTGTGTGCTGTTCGATGTTTTAAGAGTTGCCACTAGGGCTGGGACGATGCGTCGACGTAATCGATTACGTCGACGCAAAAATTACGTCGACGCGTATCATCCGTGCCGGTGCGTCGAGTCCAAAACAAAGATGGCGGCGCCGGTGAATAACAGCGACGTGACTGACTCCCCAGAGTTACAACCGCACAAAACACACACACACACACACACACACACATACACACAGGATACTGGAGGGCTGCCACTTTTTTGTGGGAAAATCAACATAAATAAATCACAGACACACAGCATTCTTCAGGGAAAAGGGAAGTGGCAGAGTGCACAAGTTTATGTTTGTGAAGCAAGATGCACTTTTTTTGTACTAAGCTATATGTTCAGACACAATGAGTTCTTGTTATAATAGTTATAATAGAGGAATGAAGTTGCACTTTTTGCAGTAAGCAAGGCCTATTTGTTTTAACCTTGTTGGTCCAAGTGTACTGCTGTTGGCTACCTCTGCCACTGTTTTTTTTTTTTGTTGGAAAAACAATGTGTCCATATACAATTAGTTATTGTATACTGTAATTTCAATTGCTCTTAGAAAGCATTCTGGATGGCCTTTTTTATTTTTTATTGAATTCTACCTCTGATATCAGAATGCATAATTTTGTACGTATATACTCCTGAGTTTTACATGGTCATTTTGAGATTGGAGCAATAAACATTGTAATGTTAAGACATGAAGTTTCTTTTTTCGTTCAGATATCTAAATTGGCATATATAAATTGCTGTTAGAATTACAGTAATAGGGAAATAATCGTTAATCGAATCGAATCGATATTGAATCGGATGTAAAAATGAATCGTTAGATTAATCGATGCATCGAAAAAATAATCGCTAGATTAATCGTTTAAAAAATAATCGTTTTGCCCAGCCCTAGTTGCCACCCTCGCTAGTTTTGGTTTATCAAGTGCAAATACAACTGAGGCCCAAATCGAATTTGGTCAGTTGCAATAACTGGTTGCATTAACCATAGACGCCTGACTGAGCGCTTACACATCCACACACAAACGTATACATTCAGGAAACCGTTAGGAACCAAAAACAACGTTTGTAACATTCTAAGTGGTTAATGCTACAGGTGTTGTTTTTGCTTCCTATCTGTTCCCTGAACATATACGTTCGGGTGTGAATGTGTAAATGAGAAGCATTAACTTACAGTACTTTGTATAAGACGCTTAATGAAGTTTACTCCATTGACTCGTATTGGTTTGTGGGACAGAGCTGCCTCCTCCAATATGGCGATGACATTGACAAATTGGACCAACCTGCTCAGTGAAGCGTCTATGTTGTCTATGACAGGGGTTCTAAACCTTTTGACTGTGGGGCCCAATTTTCCCAGTAAAAAGTGGTCCGGGGCCCATTCAAATATTAACACTTTAATTTTAATTGATCCGTGTCTTGGTTTGATTTGTAACCAATAACTAAATCAAGATAGTGATAGTTTAACAAGCTAAAACCTTGTGAAATAAATAATATGATACACTGTGATCATCTCAAAGACATTAATTTATATCCTGTGCGCCCAGTGGTTAAGAATCACTGGTCTATGACATTAATGAGCTGTAGCTCAGCATGTTAGCCATAGCAGTTTGTTCAAATAGAATGAGTGAAATCTATGCCAATAAGCATTGCACATTTAAACATTAATACCATTCTATAACAGATATTTTTTAATTTCTCTTCAGAAATACAAGTTAATCTAAAAAGCATGGATTACCGTTAACACTTTATATTTTTAGCCGACTAAAACTAGACTATAACTAAAATGATGACTAAATTATGACTAAAACTTAAATGATATTTTTGTCAAAAGACTATGACTAAAACTAAATCAAAATTTGCGGTCAAAATTAACACTGCTCCAGAACAAACAGCAAAACAAACTTTTACGTTTTATTGCGACATGTCCGCAGTTTAGCAGCACACATCCTCTACTTACATATTTAAAATTCAACAAAGTCTTCACAGAACATTTTAAAATCTGTTTTGTGCTGAAATAGAACCCTGTGGTGTATTAGTGTTATATGTTTGTCGTCCTGATCGTTAAATTTCATGGTCTTGCATGGCCTTACAGGGGAATTAATGTTTTTCACAACCTGGACTTTCTTTTTGGCATAAAGTACGTTAATTTACTCACTCATGTAACTTTGGTGTCATTTGGAGTCATTCGGAAGATATTTAGATCCAGTGGAGTGTATATACTGTATAGTTGGAGTGACTGGGGCACCGAAACGCAGTCTCTAAATAACATATTATATGCCGCGAAACTGAAATTTATTTCACCAGTATTTCGTTATGATATGATAGTGCTATTCCCTGTTGAGTCCGGAGTTACCCGTTTTACTGGATCTTTCTCAAAGTTTTTCATTGCTCAGTTTTATAGATCCCAATCTGTTCAAAGGTCACTGTTCTATGTAAACAGCATGATGTCTGAGTTGGATTCACTGGATGAGTTTTAATCTGTGATTCAGTCGTTAACAATGTTCATGCTGAAGAACCAAAGCAAACACACACCATCTAGGTCTTTTCTGTTTGAAACTGTTAAGATCCTGTAAAATAATAGAAATCTGACATTTTTCACATGAAGTCAAATGTGTTGAAAGTGTCAAACTAAGAATTAGTAGTTTGGAGATGAAACATGAAGACATCAGAGGAACAAAAAACACTCTCAAAGTTTCCTCTTTAGTCCTGAAACCTGTCTGTTGCCGTGGTTCAGCAGTGATGCCTGTCTGTTGCCACGGTTACCAAGCTCAGAGAGGGAAGTGAAAGACTGAAGAGCAGCTTCAAACTCCCAGTTTCTCTAAACGTGTTCTCTCTCTCTCTGCAGTGGGTAGAGTCCCCCCCTCCCTGACGGTGCTGCCTCCCTCCGTGGAGGAGCTGGAGAAGGGGAAGGCCACGCTCATGTGCCTGGCCAACAAGGGCTTCCCCTCAGACTGGAGTCTGTCCTGGAAGGTGGACGGCAGCAGCAGCATCAGCTGGGAGGAGACCAGGAGCCCCGGGGTGCTGCAGAAGGACGGCCACTACAGCTGGAGCAGCACCCTGAGGCTCCCTGCAGACCAGTGGGGGAAGGTGGGCTCTGTGACCTGTGAGGCCAGCCAGGGCTCCCAGACTCCGCTCTCAGAGACACTGAGGAGAGACCAGTGTTCCCAGTCCTGACCTGACTCACTGGGACTCTCAGACTGCTTTCACTCTCTCTCTGCTCTCTGTCTTTTCTTTGTCATGTTCCAATTTACTGGCTTCTTTCTGTGTTTCAATGTTGTTTCACTGCTTCTAAATAATAAAGACCTGCTCATCAACTCACTTGTTCTCATGTTGACTCTTTTCAATCATTTTATTTTATTTTATTTTTAAATCCTGAGAAGAACTGAGATGATAAAACAGTTTGTGATTGGGTAAAGGAAGTGTAAGGTTCCATCATTTCTATCTCTATCCAGAATCATGTTGATAAACTCAGTAAAACAAAGTGAACGTCCAGATATTTTAGTCTCAATCAGTCTGAATGTAGCAGGACTCTAAAAGGTTTCTGCTACAGTCAGAGCAGATCTTCCTGGAATAATAAACCTTTGTGAACATTTCATGATCAATCATCCAGTCATCTCACTGTTTCATTCATTACCTCACTAGTAGAAACTCACTGGCCACTTTATTAGGTACACTAGTGTCAACAGTCCTGCTCTAATCTTGTCTTCATGAAGGTTCTGGTATTCAGCTTTAGTTTCTAATAACTCAGAGAGATGTTGAATCAGCTGTGTCTTCATTTTGTAGTACTATTGAAGTGACATGTGTTCCAGTGCCAGAGCCCATTGACTCCCAGAGACGCCTGGCCTCCCTGGAAGTGACGATTTTGGAGCGTTTATCCAATAAACGTCCAGCTTTTTTGCCCTGAGATCGGCCCATTCTGAAGCCCCATTGAAAGTCCATTGAGGCCGAGCCTCAGTGGGTTTTTAAACGGACCGTACCATTACAGCAATATGAGAAAGAAATCACGATAGACGAACGGATAAAACTTATTAATGATTGTGTTATTATAAGAAGTAGCCATGAAGTCGATCATGTTCTAGCACATTTTAGTGTGAGTAGTAATGTAAATTCGTAGTATTTGACGAAATTGCCAGCGATATTTTAGGGGAGGCTGAGCCTCCCCAGTAGTCTTAGAGCAATCGCCTCTGATGTGTTCCTAATATTTTGACTGATCACAGTCAGTGGGGTAGGCTAAATAACAGAAACACTTTAGTGTTTAAGTCAGTCCACTTTAACAGCACCACAATGATCATCCAGTTGAATTACAGCATCTCTGAAGCTGTTTCTACATCAACTCAACATTATTTAGATTAGAATGACTTCACTGGTGTACCTAATGAACTGGACTGTGGAGGTTTACATAATATTCTCTTCTTCATGTGACTCATTTATTGCTTCCATGTGCATCATCTTTGATTATGAAGTTTCCTGATGCTGATCTTTGTCTTCATATTTTATTAATGCTGGATGTAGTTGAGACTGAGCTGAGGTCAAAGGTCATGACCAAGCTTTGTAACATTTACTGTCCCTCTCTGTCTTTTCTTTATTCATTCAGCAAAACAAATAAGGACATTTAATTTTAATTATGTATGAATGGATGGAAAAGTTATATGATTAAGATAATTGTTAAATTATTATATCCACATGTCTCTCTATCTCTATCTCTCTATAGGAACTTGTAAATTTATATTTCTGATCACTAGCCTAGAGTTTTAGATAAAGAGAAAACATTTGATTTTTTAAGTTTGGTGCTTAAGATGTGTTTACAGAGACAGTTAAGTAAAGATAGGTATGGTTAAGTTAAAGAGCTACAGAATGGATTAGTGTGTGTTCAGTGAACTGTATCAGTGTCTGCAGTAGCTTCCAGCTGCAGCAGTCACTTCAGTTTCTGTTCAGTCTGACTGAGGGAGGTTTTTGTACGACGCTTTTTCACTGTGTGAACACCCACTGACTGTTGGGATAGTGAAGACTCTGACAGTAATAAACTGCTGCATCTTCAGTCTGGACTCCACTGATGGTCAGAGTGAAGTCAGAGTTTGATCCACTGCCTGAAAAACGACCTGGAATCCCTGATTGCCGACTGCTAGCATAGTAAATGAGGAGTTTAGGAACTCCTCCATCTCTCTGTTGGTACCAGGCTAAATGGTTGCCACCATAAACATTCTGACTGGTCCTACAGTTGATGGTGACTGATCCTCCCAGAGCAGAGCTCACTGCTCCAGACTGAGTCACTGTGTACTGGCCTCTGGACTCTGAGGATACAGAGACACAAACATAAAGCAGCTTGATGGTTTTGTGGGCTTCATTTCAGAGGGACGGATGTTGATAGAGGAGAGGAGTTTGATTCTCTGGACTTTACCTGTGAAGCAGCAGCAGAGGAGAGTCCAGATGAGGACGCAGATCAAAGTCATGTTTTTGATGAGGAGGATTTCTGTGGCTTCTGTTGTCATGAAGGACAGCTGTCAGTCATCCAGTGTTCAACTCTCAGGACTATAAACTCTCCCAGAGCACTGGAGCATGGTGCTGCTGATGCAAAGTGGCTCTCTATGGAAATGATCTGAGTGACTCCAACAGGGACTTGGATCACTCTGATCATGCTGTTGATCAATGGATCAGTCACTTCATCAGGATATTGATCAGTATGTGTCAGTGTTCATTTGTTTGTCTGTGACTTGAGGTCGACTTAAATAAATTTACACCACAACATTTGAATTAATTCCCTTCAGTCTCATGTCAGTGTAATCATTGAATGTAATTAAACTAAATTATTTATGTTTGGAAGGATTCATTGAAGATTTTTTCATATTTAATGTTCTACTTTATTTAACTAAACAATAAAATAAATTGTTAAGTTTCACAATAAAAGTGGATTCAAATGATGTAAATCACTTTTCAACACTTTAACCTCTTAATACATAAACTGTGTGATCTAAGAATCAGTTTGTTGAGTTTGTTTGTTTCAAAGTCAGAGAGCCGTGTCTCTCTCCAGTCAGAGGTTTTTGTACGGTGGCTCAATGAGTTTGTATCACTGTGGTACACGTTTGGTGGAGGAACCAGACTGGAAGTTAACTGTAAGTACATTTGACTCATTTAATAGTCCAAATTGTAGATTTATTGTGATTTATTTCATAACTGTGGACTAAAACAGTTTATCTGCTCGTTGTTATTTAATTTTGCAGGGATTCTTGAATGAATGACATTATATCTTCAGACAGACACTAATCTTCTTCACGTCAACATTTTGTTTTAAATTCAATTGTAACATATTCTGTTTCTAAAATAAAGTTTCCTCTCTGAAGAAAATATTTTAAAATCTTTTTAAACTTCAGACCAAACAGCTAACAAAACATTTCTCCTCCGTTTTACTGGATCTTTCTCAAAGTTTTTCATTGCTCAGTTTTGTAGATCCCAATCTGTTCAATGCTCACTGTTCTATGTAAACAGCATGATGTATTCAGTCGTTAACAATGTTCATGTTGAAGAACCAAAGCAAACACTCACCATCTAGGTCTTTTCTGTTTGAAACTGTTAAGATCCTGTAAAATAATAGAAATCTGACATTTTTCACATGAAGTCAAATGTGTTGAAAGTGTCAAACTAAGAATTAGTAGTTTGGAGATGAAACATGAAGACATCAGAGGAACAAAAAACACTCTCAAAGTTTCCTCTTTAGTCCTGAAACCTGTCTGTTGCCGTGGTTCAGCAGTGATGCCTGTCTGTTGCCACGGTTACCGAGCTCAGAGAAGGTAGTGAAAGACTGAAGAGCAGCTTCATCCAAACTCCCAGTTTCTCTAAATGTGTTCTCTCTCTCTCTGCAGTGGGTAGAGTCCCCCCCTCCCTGACGGTGCTGCCTCCCTCCGTGGAGGAGCTGGAGAAGGGGAAGGCCACGCTCATGTGCCTGGCCAACAAGGGCTTCCCCTCAGACTGGAGTCTGTCCTGGAAGGTGGACGGCAGCAGCAGCATCAGCTGGGAGGAGACCAGGAGCCCCGGGGTGCTGCAGAAGGACGGCCACTACAGCTGGAGCAGCACCCTGAGGCTCCCTGCAGACCAGTGGGGGAAGGTGGGCTCTGTGACCTGTGAGGCCAGCCAGGGCTCCCAGACTCCGCTCTCAGAGACACTGAGGAGAGACCAGTGTTCCCAGTCCTGACCTGACTCACTGGGACTCTCAGACTGCTTTCACTCTCTCTCTGCTCTCTGTCTTTTCTTTGACATGTTCCAATTTACTGGCTTCTTTCTGTGTTTCAATGTTGTTTCACTGCTTCTAAATAATAAAGACCTGCTCATCAACTCACTTGTTCTCATGTTGACTCTTTTCAATCATTTTATTGTATTTAATTTTTAAATCCTGAGAAGAACTGAGATGATAAAACAGTTTGTGATTGGGTAAAGGAAGTGTAAGGTTCCATCATTTCTATCTCTATACAGAATCATGTTGATAAACTCAGTAAAACAAAGTGAACGTCCAGATATTTTAGTCTCAATCAGTCTGAATGTAGCAGGACTCTAAAAGGTTTCTGCTACAGTCAGAGCAGATCTTCCTGGAATAATAAACCTTTGTGAACATTTCCTGATCAATCATCCAGTCATCTCACTGTTTCATTCATTACCTCACTAGTAGAAACTCACTGGCCACTTTATTAGGTACACTAGTGTCAACAGTCCTGCTCTAATCTTGTCTTCATGAAGGTTCTGGTATTCAGCTTTAGTTTCTAATAACTCAGAGAGATGTTGATTCAGCTGTGTCTTCATTTTGTAGTACTATTGAAGTGACATGTGTTCCTAATATTTTGACACTGCAGTCAGTGGGATAGGCTAAATAACAGAAACACTTTAGTGTTTAAGTCAGTCCAGTTTAACAGCACCACAATGATCATCCAGTTGAACAGCATCTCTGAAGCTGTTTCTACATCAACATTATTTAGATTAGAATGACTTCACTGGTGTACCTAATGAACTGGACAGTGAAGGTTTTAAATAATATTCTCTTCTTCATGTGTCTCATTTATTGCTTCCATGTGCATCATCTTTGATTATGAAGTTTCCTGATGCTGATCTTTGTCTTCATATTTTATTAATGCTGGATGTAGTAGAGACTGAGCTGAGGTCAAAGGTCATGACCAAGCTCTGTAACATTTACTGTTCCTCTCTGTCTTTTCTTTATTCACCAGCAAAACAAATAAGAACCTGATCGAGAACATCGTGTCTTTCAGGTGAAAGAAGATTATCTGTTCACAGAATGTAAAAGCAAACCTATGTGTGTAGTCTGCTTATCTGCCATGAAATAGTTCAATTTAAGTTGCAGCTACAACACGTTGCACAAAGCTAAATACGAGAAGTACACTGAAGCTGCAAGGGCTGCTATCATAGCGGACCTTAAATCAAAAGTACGCAACCAACAGCGACTTTTTAACAATGCCCACTGCTGGTAGTGGTGAGGTAGAGTGGGTATTCAGGGAAAATGTTAAACTCTTTCTTAGTGAAAAAATGCACAAATTAATTAAGTAAATAAAAAACTAAATCAAAGTACGTTTTTTTTGTTGTTGTTTGCTTCAATAATAATATATATACATGTATACACACACACGCACACACACATTTAAAATGGCAGTTTTATCATATGTAGTTAAGTGAGCGGTCTGGACTTGAAGTTCAACACATTCTTTTCGTCATCCATATCTGCTCAAGGAGCTTTGGTTCTGGTTGTCATCCAGATGTAGAACTTCCTGGCAGAGCAGAGGGTCATGATCACAGAATGTGAATGAATTAAGAGTGAAGCACAATGTATTTTTATCCATGTACATTATGTTAGTGTGTGTTTAGTGAACTGTATCAGTGTCTGCAGTAGCTTCCAGCTGCAGCAGTCACTTCAGTTTCTGTTCAGTCTGACTGAGGGAGGTTTTTGTACGACGCTTTTTCACTGTGTGAACACAGCTTGACTGTTCAACCAGTGATAACTCTGACAGTAATAAACTGCTGCATCTTCAGTCTGGACTCCACTGATGGTCAGAGTGAAGTCAGAGTTTGATCCACTGTCTGTAAAACGATTTGGTGTCCCTGATACTCGACTGCCAACGTAGTAAAAAAGGAGTTTATGAACTCCTCCATCTCTCTGTTGGTACCAGGCTAAACGGTTGCTACTATAAACATTCTGACTGGTCCTACAGTTGATGGTGACTGATCCTCCCAGATCAGAGCTCACTGCTCCAGGCTGAGTCACTGTGACCTGGCCTCTGGACTCTGAGGATACAGAGACAAAAACATAAAGCAGCTTGATGGTTTTGTGGGCTTCATTTCAGAGGTACGGATGTTGATAGAGGAGAGGAGTTTGATTCTCTGGACTTTACCTGTGAAGCAGCAGCAGAGGAGAGTCCAGATGAGGACGCAGATCAAAGTCATGTTTTTGATGAGGAGGATTTCTGTGGCTTCTGTTGTCATGAAGGACAGCTGTCAGTCATCCAGTGTTCAACTCTCAGGACTATAAACTCTCCCAGAGCACTGGAGCATGGTGCTGCTGATGCAAAGTGGCTCTCTATGGAAATGATCTGAGTGACTCCAACAGGGACTTGGATCACTCTGATCATGCTGTTGATTATGGACTCAATGAAAGATTTTACATTTACTCTTTTAAATCTATCTTCTTTTAAAATGTCTCCTTTCTTATTTTCTATTTGAAGTCAGGTGATCAGTCAGTTATCAGTATTGGTCTGGAACATGTCTGTAGTTATATTAATATTTTATATATTTAGTCTTTTATGTGTATGTATTATTAAAATGTATTGCATGTGCATGTGTTATAATATTACCAGTTTTTAAATGAATCTGTCTAAACTAAATGAAACTCAATATGACTTTTACAAAGTAATTTAATATGAAATGAATTCTCACTAACATCTAATTTCATTCACTGTGTTCTACTGTGTTATTTTCAGTTTTCCTATCAGCTGACAAAATGATCCAAACAGTGAATGATTGAGTTGAGTTTGTTTGTTTCAAAGTCAGAGAGCCGTGTCTCTCTCCAGTCAGAGGTTTTTGTACGGCGCCTCAATGAGTTTGTATCACTGTGGTGGACTTTTGGTGGAGGAACCAGACTGGAAGTTGGAAGTAAGTCAAACTTAAAGTTGTTTTATTTTAGGAGCTATTCTCTCTTTTTATTTTCTTGACTTTTTATTTATCAGGCAGGAAAACTAAACATCTTTCCATGGAATATTTTTACATTTATCTTTCTGCACCAAGAGACAAAGTTCACTTCAGATATTTCAAACTCATATCAATGAATGTTAAACATTGTATGGTTCAGAGGATAAATCCTTCTTTGTGGTTTTAATGGTCAAGTTGAATTTTGAGGGCTTGTAGGTTTAGTTCAGTCTGACAAAGTCAGAGAGCCGTGTCTCTCTCCAGTCAGAGGTTTTTGTACGGCGCCTCAATGAGTTTGTATCACTGTGGTACACGTTCGGTGGAGGAACCAGACTGGAAATTGGAAGTAAGTTTCTACTGTATTTAATACTAAATACTAGATTGTAGATTCATCTTGTCAAAGCCTTTTCATGACTGTTTGAAGAAGAGTCAAATATGTCTCTTTTCTTTCCAACAGTTTCAGTCTTCATGTTTTTCTCTCTCCTCATGGAGGCTAACTCAGATCAGCTTTGATGAAGTTTGATTTTTACGTTTGTGTCAAAGTGAAATTTCAAAGCTTGAAGTGTAGAAAGGATCAAAGTTCATTGGTCTATGATCAGTTTCTAATGTGACATCAAAATAACTGTTGCTAGGATGGATTCAGTTTGACGTTTGAAATCATGTCAACAGTTTGTTAAATAATGATTGACGTCCTCATGAAGATCATTTTGTGGCAGTGAGCTGCTTCTCTCTACTTGTTTCCACTAAATCCTTTAAAGTCATGTATGGTTCACATGTTGTTGAAGACAAACTTTTCTTGGAAATGTTGAGACATGTGCTTCTTTAGTTTCCAGTGTAGTTGGACATATTTCAGGTCAAACTGGATGATGATTGTCTCTGTGCTGATATGCATGAGAGCTTTCTGAAAGGGAAGTGAAACAATGTGTGAGTGAGTGACTGGTGGAGCAGAAAAAGCATCTGACAGAAAGTTCTTCAAGGAGAAAATCAACTCTCTCACAGTAAAGGTGTCCAAGTGTCTGCTGTTTGATTGACAGCTGTGTGCTCCCTGTCCTCCTAGGTGATGTCCGTCCCTCCCTGACGGTGCTGCCTCCCTCCGTGGAGGAGCTGGAGAAGGGGAAGGCCACGCTCATGTGCCTGGCCAACAAGGGCTTCCCCTCAGACTGGAGTCTGTCCTGGAAGGTGGACGGCAGCAGCAGCATCAGCTGGGAGGAGAGCAGGAGCCCCGGGGTGCTGCAGAAGGACGGCCACTACAGCTGGAGCAGCACCCTGAGGCTCCCTGCAGACCAGTGGGGGAAGGTGGGCTCTGTGACCTGTGAGGCCAGCCAGGGCTCCCAGACTCCGCTCTCAGAGACACTGAGGAGAGACCAGTGTTCCCAGTCCTGACCTGACTCACTGGGACTCTCAGACTGCTTTCACTCTCTCTCTGCTCTCTGTCTTTTCTTTGACATGTTCCAATTTACTGGCTTCTTTCTGTGTTTCAATGTTGTTTCACTGCTTCTAAATAATAAAGACCTGCACATCAACTCACTTGTTCTCATGTTGACTTTTTTCAATCATTTTATTTTATTTTATTTTTAAATCCTGAGAAGAACTGAGATGATAAAACAGTTTGTGATTGGGTAAAGGAAGTGTAAGGTTCCATCATTTCTATCTCTATCCAGAATCATGTTGATAAACTCAGTAAAACAAAGTGAACGTCCAGATATTTTAGTCTCAATCAGTCTGAATGTAGCAGGACTCTAAAAGGTTTCTGCTACAGTCAGAGCAGATCTTCCTGGAATAATAAACCTTTGTGAACATTTCATGATCAATCATCCAGTCATCTCATTGTTTCATTCATTACCTCACTAGTAGAAACTCACTGGCCACTTTATTAGGTACACTAGTGGACAGTGGAGGTTTAAAATAATATTCTCTTCTTCATGTGACTCATTTATTGCTTCCATGTGCATCATCTTTGATTATGAAGTTTCCTGATGCTGATCTTTGTCTTCATATTTTATTAATGCTGGATGTAGTAGAGACTGAGCTGAGGTCAAAGGATAGATAGATAGATAGATAGATAGATAGATAGATAGATAGATAGATAGATAGATAGATAGATAGATAGATAGATAGATAGATAGATAGATAGATAGATAGATAGACAACTTTATTGATCTCGTCTTGTCTTCTCCCGCTTATCCGGGTCCGGGTCTCGGGGTCAGCAGCTTCAGCAGGGAAATCCAGATAGCCCTCTCCCCAGCCACTACAGGCAGCTCCTCTGGAGGAACCCCCAGGCGTTCCCAGGAAAGACGAGAGATATAATCCCTCCATTGTGTCCTAGGTCGGCCCTGAGGTCTCCTTCCGGTGGGACATGCCCGAAACACCTCTCCAGGGAGGCGTCCGGGAGGCATCCTTACCCGGATTCTGATTAGAAAGGAATAAAGGAAATCAATGAAATCAATTAAAAGCCTGATTGAAAAGGTGGGTCCCGAGCCTCTTTTTAAAAACATCAACAGTCTCTGTGGCCCTGAGGTTCTCCGGCAGGCTGTTCCACAATCGGGGGCCATAATAACTAAAAGGCACCGTTTTCGATCTAACTATTGATATGGTTAAAAAGCCAGTGCTGCAAGACCCCAGGGTCTGCGAGGGTTGATATGGTAAAAGTAAGTCTCCATCTCTCTGTTGGTACCAGGTTAAAGGGTTGCTATAAACAACCTGATTGGTCTTATTGTTGATGAAGACGGATCCTCCCAGAGTAGAGCTCACTGCTCCAGGCCTTTGGCGAGGTGGTTAGCACTGATGCCTCACAGCAAGAAGGTCGCCGGTTCGAATCCATGGGCCAGTTGGCCTTTCTGTGTGGAGTTTGCATGTTCTCCCTGTGTCTGTGTGGGTTCTCTCCAGGTACTCCAGCTTCCTCCCACCATACAAAGACATGCTCATTAGGTTCATTTTGGCGTGGGTGTGAGTGTGAATGGTTGTCTGTCTCTGTGTTGGCCCTGCGATGGACTGGCGACCCTGGACAGTGGTTTACCCCTGCCTCTCAGCTGACAGCTGGGATAGGTTCCAGCAGACCCCTGTGTGTATACTAAACGGGTATAAAAAATGACAGACTGACAGAGTGGACAGTTCAAGAGCTACAGAATGGATTAGTGTGTGTTCAGTGAACTGTATCAGTGTCTGCAGTAGCTTCCAGCTGCACCAGTCACTTCAGTTTCTGTTCAGTCTGACTGAGGGAGGTTTTTGTACGACGCTTTTTCACTGTGTGAACACCCACTGACTGTTGGGATAGTGAAAACTCTGACAGTAATAAACTGCTGCATCTTCAGTCTGGACTCCACTGATGGTCAGAGTGAAGTCAGAGTTTGATCCACTGCCCGAAAAACGATCTGGAATCCCTGATTGTCGAGTGCTAGTGGTGTAAATGAGGAGTTTAGGAACTCCTCCATCTCTCTGTTGGTACCAGGCTAAACGGTTGCTACTATAAACATTCTGACTGGTCCTACAGTCTGATGGTGACTGATCCTCCCAGAACAGACCTCACTGCTCCAGGCTGAGTCACTGTGTACTGGCCTCTGGACTCTGAGGATACAGAGACAAAAACATAAAGCAGCTTGATGGTTTTGTGGGCTTCATTTCAGAGGGACGGATGTTGATAGAGGAGAGGAGTTTGATTCTCTGGACTTTACCTGTGAAGCAGCAGCAGAGGAGAGTCCAGATGAGGACGCAGATCAAAGTCATGTTTTTGATGAGGAGGATTTCTGTGGCTTCTGTTGTCATGAAGGACAGCTGTCAGTCATCCAGTGTTCAACTCTCAGGACTATAAACTCTCCCAGAGCACTGGAGCATGGTGCTGCTGATGCAAAGTGACTCTCTATGGAAATGATCTGAGTGACTCCAACAGGGACTCATGTGGTAGTGAACCGTACTACACTACCAGTCGAAAGTTTGGACATAACCTCTCATTTAATGTTTTTTTTTTGTTGTTTTTTTTCATGACTATTTACTTTGTAGATTCTCACTGAAGACATCAAAACTATGAATGAACATACAGTACATGGATTTTTTTAGTAAACAAAAAAAAGTCTTCAAAGTAGCCACTCTTTGCTTTGACAGTTCTGCAAACCCTTGGATTTCTCTCAATCATTTTCATGTAGTCACCTGAAATGGTTTTCATTTCACAAGTGTGCCTTGTCAGGGTTCATTTGTGGATTTTTTTTTTTTTTTTTTGCCTTTTTAATGGGGTTAGGAACATCAGTTGTGTTGTACAAAAGTCAGGTTGATCCACAGCTAACATCCCTATTTGACAACTGAAAGAATTCATATTATGGTAAGGACCAGTCATCTAAGTAAAGAGAAACGGCAGTCTATCATTATTTCAAGAGCTAAAGGTCAGTCAGTCTGGAAATTTGCAAAAACTTTGAATGTGCAGTTGCAAAAACAGTACTTCAGATTAGAGCCCAGATCAATGCCACACAGAGTTCTAGTAGCAGACACCTCTCTACATAAATTGTTCAGAGTCGACTGCACCAATCAGGCCTTTATGGTCAAATAGCTGCTAGAAAAACACTAGTAAGGAAAAGTGACAACAGAAGAGAGTTGTTTGGGCCCAGAAACACAAGGAATGGACATTAGACCAGTAGAAATCTGTGTCTTGGTCTGAGTACAAATTTGAATTTTTTGGTTCCAACCACTGTGTCTTTGTGCAATGCAGAAAAGATGAGTGCTGGTGGCACTGTTGGGGATTTATTCAAAACTGAAGGCTACCACAGCATCCTGCACCATCATGCTGTCCCATCCAGTTTGCATTTAGTTGGACCATCATTTATTTTTTCAACAGGCCAATGACCCCAAACACACCTCCAGGCTGTTTGGGGGCTATTTCACCAAGACAAGTGCCCAGCATCTCTAAGAACTCTTTCAAGACTGTTGGAAAACCTTTTCAGGTGACTGCCTCAAGAAGCTCAATGAGAGAATGCAAGAGTGTGCAAAGCAGTAATCAAAGCAAAGGGTGGCTGTCAACAAAACAAAGGAGAGAAAGACTTTCATGTCGTCTGCTTCCTCTTCCCTCTACATCCTTTCCTGCAGACTCTCTCCTCTGCCCCATTGTGTTTCTTGTTTGCAGCAGTCGAGGCTGGTATGTTGAAATCAGAGCAGAGCCTCATTAGCTGCACAGCCTCAAAATCAAGGTGTATTGTGCTCTGATTAGTCTACCTTGACAAAACGTCCACTCACGCTCTTTATTTGAGTTCCAGCCATTGTCTCCTTATATTGTATTGTTCCGTCAGTGTCATTTCTACTCCCCTGCATCTCTGTCTTACATTGATGCTTCAGCCTTTGTTTCTGGACCTCCCCTGCTTGACAGCTACCAGCCCAAGACTCTGTTTCACCGCATGTTCTCAGGTCCCACTTCCTGCCTCAGACCCAGAGCCTCTTAACTTCAGGAAATAAACTCATTGAACCATTTACTTCACCTCCTGCCTGTGTCTCTGTTATGGTTAGACAGGTGAACGTAAGAGCAACGAACCTGACAGCCCATAGAGAAAAGAAAACAAAGTAAACATGCAGAGACCTCCAAGGCACTAGAAATGGTTCATGTTTTACCAGAGTGTGCTGTATTTGTTGTTGTAACCAGATACAGTTCATGTTAAAATGAATGGTGTGAATTAAAATATAATACTATTTAACTGAGGTGAAAATCCTTTGGAAGAGAGGCAGATGAAGTGATGCACCCATCAAGCCTGTGGGGGCAGTGCTATGATCTGGGGTTGCTGCAGTTGCTCAGGTCTAGGTTCAGCAACATTATGTGTCCAAAGAATGAGGTCAGCTGACTACCTGAATATACTGAATGACCAGGTTGTTCCATCATGGACGGCTGTGGCTCAGTAGGTAAAGCGGGTTGTCCACGAACCAGAGGGTTAGCGTTTCGATCCCCGGAATGTGCCACATGTTGAAGTTGTAAAATGATCGAGGGTAGGCTTACTCCGTTGATATTTACTTTAATAACAGCGCAAACATCTAAACAAACCGGCATAAGAAGAGCGTCCTCGTAACCCCAGGCAACAACACATTAACTGCTCTGCGCTACAATGTTCCAGTTGCTGTGGCAACATTAGTTCCGTTATAACTATAATATGACATCTCCCCCTTTTAAGTTATCCTCAATAACATAAATGCAATAAACACATAGAGTAACAGCCAGAAAATATTTCATATTCAAACATGTATCCTTAGCATGTTGTAAATTCTATTTCTATAATAAATACATTTACCCTGAAAACATTCCCCCTCTATCTAAGGTAATCCACACAAGATGCCATAAATTGTAATAATAATAATAATAGATATCAAACTCGAAATGCTATTTACTTAACTCATCTGTAAATTACTAAATCAAATATTATTACATTAAACTTAACCAAGGAACTTTTGCAATCACAAGATGATTTTCAGTTTACATATTTCATTCTTTTTTTGTCTTTCTGTTTTCCCAATCCCCCCAAAGGCCATATGGTTGACACATCAGTGTCTGTCTACAGGACTAGCCTGTTGACTGGTCTGCACAGTCGTCCAGCTCTGGTTTGATACTGTCCTGACGTCTGTGCAGGGGTGTGTGTGTGTCTTGTGAGTTCCTTCGGACTAGAAGAAACAGTCTCTGGAGTGATAACAGTTCCTTGCTGGGAAATCACTCCTGTACTCTCAGCTGATGAAAGTAGTGTGTCTTGGGCAGGTTGTGAAGAAAGATCTGCCCGGAGATGGCGGCGGTTCCACCTCAACACTGCTCCTTGTGATGTGTTGATGGTGTATGACCTTGGAGTCACACACTCTTTTGAAACGACTGCTGGTGTCACCCAGGCCCTTTCCTGATCCAGCTTGGTGAGGACTGTGTCTCCAGCTCGTAGTGGTGGAAGAGGTCTGGCTCCATGTCTGCAATTGTAGTAGAAAGCTTGTTTTGCCTTCTCACCAGCATCTTTCTGTTTAACAGTCTTTCTGTTGGGCCATTTAGGTTGAAGGTTCTTCTCTAATGTGGGGAGTGTTGTTCTGATCTTTCTCCCCATTAACAGTTCTGCTGGACTGACTCCCGTAGTGGCACAGGGAGTTGATCTGTAGCACATGAGGGCTATTACTTCTTGTCGGAGGATTCTCTTTGCAGTCTGTACTGCTCTCTCCGCATGACCGTTTCCTTGAGGATGGTGAGGACTAGACGTGATGTGTTTGAAGTCTAGCTGTCTTGCCAGCTCCTGGAATTCTGCGCTGGAGAATTGAGGACCATTGTCACTCATCACCTCATCCGGGATCCCAAACCTTGCAAAGGTTGCTTTAAGTCTCTGAATGACTTGAGCGCTTGTTGTGGACGGTAGGTGCAGCACCTCGAGGAACCGTGAGTAATAATCTGATATTACCAGGTAGTGGTTTTTGTTGTGCTCACAGAGGTCAAGAGCAATTCTCTTCCATGGACGATCAGGCAGTGGTGTAGAGATGAGTGGCTCTTTCTGTTGGGCCCGCTTTTGCTCATGGCATGAGTGGCATGACATCACTGTGTTCTTGAGTTCTGCAGAGAGTCCTGGCCACCAGACCGAGGATTTTGCTCTGTCTCTACACTTTGTTAGCCCCTGATGTCCATCATGTATTTTCTGAATGATGTCGGCTCTCTCTGACTGTGGAATGACGATCCTGCTTCCACGTATGAGCAAACCATCAGCCTCTGATAGCTCATTTTTCACCTTCATGTACACTCTGACGTTTGGTGGTGCATTTCCACTGTATTCTTACGAATTTGATGACAGACTGCAGCTCGCTGTCAGCTGCAGTGGCCATTTTGATGCTTTCCATCCTGCTTGGAGATGCTGGGATGCCTTGTACCACCGAAGCTACATAACACTCCACCTCGCTGTGTGTGTCAGTTTCTTCTTTTGTGTAAGTCTGTGGGCTTCGGGACAAGGCATTAGCGACGAGGAGAGTTTTTCCTGGCACATATACAGCAACTGGTTTGTACCTCATCAGCCGCATCAGAAGACGCTGACATCTCAAGGGAACATTATCGATGCTCTGGCTGTTGATGAGTGGCACCAATGGCTTATGATCAGTCTCAAGCCTGAATTCATCTAGGCCACACAGATACTTGTCGAACTTTTCACAAGCCCACACGCCAGCCAGACACTCCTTCTCTATCTGGGCATAGCGTGTTTCAGCTTCTGAGAGACGTCTGGAGCAGTAGGCTACTGGCTTCCACTCTTCTCCGTGGAGCTGAAGCAGCACAGCTCCCAGTCCATAACTACTGGCATCTGCAGATACAGCTGTAGGCCTTGTGACATCATAAAAGGAAAGAACTGGTGCTTTTGTCAGCATTCTTTTAATGTCCTCAAAAGCTGCCTGCTGTGAGTGTCCCCAGGTCCAGATGTTATTGCTCTTTAGCAGCTCATACAACGGCTGTCCCACCGCTGCAAGGGCTGGGACGAACCTCCCCAGGTAATTCACCATGCCGAGGACTCTTTTTAGCTCCTGCACATTTTCAGGCGGTGGCAACTGGTGAATAGCCTCCACTTTGTCAGGGTCCGGTCTGACTCCTGACTGGTCGATGAGATGACCCAGGAAGCGTAGCTGGCTCTGTCTGAGGGAGCATTTCTCCTTGTTTAGTTTCAACCCTGCCGACTCAACACGCTGCAGCACCTTATCCAGTCGGGCATCATGTAGCTCCATTGAGGTCCCATAGATGAGGATGTCCTCCATGAAGACTGCCACGCCTTCCAGTCCTTCTAAAGTCTCCAGCATCTTGTGCTGGAAGATCTCCGGTGCACTTGTTATGCCAAAAGGTAGTCTTTTGAAACAGTATCTGCCAAAAGGTGTTATAAATGTTGTCAGCTTGCAGCTGTCTGGATGCAGAGGGATCTGCCAGAATCCGCTGGCAGCATCAAGGGAAGAAAACACAGTTGCGCCGCTCAGCTTGGCTGTTATCTCGTCTGGAGTTGGTAGGATGTAGCGTTCTCTTTTGACTGACCTGTTTAGCTTTGTCAGGTCAACGCAGATTCGGGCTGTGCCTGTGTTCTTCTTCAGGACTGGTACCATGGGAGCGCACCATTCAGTAGGTTGTATCACTCGCTCGATGACACCATCCTTCTCCATCCTCTGTATTTCTTCTTTCACTTTCTCTAACATGGGAAAGGGCACACGACGTGCAGTGTGCACAGCATATGGTACAGCATCTTCTCTTAGCTGGATTTTGACTGGTTCAGTTTTTAGAGTAGCATGCTCACTGTGGGTTAGATGGCTGCTGATACATTTTAACTCATCTACTCGCCTCACCAGGTTCATCCTCACTTTACAGGGCCCGGCTGAGGAGATTGTTGACTCTACGTCCACGTACTACGTAGGCTGTGAATAGATAGTCTTTACCTTTGTGGCTGGCTGTTGCGTTGAAGCGGCCCAGACACAACAGCTCACCTCCAGGGCTGTCCAGAGGAATGTCAGGTGGGTCCAGTGCTCTCTCAGGGGTGAGTGTGTGAAATGTGTCCTCACTTATGACAGTGACATCAGCTCCCGTGTCAATCTTGAATTCTACTGGACAGGAATCCACTTGAAGTTGCACAGTCCACTGTCCACTTTTTTCATTAGCATCACACACTGAACCTAGGAAATAAGAGGTCTGCCCAGCTCTCTCAGTCTCTGTGACCTCATTTACTGACCTGCTGCGACATACTCTGGCCCAGTGTCCCATTCTGTGACAGTTGTGGCAGGTAGCTCTTTCTGCAGGACACTTCTCATCTCTATTATGCTGTGTTTTCCCACATTTGCCACATTTCTTCTCATTTCCCCCCCATTTTCTGTCCTTTGACTTGCCTTGTTGACGCTGTTGTGGTTTCCAATTCGTGCTTTTGCGTTTAAACTGCACCTCCTGTACTGATCCCGCAGCGTCTCCTTGCAGACTCACTTGTGTCGCGACCTCCTCCGACTGTCTGACGGTCTGTATTGTGTGCGTCAGCGTCAGGTCCGACATCAGCTGCAGCCTGGGGGAGAGCTCTTTATCCATCATCCCGACAACGATGCGGTCACGGATATTTTCCTCTCGAGTTACTCCAAACTCGCAGTGCTCTGACAGATCATACAGGGCTCTGATGAAACATTCTGCCTTCTCACCCGGCCGATGGACCCGTTGGTAAAAACATGCCCGTTCGTGGATAACGTTCCTCCTCGGAAAAAAGTAGTCGTTAAACTTCCCCATGACGATGACAAAGTCATTACGGTCCTCCTCTTGAGCAAACGTGAATGACTTAAAAATGTTTTCTGCCTCGTTGCCCATGGCATAAATCAGGCAGCTCACTTGTACTTGTCCCTCGTCCTTGTGAAGCTTTGTTGCGACTCTGTATCGCTCGAACCGTTGCTTCCACTCGGGCCACTCCGTCAGCTTGTCAAACGTAAAGTTTTCCGGAGGGTTAAACTTCGCCATTTCTTTCTTCTTGCCGTCTGTCTTCTTACTTTATCTCTTAATCGTCCGTTGAATTACTTCTGACACCATGTAAAATGATCGAGGGTAGGCTTACTCCGTTGATATTTACTTTAATAACAGCGCAAACATCTAAACAAACCGGCATAAGAAGAACGTCCTCGTAACCCCAGGCAACAACACATTAACTGCTCCGCGCTACAATGTTCCAGTTGCTGTGGCAACATTAGTTCCGTTATAACTATGGGGATGGCTAGCGTGACGTCACCAACCGCTAGGAATCACTTCCGTGTCCATTCATTTTTAGGTAGCGTAAACAAGTATGGCTACAGCCGCTACAGCACAGGAACCGGTCACCTTTTATACAGTGACAGCCTACTTTACTGACTTCCCAAAGTCTGTTCAGAAGGGTCTTAACTCCTAATTCTAACATTAGCTGCTAATGTTAGCAATTAGCAGCTAACAACTAATTTTAGCATTGGCTAAAATTTACGAGGGATGTCCTCACTAGGATCCCCAGACTTCAAACAGGAATACCATTTTTCAGTTTGACACAGATTCGCTTTATTTAAAAATATCTTCCCTTTAAATTGTAAAACTTTATGTAAAACATTATGTGTTAACTTCAGTGTCGGTGTGATGACTGTGATCCATGCGAACCGTGTCGGCCCAGCTACTTTGCCATCAGGAAAATGCCAGACCCTTGAGTTGTAGGTCGGGGTGAACTTGTCACGCCTGAAAAACGAAAAAATAAAATAAAATAACAAGTGGCAATTGACATCTTACATCTCAGGCTAGCGGTAACTAGTAGTACCTAGCTAGTAACGTTAGCTCGCTAATAATCGCGAGCCGGTTATTATTATTTTTGTTTTTTGTATATGATGACGTAGGGCCTAGCCATCCCCATAATATGACAGAAGTGTTCTTGAGCAAGACACTGAACCCCCAGTTGCTCCCAGTGAATGTATGTATGCTTGTGTGAGCGAATGGGTAGATGTGTCTCTGACTGTAAAGCGCTTTGAGTACCAATAGGTAGAAAAGTGCTATATAAAAGCATGGCCATTTACCACTTACTATCAATGGATTTGTTCTTCCCTGGTGGCACGGGCATATTCCAAGATACATGGGGCTCAGATTGTGAAAGAGTGGTTCAGGGAGCATAAGACATCATTTTCACACAGGAACTGGCCACCACAGAGTCCAGACCTAAACCCCGCTGAGAATCTTTGGGATGTGCCGGAGAAGGCTTTGAGCAGTGGTCAGACTCTCCATCATCAATACAAGATCTTGGAAAACTTGGAATGGAAATAAATCAGGTGACACTGCTGAAGCTTATTGAAACAATGCCACAGAGAATGTCAAAGCTAAAGGTGGTCCAACAAAATATTAAGAGTGTGTGACCTTTTTTTGGTGTTGACTTTTTTTATTTTATTTCTTTGGCCAGGCAGTCTATATAAAACATATAGGTACTTAAAAATGACAGCAGCTAAAAGTGAAACTATGGAACTGAGTATACCTGTCTGAATAAATCAGTTTTAAATTGTGATTTTAAGGTGGTGAGAGTCTGAATTTTTTATGTGTTCCACGAGGGCATCCCAGAGGTAGGGGGATGAGCGGCTGAAGGCTCTGGACCAAGGTGGTAATGTTTATGTGGATTAGTGAGGTTAGTGAGGAACTGAGGGGTGAGGTTGTTTAAGGCCTTGAAGGTGAGAGGTAGGATTCTATAGGTAATGTGGAATTTAACAGAAGGCCAGTAGAGTTGCTGCAGGACAGCTGTCATGCGTCTCAAAGAGGAGGATCTGGTGATGATATGTATGTTTTGAACGAGCTGCAGTATGTGAATGTATTTGTCCATTAAACCAAATAAGAGGGAACTGCAGTAGTCCAGACTGGACGTGACCAGGCCATGGATCAGAGTTTCAGTATTGTCGGGTGAGAGGGATGGACGGAGACGGGAGATATTGTACAAGGAGCTTTGGTTCTGGTTGTCATCCAGATGCAGAACTTCCTGGCGGGGCAGAGAGTCATGATCACAGAATGTGAATGAATTAAGAGTGAAGAGTAATGTATTTTTATCCATGTACATTATGTTAGTGTGTGTTCAGTGAACTGTATCAGTGTCTGCAGTAGCTTCCAGCTGCAGCAGTCACTTCAGTTTCTGTTCAGTCTGACTGAGGGAGGTTTTTGTACGACGTTTTTTCACTGTGTGAACGAGTACTTGCTGTTGATGTAGAATTCACCCATACAGTAATAAACTGCTGCATCTTCAGTCTGGACTCCACTGATGGTCAGAGTGAAGTCAGAGTTTGATCCACTGCCTGAAAAACGACTGGAATCCCTGATTGTCGAGTACTAGCATAGTAAATGAGGAGTTTAGGAACTCCTCCATCTCTCTGTTGGTACCAGGAAAAATAGTTTCCATGAACATTCTGACTGGTCCTACAGTTGATGGTGACTGATCCTCCCAGAACAGAGCTCACTGCTCCAGGCTGAATCACTGTGTACTGGCCTCTGGACTCTGAGGATACAGAGACAAAAACATAAAGCAGCTTGATGGTTTTGTGGGCTTCATTTCAGAGGGACGGATGTTGATAGAGGAGAGGGAGTTTGATTCTCTGGACTTTACCTGTGAAGCAGCAGCAGAGGAGAGTCCAGATGAGGACGCAGATCAAAGTCATGTTTTTGATGAGGAGGATTTCTGTGGCTTCTGTTGTCATGAAGGACAGCTGTCAGTCATCCAGTGTTCAACTCTCAGGACTATAAACTCTCCCAGAGCACTGGAGCATGGTGCTGCTGATGTAAAGTGGCTCTCTATGGAAATGATCTGAGTGACTCCAACAGGGACTTGGATCACTCTGATCATGCTGTTGATCAATGGATCAATCACTTCATCAGGATATTGATCAGTAATGTGTCAGTGTTCATTTGTTTGTCTGTGACTTGAGGTCGACTTAAATAAATTTACACCTCAACATTTGAATTAATTCCCTTCAGTCTCATGTCAGTGTAATCACTGAATGTAGGTAAACTAAATTATTATTAATATTTAATTTATCAGGATCTAAGATGAACATGTGTTTATGATACTTATTTACTCTTTGGCTCTCAATGGAAATGATCTGAGTGACTCCAACAGGGACTTGGATCATTCTGATCATGCTGTTGATAAATCGATCAGTCACGTCAGTGTTGTATTGATGATAGAGTTGATGAAAGATTTTACATTTACTATTTTAAATATATCTTCTGTTAAAATGTCTCCTTTCTTATTTTCTATGTTTAAATCAGGCGATCAGTCAGTTATCAGTATTGATCTGGAACATGTCTGCAGTTTAGTGTTAATTTTATGAGCCATTTTATAGTTTTAGTTCAGTCTTAGTCCAGTTTCAATCGCCCTTGTAAGTTTTTATCACATTTAGTCACCCTCATCCCGTTTTTATTTAGTCAAGTTTTAGTCCACTAAAAGCCAAGCATTTTAGTCTTCATCTTAGTCCACGACAACGTATTTTTATCTAGTTTAGTCTAGTCGACGAAAACTGTTGACATTTTAGTCTAGTTTTAGTCAAGACAATTATTTTACCCCTTTACCTTTTTTGTCAGCAAATAATATATAGCATATCCATATAATCTATAATTATTTCACATAGCATTTTATCTCATCCTTTTTATAAAGGTGCATATTTATTTTTGAACTATAACAATTCAGACAAATAATGCCTGCATTTAAACAAATATAATACTGAATATCCGCAGTGAGTAATCAATAGAAAAAAAGTCATTTTGGTGGTGAACAACTCCTTTAATAACAAATGGATAACAAAAGTGCTGTGTCTTTAAAGCTAGTTCACATAAAACCTGAGGTCAGTATTAATATTATTACTGTCCTGCAGGGGCGGATCTAGGATCCTAGGAGATCAGGGGCTTAGCCCTTACGGTGCAGATACCGATTAATTTTTTACATCTTTTTTTGGTGCACACAAAACTACAATTTGTTGTACTTCAACCTGGAACATCAGCACGCTTTGCAGCGGCTGTTGCCGGTGTCGATGGTGGTGAAGCTGTCCGCTTTTTGAAAAAGCTTCTGATGTCCATTGATGCGAAGCGATATCCGATGCTGTTTCAAATTTGCCGCGGGGGCGCTCGATTCGGGGACGCTGGCACCAACGAGATCGAGAAACACTTCTTCTTCTGGACAGGTAGGCTACAGGCTGCTTTCCTGCGCATGCTGCCACTCTGGTGAATTCCGGTACTGCATTTTGATGCGAGATCCGGGGCTCTTCAGAAAACATCCGGGGCTTGAGCCCCAGGAGCCACCCCCTAGATCCGCCACTGCTGTCCTGTGTCCTTCCATTCATCTGTGTTCTCGTGTCCCTTGTGTCTGCCGCTCGGCCGGCTGCGAGTTCGAAAGGGGGCGTGTCTGTGTAGCGTGTGTGTGTGTGTGTGTGTGTGTAGCGTGTGTGTGAGGAACAGCGTGCCTGCGTCAGGCTGCGCAGCAGAGGAGACGGGAAGTCTAATATTTTGTATCGTCTTAGTTAGTTCGTGAACGAAAATGACCATAGATTTTATCGTAGTCTTCATTAAGTGAACTTCATTTTCGTCTCGTCTTTATTAGTCAATGAAAATACATAGGCTACTGATTTAGTCCTATTTATCGTTTATTCATGTGGGATTTAGTCTCGTCTAGTCTAGTTTTCGTCCGTAGAAAAATGTGCGTTGACGAACATATTTCGTCATAGTTTTCGTTAACGAAATTAACACTACTGCAGTTATATTAATATTTTATATATTTAGTTTTTTATGTGTATGCATTATTAAAATGTATTGCATGTGCAAGTGTTATAATATCACCAGTTTTTAAATGAATCTGTCTTAAAAAACTGAAACTCAATATAATTTAATATGAAATGATTTCTCTCTGACACTGTCTCATCTTCTCTCCTCAGTCATGTCTTCTAGTTTGTAGTAATGTTGATCATCTCAGTGTTTTCAGACAATAAAGACATGTTCATTAAGTCACCTCTGCTTCATGTGGACTTTTTGAACATTAACATATGAGTAGGAGACTTTCATGAACAACATTTACATGTTTTATTAGTTAAATATTACTTTACATGTTAATCTTGTTGTTTTTTCCATTTCACTGTAATTGACTCTGGATGACTCTGGATGATTCTTCTTGTAATCATTTGTTGGTTTCATTAAGCCCAGAAAGAAAGAGCAACACTCAGACTGAGAGGTTCACTTTAACTGTAGTCATTATTAATACACTTTCTTCTATCCAGGAAGGAGTCAGTGGAACATCATCACCTGCTCATTAAATGAAGTTGTTGTCCACTTCCTGTCTTATTGTGAACTCTCTCCTCTGGTTTCAGGCATATTGACTTCCCCTCCACCCTCCTATGTCCAGCCCCTTCAGCCAGCTCCTCCGGAGGAACCCCAGGCATTCCCAGGCCAGATGAGAGACATAATCCCTCAGTCGTGTCCTGGGTCGGCCGAAACACCTCTCCCAGGAGGCGTCCGGGAGGCATCCTTATCAGATGTCCTAGCCACCTCAACTGACTCCTCTCAGTGTGGAGGAGCAGTAGCTCTACTCTGAACTCCTCCCGTATGTCCGAGCTCCTTACCTCTAAGGTATCTCTAAGGCTGAGCCCGGCCACCCTGCGAAGGAAACTCATTTCGGCCGCTAGTATTTGTGATCTTATTCTTTTGGTCATTACCCAAAGTTCATGACCATAGGTGAGGATTGGGACATAGATCTGGTAAATTGAGAGCTTCGCATTTTAGCTTCGCTCTCTCTTTACCACAACCGACCGGTTAAGCGTCCGCATCACTGCAGATGCCGCCTGACGATTTCCCGCTCCCTCCTACCCTCACTCATGAACAAGACCCCGAGATACTTGAACTCCTCCACTTGAGGCAAGACCTCCTCCCCGACCCGGAGTAGGCAGTCCACCCTTTTCCGACTGACGACCAGACGGCCTCAGACTTGGAGGTGCTGATCCTCATCCCAGCCGTTTCACACTTGGCTGTGAACCGCCCCAGGAAGAGTTGGAGGTCGCAGTACGATAAAGCTAAGAGAACCACGTCATCCGCAGACAGCAGAGACGAGATCCTCCGCTCACCGAACTCGACACCCTCCCCCACACGGCCAAGCCTAGAAATACTGTCCATAAAAACCATGAACAGAACCGGTGACAAAGGGCAGCCCTGGTGGAGTCCAACCCTCACTAGAAAGGTCCGACTTACTACCGGCTACACGGACCAAACTCGCCCTCCTTTGGTACAGGGACTGAATGGCCCTTAGTAAGGAGCCATGCACCCCATACTTCCGGAGCACTCCCCACAGGAGCTCTTGGGGACACGGTCGTAAGCCTTCTCCAGATCCACAAAACACATGTGGACTGGTTTTTCCCTCCAGCACCCTAGTGAGGGTAAAGAGTTGGTCCATGGTTCCATGTCCAGGGCGAAAACCGCATTGTTCCTCCCCGATCTGAGGTTCAACAATTGACCGGATCCTCTTTTCCAGCACCCTGGCATAGACCTTGACGGGGAGGCTGCCGAGTGTGATCCCCCTATAGGTGGAACACACCCTCTGGTCCCCCTTTTTAAAGGAGGACCAGAATGGTGGACCCCGGCCTGCCATTCCAGAGGTACTGCCCCCCATATCCATGCAATGTTGCAGAGACGTGTCAGCCAGGACAGCTCTACAACATCCAGAGCCTTGAGATACCCGGGGCGGATCTCATCTTCTCCTGGAGCTCCACCGCCGTGGAGTTGTTTCACTGCCTCTGCAACCTCTGCCCCAGAGATTGGACGACCCAACCCCAGGCCCTCCGGCTCTGTTTCCTCTATGGAATACGTGTTGGTGGGCTTGAGGAGCTCCTCAAAGTATTCCTTACACCGCCGGGCGATATCCCCAGTTGATGTCAGCAGCTCACCACCCACACTGAAAACATTGTGGGTGTGTTGCCACCTAGCACCTGTGAGGCGCCAGACAGTTTGCCAGAACCTCTTCGGAGCCAATCAATAGTCTTCTTCCATAGAGTTTTTGCCTCAGCAACTGCCCTTGCCACGGACCACCTGGCCATCCAGTACCGGTCAGCTGCTTCAGGAGACCCACTGACCAACCATGCCCTGTAATTTAATATGAAATGAATTCTCACTACAATCTAAATTCATTCACTGTGTTCTACTGTGTTATTTTACAAAATGATCCAGTGAATGATTGAGTCAAGCTTGTTTGTTTCAAAGTCAGAGAGCCGTGTCTCTCTCCAGTCAGAGGTTTTTGTACGGCGGCTCAATGAGTTTGTATCACTGTGGTGGACTTTTGGTGGAGGAACCAGACTGGAAGTTGGAAGTAAGTCAAACTTAAAGTTGTTTTATTTTAGGAGCTATTCTCTCTTTTTATTTTCTTGACTTTTTATTCATCAGGCAGGAAAACTAAACATCTTTCCATGGAATATTTTTACATTTATCTTTCTGCACCAAGAGAAAAAGTCCACTTCAGATATTTCAAACTCATATCAATGAATGTTAAACATTGTATGGTTCAGAGGATAAATCCTTCTTTGTGCTTTTAATGGTCAAGTTGAATTTTGAGGGCTTGTAGGTTTAGTTCAGTCTGACAAAGTCAGAGAGCCGTGTCTCTCTCCAGTCAGAGGTTTTTGTACGGCGCCTCAATGAGTTTGTATCACTGTGGTACACGTTCGGTGGAGGAACCAGACTGGAAATTGGAAGTAAGTTTCTACTGTATTTAATACTAAATACTAGATTGTAGATTCATCTTTTCAAAGCCTTTTCATGACTGTTTGAAGACGAGTCAAATATGTCTCTTTTCTTTCCAACAGTTTCAGTCTTCATGTTTTTCTCTCTCCTCATGGAGGCTAACTCAGATCAGCTTTGACGAAGTTTGATTTTCACGTTTGTGTCAAAGTGAAATTTCAAAGCTTGAAGTGTAGAAAGGATCAAAGTTCATTGGTCTATGATCAGTTTCTAATGTGACATCAAAATAACTGTTGTTAGGATGGATTCAGTTTGACATTTGAAATCATGTCAACAGTTTGTTAAATAATGATTGAAGTCCACATGAAGATCATTTTGTGGCAGTGAGCTGCTTCTCTCTACTTGTTTCCACTAAATCCTTTAAAGTCATGTATGGTTCACATGTTGATGATGTTGAAGACAAACTTTTCTTGGAAATGTTGAGACATGTGCTTAGTTTCCAGTGTAGTTGGACAAATTTCAGGTCAAACTGGATGATGATTGTCTCTGTGCTGATATGCATGAGAGCTTTCTGAAAGGGAAGTGAAACAATGTGTGAGTGAGTGACTGGTGGAGCAGAAAAAGCATCTGACAGAAAGTTCTTCAAGGAGAAAATCAACTCTCTCACAGTAAAGGTGTCCAAGTGTCTGCTGTTTGATTGACAGCTGTGTGCTCCCTGTCCTCCTAGGTGATGTCCGTCCCACCCTGACGGTGCTGCCTCCCTCCGTGGAGGAGCTGGAGAAGGGGAAGGCCACGCTCATGTGCCTGGCCAACAAGGGCTTCCCCTCAGACTGGAGTCTGTCCTGGAAGGTGGACGGCAGCAGCAGCATCAGCTGGGAGGAGAGCAGGAGCCCCGGGGTGCTGCAGAAGGACGGCCACTACAGCTGGAGCAGCACCCTGAGGCTCCCTGCAGACCAGTGGGGGAAGGTGGGCTCTGTGACCTGTGAGGCCAGCCAGGGCTCCCAGACTCCGCTCTCAGAGACACTGAGGAGAGACCAGTGTTCCCAGTCCTGACCTGACTCACTGGGACTCTCAGACTGCTTTCACTCTCTCTCTGCTCTCTGTCTCCTCTCTCTAACTCTCTCTCTCTCTTCTAATCTCTTTCTTCATTTGTTCATCCTCTAAGTGTCTTCTTATTCAAACAATAAAAATCTATCAAATTTATTTTGACTGTTTATCTTTTGTCACATAAACCTTAAAGTAAGAACATCAGTTACAATCATGAACACACTCCAATAAGATAAGTTAACCTTAATTGCAGATTTAATTTTTATTGTATGTTTTAGGGGTGGCACAGTGGAGAGGTGGTTAACACTGGTTCACTGTGTTTAGGTTCATTGGTGATTCTAAATTGGCCATAGGTGTGAATGTGAGTGTGAATGGTTGTCTGTCTCTGTGTATGGCCCTGCGATGGACTGACGACCTGTCCAGGGTGTACCCGTGCCATCGTTCCATGACAGGTGGGATAGGCTAGCAGACCCCCGTGACCCTTAACAGGACTAAACTGTCGCGGAATAGTCCAGGGAGAGGTGGTAGGAGAGGACCCAAATGCAGGACTAGAGGCGGAGGTAGGCGAGGGCAAGAAATGTTTAATAAAGAAAAGAAATAAACTTACAAAAAACCAAAAGCGCTGCTAGATTGCAGGGTTTCCCAAGAACCAAAAACCCAAAATAACATAAAACATGGTCTGCACGGAGGAAACATGGAGGAAACACGGAGCATAGGTAAAAGGTAACAAGAGACATGCAACGAGTTTGACGCGACAAGGAATAAAGGGAAGGCAGGGCAATATATACACACGAGGAACAGAGGGATGACGAGACACAGGTGAAGCAAATCAACAGACGAGACCAGGTGAAAACCAATGAACTAATCAAAAGGAACACGAAACAAGGAGACACACAGGAAATCGAAAACTTAACAAAGTAAAACAGGAAACAGGACACGAAACATGAAACTCAAAACACAAGAAACACAGAACCATGACATAAACGGGTATAGAAGATGAAGATGAAGATGTATTTTTTAGTATTATCAGAATATGTTTTATCACCTTTGGTTAGTTTTAATTAAGAGTAATATTTAACCCATGTTAAGACATGTCAGTGTTACATCATCCAGTTGTCTGTTCTTTTAGATTCTTATTTGTTCTAAATGATTCCATATAAATAATTCTGATAATCTCTATTTAAATATTTATTAATAATACATTTGTCAGGTTTCAGTGTAAAAAGCAGGGTATCATCTGCATCAAGTGATTTAAGACTAATCTGATCTAGTCATTGAAACCAAATGAGAGAATTTATTTTAACAGTAAAAACAACAGGACAGTCTCTGTCTCTTGATGTCTGTCAGCATAATGACCAAACTTTCATTTGAATTGATTGCACTAATGCTAAGAACATATTCAAATAATTAAGACCTACTCCTCCAATCATCTGTCTGTGAATATTCTGAATGTGGAACTGCTGTCACATGTTGCTGCATTAAATGTAGACAGGAGATACATTAATCAACAAACACTGAGTTTTTCTTTGGCTCAGTTTGTGTGAGTCTTATTATTAAAGATGATTAAGAATTAATTATCACTCTATGTTTGACTGTTTGATGAATTGTTCTGTATAAAGTAGTTTGTTGAGAAAGTTTAATGAACTAAAAGATGCTCACAGTGCTCACAGTGGATCTACAGTGGATCTACAGCTTCCTGACCGGCAGACCACAGGTGGTCCGAGTGGGTCACCACACTTCAGCCCCCCTGACTCTCAACACTGGATCCCCCCAGGGCTGTGTGCCCAGCCCTCTGCTGTACTCACTGTACACACACGACTGCGAGGCCACTTCAGACTCCAACATCATCATCAAGTTTGCTGACGACACCGCTGTTGTAGGACTAATCGCCCACGACGACGAGACAGCCTACAGGAGGGAGGTGTCCCACCTGGAGGACTGGTGCCGGGAGAACCACCTCCTGCTGAACGTCAGCAAAACTAAGGAACTGATAGTGGACTTCAGCAGGAAACAGCAGAGAGACTTCCATCCACTTATTATCTGTGGCTCTGAGGTGGAAAGAGTGGACACCTTCAGATACCTGGGAGTGACCATCTCACAGGACCTGTCATGGACTCACCATCTGAATATCATGGTGAAGAAGGCCAGACAGCGTCTCTACCTCCTCAGACGCCTCAGAGACTTTAAGCTCCCTCTCAAGGTGCTCAGGAACTTTTACACCTGCACCATCGAGAGCATCTTGTGTGGGAGCATCACCACCTGGATGGGAAACTGTACCAGGCAGAACTTCCTGGCCCTCAAGAGGGTGGTCTGTTCAGCAGAGCGGACCATCAGAACCCCCCTCCCCAACCTGCAGGACATTTACACCAAACGTTGCAGATTAAAGGCCAAGAAGATCCTGAAACAGCCCAGTCACCCCGGACACTCTCTCTTCTCTCTACTGCCATCAGGCCGGCGTTTCCGATGCCTGAGGGCAAAGACTGAGAGGCTGAAGAAGAGTTTTTACCCCCACGCCATCCGCCTACTCAACTCTGAGCCTTAACCGGACTTAAATATCTGCACTTTATTCATGTTAAAATAGCTGCTAAATACTTAATACTGTAAATACATGTACATATACAACTTCACTCCCTCTGTTTACCAGTCTATATTTCTATATTATTTTTATTCAGTCTATATTTCTATTCTTTTTATCTCTTATTTTTTAATTCTATATTTTATATTTTATATTGTATTTCTCTGTTGGTGTTACTTCTCTATTGGTGTACATTACACTTATATTACTACTGTTTACTGTAGTACTTACATTCTTTTTTTACTACTGGTTGCAGGTACAAAAATACATTTCACTGTGCATTGTGCTATGTATAACTGTGCATGTCACAAATAAATCTATCTATCTATCTATCTATCTATCTATCTATCTATCTATCTATCTATCTATCTATCTATCTATCTATCTATCTATCTATCTATCTATCTATCTATCTATCTATCTATCTATCTATCTATCTATCTATCCATCTATCTGAATATTAAACATACTGATGGTACTATTTAGTTTCTACTCATTATTCCTCTAAGACTGAAAGTAAGGAAAATATTTCTTTTTAAATTTTATTGTTGTAAATTGACAATTTTGTTATAAACAATATAAAGTCTTTAAATGATATGTTTTTGTATCAAAACAGTTTTTACTGCATAAAATGTGAAACATGAAAAAGAAGCTGTTATCACTGTGATCTGTTATTAATGATCAGTGAATGATTCTGTTGATTCAGATCAGTTCCTCTTCAGCTGAGGGAGGTTTTTGTACGACGTTGTATCACTGTGTGAACGGCCAGCTGTTACACTGCTGACAATAATAAACTCCTGAATCTTCAGTCTGAACTCTACTGACTGTCAGAGTGAAGTCAGTCCCAGATCCTCTTCCACTAAAACGATCTGAAACTCCAGACTGACGAGTTGTAGAATGATAAACTAAGAGGAGAGCTATTGAGACAAATCCAGCTTGGAGAAAGATGATCAACATCCAAACAGAAGAGGATCATTGGTTGAACATGGAGAATAGATGGAAGAAGCTCAGTGCTGCTTGGTTCAGTGTTTCTCCATCATTGTGCTCAACCTGGTTACATCCTGAAGCAAAGTTTTCAGCAGAGAGTCTCACCCTGAACAAGGAGCCCCAGGGTGGTCAGCAGCAGAGTCAGTGACATCATCATTGTGCTGCTGGCGTGCCGTGTTTCCCTCTCACTGCTAATACTCTACATATTTACATACTGACATAATGACATGTAGAGGATATTGATGGTCTGCTAGGAAACTGATCCAGTGACTTGAGGACAGCTTGGTTCTGGAATATTCTCTTTGTGATCATTCTCAGTGATATTAATATTAATGACTGAATGATTATTGATCACACACATTGATGATGTTGATCTGTGACTTCATTTTTACTTTTGATGGGATTTAAATGAGAATAATGTGAACCAGCATGAAGCTGAGGTCAAAGGTCAAGAACAAGGTTTTTAACTGACACAGTTAAATAGGATGTATGAAATAGGAGTGGATAATCTTTATGAACGTTAATCAATGTCTGGTTTGTGTGTTCAGTGAACTGTATCAGTGTCTGCAGTAGCTTCCAGCTGCAGCAGTCACTTCAGTTTCTGTTCAGTCTGACTGAGGGAGGTTTTTGTACGACGCTTTTTCACTGTGTGAACACCCACTGACTATTGATGTAGTGAGCACTCTGACAGTAATAAACTGCTGCATCTTCAGCCTGGACTCCACTGATGGTCAGAGTGAAGTCAGAGTTTGATCCACCATCTGTAAAACGATCTGGTGTCCCTGATACTCGACTGCCAACATAGTAAAAGAGGAGTTTAGGAACTCCTCCATCTCTCTGTTGGTACCAGGCTAAATAGTTGCCATTATAAACATTCTGACTGGTCCTACAGTTGATGGTGACTGATCCTCCCAGAGCAGACCTCACTGCTCCAGGTTGAGTCACTGTGATCTGGCCTCTGGACTCTGAGGATACAGAGACAAAAACATAAAGCAGCTTGATGGTTTTGTGGGCTTCATTTCAGAGGGACGGATGTTGATAGAGGAGAGGAGTTTGATTCTCTGGACTTTACCTGTGAAGCAGCAGCAGAGGAGAGTCCAGATGAGGACGCAGATCAAAGTCATGTTTTTGATGAGGAGGATTTCTGTGGCTTCTGTTGTCATGAAGGACAGCTGTCAGTCATCCAGTGTTCAACTCTCAGGACTATAAACTCTCCCAGAGCACTGGAGCATGGTGCTGCTGATGCAAAGTGGCTCTCTATGGAAATGATCTGAGTGACTCCTACAGGGACTCATTTGGTAGTGCAGATATAACTGGTGAAAATATTCATGCTCTCCTCAATCTTTAGGATAAAGTGGTATCAGGTGTGTTTTATCATATTCTCCTTCAAGACGGAGAGAAAGGCTTTCATGTCGTCTGCTTCCTCTTCCCTCTCCATCCTTTCCAGCAGACTCTCTCCTCTGCCCTCTCCTTTTTTTGCGGCACCGGTTGAAGCTGGTAGCTGTTTGCAACAACTCTTACTCTATCTCTCTTTTTTTGCTTCCCTTTTTGGGGAGATTCATTTTGTATATACTACTTTTTCAGACAGCATTGCACATTTTAGGTTTCTTTTGAGGGAGCGGCTGATCGCCCTGGGTGGCGCTGTGGTGTTCCCTCAGGACGGACATGGGTTCCCCCCCGGAGATGCTTCGTGGGACCCGCCGTGGATCCCGAGCAGGAAAACAACATCGAGAAGTGAAGAGGCACTTCACTTTTCAGGGCTGTTCTATCCTCCATTACCATGGGCAACGTGAGATCGCTGCCACATAAGGCGATCGAATTGGCCGCACTCTGCAGGGTCTGTGGTGGCGTCGGCCATCCTGTGTGGAGTGGTATGGACCAGTGGCATCGCAGAGAGGGAAAGGAAGAAGCTGGATAAGATCATCAGGAAGTCCAGCTCTGTCCTGGGCTGCCCCTTGAACTCGGTGGAGGAGGTGACGGGGGAGTTCTGGCTGAGCTGTCCTTCATGGACGATGAGTCCGGCCCCCTCCATGGTTACTGGGGGACTGAGGAGCAGCTTCAGTGACAGACTGCTTCACCCTCGATGTGTGAAGGAAACAGAAGGTCTTTCCTTCCTGCTGCTGCTCCATGGCAAGCACTCCTACTGTTTGCACCATGTCTATTATCTGTTCTGTCTCTGTCAGAATGGCATGCTGTTGCAAACTGCAATTTCCCCATTGTAGGAAAATTAAAGGTTATCTTATTCCTATTCTTATTCTTATCAACACTGAATGTACAGAACTATTATTTAGTCTAGAGAAGGATCTAGCAGGACCTTAATGCTGGACTGGACGTTCAAAAGATTATATTCTTTATAATATTAATAATAACAATACATTTCATTCATAGGCACCTTTCAGGACACTCAAGAGCACCACAAAACTGTTAAAATAAAACACAGTTAAAATCACACACATACATATAGGCAAAGCAAAATGACAGCAGATAAAAGTGAAACTATGGAACTGAGTAAACCTGTCTGAATAAATCAGTTTAAATCTGGGATTCAAAGGTGGTGACAGAGTCTGAATTGTTTCTGATTTCCAGGAGGGCATCCCAGAGGAGAGGGGCTGAGCAGCTGAAGGCTCTGGACCCCATGGTGGTCAAGCTAGCAGGTGGGAGTTGGATGGATGTGGATGACCTAAGAGTGGCGGGAATGTTTATGTGGAGGAGGTTAGTGAGGACCTGAGGGGTGACGATGTTTATGGACTTGAAGTAGGATTCTATAGGTAATGTGGAAATATAACAGGAAGCCAGTGGAGTTGCTGCTGGACAACTGTTATGTGTCTCAAGTAGAGAGATCTGGTGATGATACATGTGACAGAGTTTTGCAGTTTGTGAATGGATTTGTACGGTAAACCAAATAAGGAGTGGCAGAAGTCCAGACTGGATGTGACCAGGCTATGGACCAGACTTTCAGTTTTTCAGGTGAGAGGGATGGATGGAGATGGGAGATATTGGTGAAGGAGCTTTGGTTCTGGTTTTCATCCACATGCATAACTTCCTGGCAGAGCAGAGAGTCATGATCACAGAATGTGAATGAACTAACAGTGAAGAGTAATGTATTTTTATCCATGACCATTATGTTAGTGTGTGTTCAGTGAACTGTATCAGTGTCTGCAGTAGCTTCCAGCTGCAGCAGTCACTTCAGTTTCTGTTCAGTCTGACTGAGGGAGGTTTTTGTACAACGCTTTTTCACTGTGTGAACACCCACTGACTGTTGGGAATATGAAGACTCTGACAGTAATAAACTGCTGCATCTTCAGTCTGGACTCCACTGATGGTCAGAGTGAAGTCAGAGTTTGATCCACTGCCTGAAAAACGATCTGGAATCCCTGATTGTCGAGTGCTAGTATATCTAATGAGGAGTTTAGGAACTCCTCCATCTCTCTGTTGGTACCAGGCTAAATAGTTGCCACCATAAACATTCTGACTGGTCCTACAGTTGATGGTGACTGATCCTCCCAGAGCAGACCTCACTGCTCCAGGCTGAATCACTGTGTACTGGCCTCTGGACTCTGAGGATACAGAGACAAAAACATAAAGCAGCTTGATGGTTTTGTGGGCTTCATTTCAGAGGGACGGATGTTGATAGAGGAGAGGAGTTTGATTCTCTGGACTTTACCTGTGAAGCAGCAGCAGAGGAGAGTCCAGATGAGGACGCAGATCAAAGTCATGTTTTTGATGAGGAGGATTTCTGTGGCTTCTGTTGTCATGAAGGACAGTTGTCAGTCATCCAGTGTTCAACTCTCAGGACTATAAACTCTCCCAGAGCACTGGAGCATGGTACTGCTGATGCAAAGTGGCTCTCTATGGAAATGATCTGAGTGACTAGAGGAGATTTTAGCTCATTATCTATTAGTAATTTATGTCTGTATATACATTAATTATTTATGCTTATAGTTTCAAGTCAAGTATGAAAAGCTTTTCAATGTCATGAAGCTTTTATGAATAGTAGATAGCAGATGACCCTTATATCACATGTCTTACTATAACTATCTTTGTTTGGCTGAGAAACAAACATCTGCTCTTTTTAATTTTAAGATAATTAAATATTAATGTTCATAGTGTTCACTGAAACTATTTTCTTTGTTCTCTATTGTTTCATTTCTGGAGCCATGGGTTAATGCAGCCAACCACTTCATTCCAGTCTGTGTTGTACTGAGAGCCAGTTATAGTTAATGGCTCCTGTAATGTCTTCATCGTTACATTAACTAAATCTTTTAGAACCATTAATCAGACTATATTACGCTAAATATTGGTCGGTTGGTTTAAGTTTCATCTCAGAAAATGCTGATGTTGATCTGTCTTCACTTTTCTTTTAAGAGGATTTAGTTGAGAAACCTGTGATCCAGCATGAAGCTGAGGTCAAAGATCAAGAACAAGCTGTTCTCATTAACTGTCAAATAGGATGTATAAACTAGGAGTGAGAAACAGAAAACCTGCTTTAAGTTTCGATCTGATTAACACTGACTGATGGGAAGATGAGGTTTGTGAAATGAAATAAAACATAATCAACAATAATGATTATCATCATCAGCATACAAGCTGATTTTATGTTGGTAATGATGCTAAAGATGATGATGGATTTTAAAATGGAAACAACCAGGTGTCAGTAAAAACTGGGAAAACATCTTACCCATGTGTAATGGATATATGAAATTGTAAATGGCCTTGGTCACATTATGGGGATTGAACCGCTAGGACAACCCACTCTACCTAAGAGACACAGCCACCCAAAACTATATCTGTTTTATTTTTAAATGTTATCTTTACAGATGCAGTGCATGATATGTATGGATCTATTAATTATCGTCTGGTTTGTGTGTTCAGTGAACTGTATCAGTGTCTGCAGTAGCTTCCAGCTGCAGCAGACACTTCAGTTTCTGTTCAGTCTGACTGAGGGAGGTTTTTGTACGACGCTTTTTCACTGTGTGAACGAGTACTTGCTGTTGATATGATGTCTGCTCTGACAGTAATAAACTGCTGCATCTTCAGTCTGGACTCCACTGATGGTCAGAGTGAAGTCAGAGTTTGATCCACTGCCTGAAAAACGATCTGGAATCCCTGAATCTCGAGTGCTAGCATATTTAATGAGAAGTTTAGGAACTCCTCCATCTCTCTGTTGGTACCACGAAAAATAGTTGCCATTTTCAACCCCCTGACTGGTCCTACAGTTGATGGTGACTGATCCTCCCAGAGCAGAGCTCACTGCTCCAGGCTGAATCACTGTGACCTGGCCTCTGGACTCTGAGGATACAGAGACAAAAACATAAAGCAGCTTGATGGTTTTGTGGGCTTCATTTCAGAGGGACGGATGTTGATAGAGGAGAGGAGTTTGATTCTCTGGACTTTACCTGTGAAGCAGCAGCAGAGGAGAGTCCAGATGAGGACGCAGATCAAAGTCATGTTTTTGATGAGGAGGATTTCTGTGGCTTCTGTTGTCATGAAGGACAGCTGTCAGTCATCCAGTGTTCAACTCTCAGGACTATAAACTCTCCCAGAGCACTGGAGCATGGTGCTGCTGATGCAAAGTGGCTCTCTATGGAAATGATCTGAGTGACTCCAACAGGGACTCATTTGGTAGTGAACTGTACTACATACAGTTTCAGTTAATAAAGGTCATTGTAAGAACATCATAAATTGTATACTGATGTTATAATAGGCAAGAATACATGTTACTTATGAAACAATCATAGTTTTACATGTTCTTGTAATAAGAAAAAAAAGTAAAGTGGAAACAATCAAACACAGCAGCATCATTGTAAGGTTAAGAAGTTGAAGTTCAGTCATATTTGACAGCTTTAAGGCTCAGAAGTTAATATAATTTGTATTTAGGTTAATTTACTAAAAATGTATTTACAATGTTATAATTTAGATGAGTTAACTATTTACATTGCACATTTATTATTTACACATTTACATTTTTAAATATTCACGACTGCATCTTTAAGACAGCTAAGTTAGTTTGTTGAATCTGCCTTTCTGATTCCCTTGTGTTTACTTTAAGCTAGATCCTAGCATCTGATTGGTTAGTTCAGGCACATGGAAAACAGCAAACTAGGAAGTGTAATTGTCATGAAGTGCGGGATCGATAAAGTGCTGCTTGAGAAAAGTTATCCGTCTCCATTCTGCTGTTTCTTCTTTAAAAGAGTGATCCGACAACCACAAATCGAACCCTCACATTACATCATCAATCTTAACTAGACTGGAAATGACAAATTGACAGACTTCCACACAACCCAGGTACTGAATACCATCAGTATCATCATGGAGTCATCCTGAGAAATTGATCATATTGTAACATTGGCCTCTCTCAAGTCCTTCAGGTATTTTATGACTGGCTCCCATACTTTATCAAACATTGTCCGTGTACCTGCATTTTTACATCTAAGTTTCTCCATACATAGGGTAACACTAAGCTCTCGTAGAGTACTGAGGCGACACACCCGCCGATCACAGAATGGCCACTAAGAGGCAGGGTTCACACAACCCGTTAAATGCCTTGGAGAAAAAAATCAAAAATTGAAGACCAGAATGAATGAAGACTGGGACACGTCCAAAGCTTATGAGTGTGATACCTGCATTTGTTACACAAGGCTGATACGTTAGGATACATGTTTCCCAGTATTCTTTGGAAAGGGTCAATCCCAGATCAGACTCCCATGCAGACCTTTACTTTTCTATGTTAGTCTCTATCTGAAAAAATGTCTGATATAAACTTTTTACCTGCCGTAATTCTTTTTTTTTTTTTTAACTTATTTTTTATTGAAGTCAACAGTTACAGTATCAAACAGTCATTACAGCGATCATCAATCTTTCTTTTCTAAACAATTCACGTATTGTTCTTAATGTCCAGTGTTAGTGGTGGTGTCTTCTTCTTTTCTGCAGTAATCAGTCCACTTTTCCCATTTATCACAGAATTGCATTTCTTGTAATCTTAATCTGTGTGTGAGTTTCTCCATTACAAATATGTCTTCGACAGTGCTCAGCCATTGGTCCACAGTAGGCGGTTCCATTTTGTACCACAATCTAGTAATTGTTTTTTTACTTGCCGACAATAGCACTTTAACCAAATATTCATCTTCCTTTCGTATGATGTCTCGTGTTAAATTCCCTAAATACAAAACCTTGCAGTTTTTGGGTATCTGGTATCCAATGATATTCTGGATGTGTTGCCATATTTGGTCCCAATACCCATCAAGTTTTTGGCAAGACCAGAACACATGTATGTGGCCAACATTTATATGTCCACACACTCTCCAACATGGTTGTGATGCGGACACCAGTTCTTTTCTAATTTTGGGGGTTATGAAAAATCTAATAATATTTTTCCATGTAAATTCCTTCCAAACCCTAGAGCTCGTGGATGTGCACTGCGATTTACACATGTTATACCATTCCTCTTCTGATATTTGTTCACTCAGTTCTTTTTCCCATTTTTCTTTGACATATAAAGAGGAAGTCTCCCTGTAGCTCATCAGGCCTTTATATAATAATGAAATCACTCTACATTTTTTCCCCTCATAGGCCTGTTGAAACACCAAAACTATTTTATTATCACTGTTTACCTGTATTTCTTTCTCAATATAGTGTTTTAGTTGGAGGTATCGATATCTTTCATTTTCATCCAATCCAAATTTATCCCTTAATTTGTCAAAGCTCTGCAGCTTGCCTCGTTCCACTAATGATTGTATTGTAGTGATTCCCTTATGTGCCCATTGTTGGAAGCCTTTATCAATCGTCCCCGGTATAAACCTAGAGTCAAAAGCAAACCAGCTCAACGACTTTGTGTCTTTTTCCAGTTTATACCTCTCCACCACTGTATTCCATATTTCTACTGTAGTTTTAGTTATTTTATCTAGTTGGTTATCTAACTTTTTCAACAGTCCTTTGTGTGAGATTAAGTTCCTTATCTCTGTGTCTGTCGTGCTCAGTTCTATATTTTTCCATTTTGCAACAAACTCGTCATTGCACCAACACACTAGAGCTCTAATCTGTGCCGCAAGAAAATATTCCTTTAGGTTTGGTAAGGCGAGACCGCCCCTATCTTTGGGTAGCTGCAAAGTCTTATAACGGACCCTAGGCTTCTTCCCTCCCCATATAAATCTCGATATCCACTTGTCCCATTCAATAAATTGTTTCTGGGTGATTGTCACTGGTAGGGATTGAAACAGGTATAGTACCTGCCGTAATTCTAATTATTCTTTCAAGTGCAGGGTGTTGTGGTATTTCTGACAGTGTTGATTCATGGGTCTTTATAAAATTTCTGATCTGTAGATAACGGAAAAAAATGTGAGACTGGTAAATTATACTTACTTTTAATTTGTTGAAAAGACATCAAAAACTAAAAGATGTGTTGATACAAACATAAATAAGTTGCTACAGTTTGGAAGACAAACAAAGAATCTTGAAGGTGACTTGTGCACTTGTTCAGAATCTTTGATCCACGTTTCTCAACAACCTGGAGACCCATGAACAAATGAATCCATCAGAGTTGCAGTAAAATCACCTATGGACATTTTAGATTCTATTAAAAACACATGTGTATTATTTTAATGGTTTCTTTTCGGTCTATCACCGACCCCTCCCACCAGAAAACCTCAGTGTGTCTCTACATGCTCAGTCTCACAATCATCTCACCTGTTTCCACTCCACTCATGACTCCTGCAGTATTTACAAACCTGTTTATTCCACACCTTTAGTTTTGATGCCAGTTTGATCTTTGACACTTGGTTTTCATGCCACTGACTCTGCTTCCATGAACAACGTGTTCTGTTCTATGATCTTATTTAGTTTTTACTTTATTCATGTGATGTTGACATGGAAAATAAATGTTCTGTGTAATTTCTGTTTAGATGTAACCATACAGATTTTACTCGTAAAAAGTTTGCTAATTTTCCTACTCTTCCCCCTCCTTCCTGTCTTGACTCCCTATTAAGGGTCAATAGGCTGAATAAAAGCAGAATATCGTTTATATATTCCCATATTATGGATAGCTGCAACCACATTATTTCATATATTCGAGAACAGTGGGAAAATGACTTGGGTGCTCAGCTGTCCGATGACGAATGGGATATGGCTCTTACTAGGATCCACTTTTCTTCTATATGTTCTAAACATGCTTTAATACAGTTTAAAGTATTGCATAGACTACACTTCTCAAAAGCTAAATTAGCAAGAATATTCCAGAATGTGGACCCATCATGCGACAGATGTAAACAGACCCCGGCTACTTCCTGTCATATGTTCTGGTCTTGTCCGAAAATTGTTCCTTTCTGGTCATCCTTTTTTGACGTCATCTCTAGTGCTTATAACATCTCACCGTCTCCTTTGGTTGCTGTTTTCGGTTGGTTTTCTGATCCAATGGGATCTGTTCCCCCTGCTCATTTACAGAGGGTCATTGCCTTTTCCTCATTACTAGCTAGACGTTTGATCTTATTAAAGTGGAAGGCCGCTACTCCTCCATCACATCACCACTGGATTAGGGACGTTATGTAGAATCTTAGGATGGAAAAGATCAGATGTACCCTAAACGGTTCCATCAGAGGATTCCACAAAACCTGGGACCCTCTAATAACGTATGTGAACAATTTACCTGGTCTGGAACTGGACTCTGAATGATTACACCTGCCCTTGACCAATACTGTAACAAGTCGTATTAGGTGCACTTGCTGTTTTTGTTTTTTAGTTTTTGTTTGTTTTTACTTTTCTCCTCTTGTCTGTTTGTCTATGATGAGTTTGTCACGTTGATCATGGGTTTGATTTGTAAAATAGGGAATATGATTGTTTTGTATGGTAATTGGAAAATTGTTTAGATGTAACCATGCATATTCTAGTTAACACATCCTTCAACATCACCTGGAAAACATTAGCAGTGATATTTGTTCATTTCCAAAAACATCACAAAATGCAGTAAAACCCTGAAACAAACCTGAGACACATGTTCTGAATACACATCCAGAGACAGAAAGCAGACAAATACCAGCATATCTCATATGATTTACCTTCAGAAAAGGCCTTTTCATAAAAATCCAAAGAGAATTCAGTGTTTCTATGAGCCCTTTCAAAGACAGAATAATAATGGGATATTAATGTTCATGTATACCACTGACTGCTGACTGTTCTCCTGCTGTTACCTTGTGACTTTTGGATCCTTCCTGTTCATGGACTCTGTCTTTGGCTGCTCCTCATATTTGTCTTTCTGCTTTATTCCACTATCTTGTAATAAAACCTTTCCATCTAGTAAACCTGTTTTAATTGATGTTTTATCTGATTTAATTTAGTGTCCTTTCAACTAAACACAGACTGATGTTAGAGGACCCTCAAGATGGTGACGTTCAGTGACATTTACTGTTTGTTTGTATTTCAGAGAACATGATGATCAGTGTCAGTGTTTTACTGTGTTAGGCTGCAGGTCTGTGTTAAAGTGTGGAGAAACTGACATTTCAGCTGTTGAATCCCGTTAACGGTTATTATGACTTTCACGTATTTTAATTCCTTTACTGTTCACTTTATTGCAGGAAAATGTTTCTGTGTGTTCAGTGAACTGTATCAGTGTCTGCAGTAGCTTCCAGCTGCAGCAGTCACTTCAGTTTCTGTTCAGTCTGACTGAGGGAGGTTTTTGTACGACGCTTTTTCACTGTGTGAACGAGTACTTGCTGTTGATGTAGAATTCACCCATACAGTAATAAACTGCTGCATCTTCAGTCTGGACTCCACTGATGGTCAGAGTGAAGTCAGAGTTTGATCCACTGCCTGTAAAACGATTTGGTGTCCCTGATTCTCGAGTGCTAGCATATTTAATGAGTAGTTTAGGAACTCCTCCATCTCTCTGTTGGTACCAGGAAAGATAGTTGCCACCATTAACCCTCTGACTGGTCCTACAGTTGATGGTGACTGATCCTCCCAGAGCAGAGCTCACTGCTCCAGGCTGAGTCACTGTGACCTGGCCTCTGGACTCTGAGGATACAGAGACAAAAACATAAAGCAGCTTGATGGTTTTGTGGGCTTCATTTCAGAGGGACGGATGTTGATAGAGGAGAGGAGTTTGATTCTCTGGACTTTACCTGTGAAGCAGCAGCAGAGGAGAGTCCAGATGAGGACGCAGATCAAAGTCATGTTTTTGATGAGGAGGATTTCTGTGGCTTCTGTTGTCATGAAGGACAGCTGTCAGTCATCCAGTGTTCAACTCTCAGGACTATAAACTCTCCCAGAGCACTGGAGCATGGTGCTGCTGATGCAAAGTGGCTCTCTATGGAAATGATCTGAGTGACTCTCTGATACTGTCTCATCTTCTCCCCTTCTCTCAGTCATGTCTTCTAGTTTGTAGTAATGTTGATCATCTCAGTGTTTTCAGACAATAAAGACATGTTCATCAAGTCACTTCTGCTTCATGTGGACTTGAACATTAACTAATGATTAGGAGACTTTCATGAACAACATTTACATGTTTTATTAGTTAAATATTACTTTACATGTTAATCTTGTTGTTTTCTCCATTTCAGTGTAATAAATCAAATCATCTGGATGATTCTTCTTCTAATCATTTGTTGGTTTCATTAAGCCCAGAAAGAAAGAGCAGCAGTCAGACTGAGAGGTTCACTTTAACTGTAGTCATTATTAATACACTTCCTTCTATCCAGGAAGGAGTCAGTGGAACATCATCACCTGCTCATTAAATGAAGTTGTTGTCCACTTCCTGTCTTATTGTGAACTCTCTCCTCTGGTTTCAGGCATCTTGACTTCCCCTCCACCCTCCTATGTCTCCCCTATGTCTCTATGTTGTCTCTCTGCCTCCTCCTTGTGTATCTAGTCTCTGTCTCCTCTTCACTGCTCACCTACATGGTCTTCCTCCTAGTGTCAAGTGTTTCAGCAATATTCTCTAGTGTTTGACCTTACTGTGTTATTTGAGCCTTTGAGTTGTTTGCTTCTCTGCCTGATCATCTTGTACTGAATCACTCCTTGGATTAAAAACATGAGCTCACTGTTCATGGAGAGGACTCTAGAGAAAATGTTCTCTCAGACTGGTTTTACTCTCATCCTGCTCTCTGCAGCTATTTCCACTTGATCCATCTCTAATAACATCTCTTCTTTTGTCTTGTTGTAACTTGGATTATTTCATTACAATGAAGGATTTCTCATCAATAATTATGTTTTATCTTTTTGCAAAATTAACTTAGTAGTAATACATCTTTTTAAATTCATTAACAGTATAGGATGAGTGCTTTTTCAGGCTATAAAATGAACTTCAATAAGTCTGAGGCCATGTTTTATTGTCTCATCTCGTCTTCTTCCACTTACCCGGGTCACAGGGGCAGCAGCTTCAGCAGGGAAGCCCAGACAGCCTTCTTCCCAGCCCCTTCAGCCAGCAAACCCCAGGCATTCCCAGGCCAGACGAGAGACATAATCCCTCAATCGTGTCCTGGGTTGGCCCCGAGGTCTCTTTCCGGTGGGACATGTCCGAAACACCTCTCCTGGGAGGCGTCCGGGAGGCATCCTTACCAGATGCCCTAGCCACCTCAACTGACTCCTCTCAGCGTGGAGGAGCAGCGGCTCTACTCTGAGCTCCTCCCATATGTCCGAGCTCCTTACCTCTAAGGTATCTCTAAGGCTGAGCCCGGCCACCCTGCGAAGGAAACTCATTTCGGCCGCTAGTATTCGTGATCTTATTCTTTTGGTCATTACCCTAAGTTCATGACCATAGGTGAGGATTGGGACGTAGATCTGGTAAATTGAGAGCTTCTCCTTTTGGCTTAGCTCTCTCTTTACCCCAACCGACCGGTTAAGCATCCGCATCACTGCAGATGCCGCCCCGATTCGCCTGACGATTTCCCGCTCCTTCCTACCCTTACTCATGAACAAGACCCTGAGATACTTGAACTCCTCCACTTGAGGCAAGACCTCCTCCCCGACCCGGAGTAGGTAGTCCACCCTTTTCAGACTGACGACCAGACGGCCTCAGACTTGGAGGTGCTGATCATCATCCCAGCTGTTTCACACTTGGCTGGAGGTCGCTGTACGATGAAGCTAAGAGAACCACGTCATCCGCAGACAGCAGAGACGAGATCCTTCGCTCACCGAACTCGACACCCTCCCCCACCCGGCCACGCCTAGAAATTCTGTCCATAAAAACTATGAACAGAACCAGTGACAAAGGGCAGCCCTGGTGAAGTCCAACCCTCACTAGAAAGGTCTGACTTACTGCCGGCTACACGGACCAAACTCGCCCTCCTTTGGTACAGGGACTGAATGGCCCTTAGTAAGGAGCCATGCACCCCATACTCCCGGAGCACTCCCCACAGCATGCTCTTGGGGACACGGTCGTAAGCCTTCTCCAGATCCACAAAACACATGTGGACTGGTTTTTCCCTCCAGCACCCTAGTGAGGGTAAAGAGTTGGTCCATGGTTCCATGTCCAGGGCAAAAATCGCATTGTTCCTCCTCGATCGTTCAACAATTGACCGGACCCCTTTTCCAGCACCCTGGCATAGACCTTGCCGGGGAGGCTAAGGAGTGTGATCCCCTTATAGTTGGAACACACCCTCTGGTCCTCCTTTTTAAAGAGTGGTGGACCCCGGACTGCCATATTTTAAATCACTTCATTTGAAACTAACAATAATTTTGTCGTAAAACATGCTGTGTATGATCTGTATGAACAGATTAATATAATTCATATAATGTCTGGTTAGTGTGTGTTCAGTGAACTGTATCAGTGTGAGAGTGAAGGCAGAGTTTGATCCACTGCCTGAAAAACGATCTGGAATCCCTGATACTCTATTGCCAACGATGTACATGAGAAGTTTAGGAAATCCTCCATCTCTCTGTTGGTACCAGGCTAAATTGTTGCCATTATGAACATGCTGACTGGTCCTGCAGTTGATGGTGACTGATCCTCCCAGAGCAGAGCTCACTGCTCCAGGCTGAGTCACTGTGTACTGGCCTCTGGACTCTGAGGATACAGAGACAAAAACATAAAGCAGCTTGATGGTTTTGTGGGCTTCATTTCAGAGGGACGGATGTTGATAGAGGAGAGGAGTTTGATTCTCTGGACTTTACCTGTGAAGCAGCAGCAGAGGAGAGTCCAGATGAGGACGCAGATCAAAGTCATGTTTTTGATGAGGAGGATTTCTGTGGCTTCTGTTGTCATGAAGGACAGCTGTCAGTCATCTAGTGTTCAACTCTCAGGACTATAAACTCTCCCAGAGCACTGGAGCATGGTGCTGCTGATGCAAAGTGTCTCTCTATGGAAATGATCTGACTAAATGTTAAAGTTGGTTGCAGTGTTGTTCCATCTATGAATTGTTCTTGTGTTGTTTGTGCTGATGATCATACAACATGAAAGTTTCACCTTCATGCAGATGATAAATTTTTTCTACATTGAAGCCTCTGCTTTAATCTTTTCCAACCACTCCTGTTATATTCTTTTTTATTTTTTTCCAATTCTTTAAACCTTTTATGTGAATGTGGATTATTACGTCATTGTTGCTGTGGGTTGGTAGATACGACGGAAAAGCTGAATTATGACAATATTTTGACCACTCTCAATGAACTCTGAGTGAATCTTAAACCCATACACTTCTATCAATAAAATAAATGAATTAGTATCATGTTTGTATATTCTCTAGAAAAGATACATATTATAAAACTCATATTGACTGAAACAATGTGAATCCACCCTGTAAATAATCAGATTCAGGTTTATTTGCCATGTGGAGGATCAACATAGGATTAACAGTGCAATGAAATGTTGTGGATGAGAGAACTGGTCAGCTCAGACATAAGTGGCTTTGACTGGAACAGTTCCAGTACCATGCTGTGATGCAGCCTGTGAACAGGCTCTGATAATGCACCTGTAGAAGTCTGTATTTCTCAGGAAATAAATCCTGTCCACAGTGTCAGTCAAATCAAATCAAATCAAATCAATTCAGTCTTTCATTCATTCATTCATTCATTCATGTTCTTTACCCGCTTATTCCTGTTAAGGGTCACGGGGGTCTGCTGCAGCCTATCCCAGCTATCACAGGGTTAACACAGAGACAGACAACCTTTCACACTCACATTCACACCTACAGCCAATTTAGAATCACCAGTGAACCTAACCAGCATGTCTTTGGATGGTGGGAGGAAGCTGGAGTACCTGGAGAGAACCCATGCAGACACAGGGAGAACATGCAAACTCCACACAGAAAGGCCCAGTTGGCTCTATAGCGTGATTTGATTTGAGCACTGATGACTCACAGCGAGAACGTCCCGGGTTTGAATCCATGGGCCCAGTGGGCCTTTCTGTGTGGAGTTTGCATGTTCTCCCTGTGTCTGCGTGGGTTCTCTCTGGGTACTCCAGCTTCCTCCCAACATCCAAAGACATGTTCATTAGGTTCACTGGTAATTTTAAACCGGCCGTATGTGTGGATGTGAGTGTGAATGGTTGAATGTAGCCTAATAAACTGGACAGGGAGTGTACATATCAGTCACATTCAGTTTCCAGACTGTCTCATGTTTTCATGTATTCTCTAGATGTCCATTTTCACGTGACAAGAAAAGTCAGTCAGTCAGTCATTTTCTATACCCGTTTAGTCCTGTTAGGGGTCACGGGGGTCTGCTGGAGCCTATCCCAGCTGTCATCAGGCGAGAGGCAGGGGTAAACCCTGGACAGGTCGCCAGTCCATCGCAGGGCCAACATTCACACTCACATGCACACCTACGGGCAATTTAGAATCACCAATGAACCTAATGGTGGGAGGAAGCCGGAGTACCCGGAGAGAACCCACGCAGACACAGGGAAAACATGCAAACTCCACACATGGATTCGAACCGATGACCTCCTTGCTGTGAGGCATCAGTGCTAACCACCTCTCCACTGTGCCGCCCACAAGAAAAGTCTCCAATGATTTTCTAAATCAGAAATAACAGCAGAGCATCATCAGCATAAAGAGATAGAAAACCACTGTGGACTAAATGAACCTTTAAAATATTCACTTCCTGCTGTGTGAGTGACCAGAGGTCAGCTTTGATATTCAGTTCTTTGTTTCAAACCACCTCATGAAGACACTTGAGCTCCTCATACTCCACCTCATCCACCCTCAGATTCAGCATGCGGCACCCTTCAGTTCACCTATTGAGAGAAGGTGGAGGTCGAGGACACTGTCCAGTTTCTCCTCCACAGAGCGTACTCCTTCCTGGTCAAATGAAATGGCTCACTGAGGATCCTTTTCTTGGACCTTTTCAGCTCATTCATTACAGTCCAACCCCCTCTCCTGCAGGAGAAACAGACCAAAATGTGTGTTGACCCCTACATCATGTCTTGAATCACAGACTACCTCAGTGACAGGTCACACTGCCGACTTCCAGTACAATTTGGACTCAGGTCACATGCAGAAGGTTTCACTTGACACTGCCATTGTGGGGTGGCAACTGAACCAGCTGCAGATTAACACCTTAAAAACCAAGGAGATGGTAGTTGACTACAGGAGGACGACTTCCCATCTTAAGCCAGTTTCCATAGAGGGGGTGGAGGTGGAGATGGTCCCCTCCTGCAAGTATCTTGGCCTGTAGCTGGACAGCAAGCTGGACTGGCCAGTGAACTCAGGCTATCTATACAGGAAAGGGCAGAGCAGGTACTACTAACTTAGAAGGCTGGCTTCATTTAACATCTGCAGGAAGCTACTATGTGGTGTGCTGGATTCCTCAGGATATTTAAACTGTAAGTCTAGTTGGTGGAGGAGGAGATGCAGAAGACAGACCACAGCATCCTCTGAGACTGGAATTGAAAACAGTTAGCGGAAGTTTCAAATAATATTCTCTTCTTCATGTGACTCATTTATTGAAGTTTATATGAAGTTTCCTGATGCTGATCTTTGTCTTCATATTTTATTAATGCTGGATGTAGCTGAGACTGAGCTGAGGCCAAGCTTTGTAACATTTACTGTCCCTCTCTGTCTTTTCTTTATTCACCAGCAAAACAAATAAGGACATTTCATTATGATTATATATTAATGGATGGAAAATATCATTAACATATTTTTTAAATTTCTCTATTCCTATTGTTTCTCTCTCTCTTTCTCTCTCTCTGTTTAGGAACTTGTAAAGTTATATTTCTGAGCACTAGTCTAAGTTTTAGATAAAGAGAAAACATTTGAGTTTTAAAGTTGGGTTCTTAAGATGTGTTTGCAAGATAGGTATGGTTAAGTTAAAGAGCTACAGAATGGATTAGTGTGTGTTCAGTGAACTGTATCAGTGTCTGCAGTAGCTTCCAGCTGTAGCAGTCACTTCAGTTTCTGTTCAGTCTGACTGAGGGAGGTTTTTGTACGACGCTTTTTCACTGTGTGAACACCCACTGACTGTTGGGAATATGAAGACTCTGACAGTAATAAACTGCTGCATCTTCAGTCTGGACTCCACTGATGGTCAGAGTGAAGTCAGAGTTTGATCCACTGCCTGAAAAACGATCTGGAATCCCTGATTGTCGACTGCTAGCATAGTAAATGAGAAGTTTAGGAACTCCTCCATCTCTCTGTTGGTACCAGGCTAAACAGTTGCCATTATAAACACTCTGACTGGTCGTACATCTGATGGTGACTGATCCTCCCAGAGCAGACCTCACTGCTCCAGGCTGAGTCACTGTGTACTGGCCTCTGGACTCTGAGGATACAGAGACAAAAACATAAAGCAGCTTGATGGGTTTGTGGGCTTCATTTCAGAGGGATGGATGTTGATAGAGGAGAGGAGTTTGATTCTCTGGACTTTACCTGTGAAGCAGCAGCAGAGGAGAGTCCAGATGAGGACGCAGATCAAAGTCATGTTTTTGATGAGGAGGATTTCTGTGGCTTCTGTTGTCATGAAGGACAGCTGTCAGTCATCCAGTGTTCAACTCTCAGGACTATAAACTCTCCCAGAGCACTGGAGCATGGTGCTGCTGATGCAAAGTGGCTCTCTATGGAAATGATCTAAGTGACTCCAACAGGGACTTGGATCACTCTGATCATGCTGTTGATCAATGGATCAGTCACTTCATTCTTGTATTGATTATTAAAAGATCTTACGTTTCTCTTGATTCTATCTTCTTTTAAAATGTCTCCTTTCTTATTTTCTATTTTTAAGTCAGCTGATCAATCAGTTATCAGTACTGATGTCTGTAGTTATATTAATATTTGATATATTAAGTCTTTTATGTGTATGCATCATTAAAATGTATTGCATGTGCATGTGTTATATATTACCCATTTATAAATGAATCTGTCTTAAACTAAATGAAACTCAATATGACTTTTACAAAGTAATGTAATATGAAATGAATTCTCACTAAAATCTAATTTCATTCAATGTGTTCTACTGTGTTATTTTCAGTTTTCCTATCAGCTGACAAAATGATCCAAACAGTGAATGATTGAGTTGAGTTTGTTTGTTTCAAAGTCAGAGAGTCGTGTCTCTCTCCAGTCAGAGGTTTTTGTACGGCGGCTCAATGAGTTTGTATCACTGTGGTTGACTTTTGGTGGAGGAACCAGACTGGAAGTTGGAAGTAAGTCAAACTTAAAGCTGTTTTATTTTAGGAGCTATTCTCTCTTTTTATTTTCTTGACTTTTTATTCATCAGGCAGGAAAACTGAACATCTTCCCATGGAATATTTTTACATTTATCTTTCTGCACCAAGAATGAAGTTCTCTTCAGATAATTCCAACTCAATGGATGTAAAACATTAGTATGGTTCAGAGGATAAATCCTTCTTTGGGGTTTTAATGGTCAAGTTGAATTTTGAGGGCTTGTAGGTTTAGTTCAGTCTGACAAAGTCAGAGAGCCGTGTCTCTCTCCAGTCAGAGGTTTTTGTACGGCGCCTCAATGAGTTTGTATCACCGTGGTACACGTTCGGTGGAGGAACCAGACTGGAAGTTGGAAGTAAGTTTCTACTGTATTTAATACTAAATACTAGATTGTAGATTCATCTTGTCAAAGCCTTTTCATGACTGTTTGAAGACGAGTCAAATATGTCTCTTTTCTTTCCAACAGTTTCAGTCTTCATGTTTTTCTCTCTCCTCATGGAGGCTAACTCAGATCAGCTTTGATGAAGTTTGATTTTCACGTTTGTGTCAAAGTGAAATTTCAAAGCTTGAAGTGTACAAAGGATCAAAGTTCATTGGTCCTATGATCAGTTTGTAATGTGACATCAAAATAACTGTTGTTAGGATGGATTCAGTTTGACGTTTGAAATCATGTCAACAGTTTGTTAAATAATGATTGAAGTCCACATGAAGATCATTTTGTGGCAGTGAGCTGCTTCTCTCTACTTGTTTCCACTAAATCCTTTAAAGTCATGTATGGTTCACATGTTGATGATGTTGAAGACAAACTTTTCTTGGAAATGTTGAGACATGTGCTTCTTTAGTTTCCAGTGTAGTTGGACATATTTCAGGTCAAACTGGATGATGATTGTCTCTGTGCTGATATGCATGAGAGCTTTCTGAAAGGGAAGTGAAACAATGTGTGAGTGAGTGACTGGTGGAGCAGAAAAAGCATCTGACAGAAAGTTCTTCAAGGAGAAAATCAACTCTCTCACAGTAAAGGTGTCCAAGTGTCTGCTGTTTGATTGACAGCTGTGTGCTCCCTGTCCTCCTAGGTGATGTCCGTCCCACCCTGACGGTGCTGCCTCCCTCCGTGGAGGAGCTGGAGAAGGGGAAGGCCACGCTCATGTGCCTGGCCAACAAGGGCTTCCCCTCAGACTGGAGTCTGTCCTGGAAGGTGGACGGCAGCAGCAGCATCAGCTGGGAGGAGAGCAGGAGCCCCGGGGTGCTGCAGAAGGACGGCCACTACAGCTGGAGCAGCACCCTGAGGCTCCCTGCAGACCAGTGGGGGAAGGTGGGCTCTGTGACCTGTGAGGCCAGCCAGGGCTCCCAGACTCCGCTCTCAGAGACACTGAGGAGAGACCAGTGTTCCCAGTCCTGACCTGACTCACTGGGACTCTCAGACTGCTTTCACTCTCTCTCTGCTCTCTGTCTTTTCTTTGACATGTTCCAATTTACTGGCTTCTTTCTGTGTTTCAATGTTGTTTCACTGCTTCTAAATAATAAAGACCTGCTCATCAATTCACTTGTTCTCATATTGACTCTTTTTAATCATTTTATTTTATTTTATTTTTAAATCCTGAGAAGAACTGAGATGATAAAACAGTCTGTGATTGGGTAAAGGAAGTGTAAGGTTCCATAATTTCTATCTCCAGAATCATGTTGATAAACTCAGTAAAACAAAGTGAACGTCCAGATATTTTAGTCTCAATCAGTCTGAATGGAGCAGGACTCTAAAAGGTTTCTGCTACAGTCAGAGCAGATCTTCCTGGAATAATAAACCTTTGTGAACATTTCCTGATCAATCATCCAGTCATCTCACTGTTTCATTCCTTAACTCACTAGTAGAAACTCACTGGCCACTTTATTAGGTACACTAGTGTCAACAGTCCTGCTCTAATCTTGTTTTCATGAAGGTTCTGGTATTCAGCTTTAGTTTCTAATAACTCAGAGAGATGTTGATTCAGCTGTGTCTTCATTTTGTAGTACTATTGAAGTGACATGTGTTCCTAATATTTTGACATTGTAGTCAGTGGGGTAGGATAAATTTATTAATGCTGGATGTAGTTGAAATTGAGCTGAGGTCAAAGGTCATGACCAAGCTTTGTAACATTTACTGTTCCTCTCTGTCTTTTCTTCATTCACCAGCAAAACAAATAAGAATATTTACATTTAATTATGTATGAATGGATGGAAAAGGTTATATGATGAACATAATTATTAAATTATCCTATTCACATTGTTTATGTCTCTCTATCTCTCTCTCTGTTTAGGAACTTGTAAAGTTATATTTCTGAGCACTAGTCTGATTTTTAGATGAAAAGAAAACATAGAGTTTTAAAGTTTGGTTCTTAAGATGTGTTTACAGAGACGGTTAAGTAAAGATAGACATGGTTAAGTTAAAGAGCTACAGAATGGATTAGTGTGTGTTCAGTGAACTGTATCAGTGTCTGCAGTAGATTCCAGCTAACTCTGACAGTAATAAACTGCTGCATCTTCAGTCTGGACTCCACTGATGGTCAGAATGAAGTCAGAGTTTGATCCACCGTCTGTAAAACGATTTAGTGTCCCTGATACTCGACCTCCAACATAGTAAAAAAAAGGAGTTTAGGAACTCCTCCATCTCTCTGTTGGTACCAAGCTAAACTTTCTCTAGCTTTAGGATAAAATGGTAACAGGCGTTATTAATCACCACTCAGAGAAGAGAGAACAAAACAAAGAGATAACACTAAAATCATTTAGCTTATCACATAATTCCTGGGCTTTTAGACAAAAAGAATATTTCATTTACAAATAGTGACTGAAATAATATTGAAGTTGTGTTCTATTAGTTCAAACTCCGAAAAAGTCATTGTCAGCACATTTTAAGAGAAAACTAAAGTACTGATTAATACTTGAGATGAATACTACTGGACTGTTGTAATTCAGTATTATTAAGGTGCCTCAATAACTGTCAGCAAAGAGTCTGATCTAAAATACAGTAGAGACAGCACAGAGAGATCATAGTTCTCCACTTTTAGTTTCCCTTCAGGGTCTCACTGTAAAATTCATTCATTCATTCATTCATTCATTCATTCATCTTCCTTATACAGCTTATTCCTGTTGTGGGGCAGCCGTGGCCTGCTGAAGTGAGCAAGGCACCTAACCCCTCACTGTGGCTTCACCTCACTGTGTGCTCTGTGTGTTCACTAATTCACGGATGGGATGAATGCAGAGACCAAATTTCTTGTATACGCCAGTATATTTGGCCAAGATACCTGAAACATGAAAACGTAGTGTTGTCAGCTTAATTATTGGTTTCTGTGTTGGTTTCTCACCCACTGTTGGCCTGCCCAGAGTGCCTGAGGAGTGTCACAAGGTGACAGACAAAGTGGTGACGCTTGATGAACTTGATCAGGCTCTCATGAGCATGCAGAACGGCAAAGCTCCCAGTATTGATGGGTTACCGATTGAATTTTATAAGGTGTTCTGGACAAGTATTGGGATGGATCTCCTTGCAGTGCTCCACGAGAGCTTGAGAGAAGGATGCCTTCCACTTAGCTGTCGCCGGGCAGTTATTATATTATTGCCTAAGAAGGGTAACCTGCAAGAAATAGGCAACTGGCGCCCTGTCTCCTTGTTATGTTCCGACATGAAGATATTATCCAAGGCTCTGGCTATAAGGCTGAAGGAAGTAATTGCTTATGTAGTGCATTTAGATCAGTCCTATTGTATACCTGGCCATTACCTCCATTTTTGACAACATAACTGTAGTCAGAGACCTGATGGCTGTTTCAAAAAACTTGGGGATTAATGTGGGGTTGATCTCTTTGGATCAGCAGAAAGCTTTTGACCGTGTTGAACATGAATACTTGTGGTCCACTTTAGAGTCAAGCTGTTCTCTTCCTATCAAAGGCTCATGGAGGACAGGGACTCATAAACCTGGTGTGCAAGAAGGACAATTATCGATTGCAGTTTATCCAGAGACTGCTCACTGCATCATCTGCACAGGCCTGGAGGCCACTGGCTCTTGGCATCTTACATGGCGTCTGTAACCTGGGATTGGACATTGCTCTTTTTCAAATGGATCGAAGCAACTTGCTCTTGAGAGACTGACACCATTCTACAAGAGCCTCTTCAGGGTTTGGGGGATGTTTACCCGTGAGTGGGCTGGTGGTCTATCTTCTGTGTACTGGTTGCTTGAGGAACCTCTTGTGTTGGGGTCGCGATTTGATGTGTCATGTAATTTTCCTGGTCTTAAAGCTCTGCTGTTGAAAAAAAAGAGTCTTACAGTTCAGGCAAATTGTCGATGCAGCAGGATGTGACCTGCAGAATGCTCAGGCAGCAGCCTCTTACCTAGGAATAAGATCCCAAAGGGATGCCAAGAAGTTCCTGGATGAACTTAATGGAGTCTTGAGCCGCCTGGAGAAAAGTCTTCTGGTAGATTATGCTATGGGTAATGTGTTATGCAATGATGAGGATGCTTTTCCTTTCACTAGACTCTCACCTGCACTGTTTGAGTGTGAGCATGCTAGCCCCTTGCTAGTGCTTGGGGAATGTGACAGAATTGATTTACATACAGTTACTGGGAAGGTGCTGTATAAAAACCTGGTCAAGGTGTCTGACAAGGCTACTCTGACAGGTAGAATGGATACGGTGTGGAGAGACAAGTTGGGCTTTGATGATAGAACTAAGCCTGTGTGGAGAGATTTTTTACAAGTCTCCATTGTCAAAGAGGACAGGCGATCTTCAATGGAGGATCTTGCATGGAGCGGTTGCTGTGAATGCCATAGTGTCTGTAATAAATCCAGCTTTAAGCGACATATGTCCTCATTGCACAGAAAGGGAGACACTTTTTCATTGTTTTATGGAGTGTGGTAGGTTGGGTTCTTTGTTTTGTCTACTAAGTCTTTTGTTTTCTTCTTTTGGAATCTCAAGACAAGGTTTTATACTGTTTTTTTTCTATAATCAGAGGCACAGAGCAAAATGTGAGCTTATTAATTTCATTGTTGGTCAGTGTTGGCACTCGACATCAGCAGGAAAAACAAGCGGAACATGGGAGATGATGTAAGAGCTATCTTCAAGAACTTAGTCAAGGCTAGAATTCTTGTTGATTTTCATTTTTATAGGTTAACCAGATACTGAGTCTTTTGTGAAAAGATGGTGCTTTGCTGGTGCTCTATGCTCTGTGACAAATGATGCTATTTCCTTCGCTTGTTTTTTTATATTGATGTTTTGTTTTGTGGTTTTGTTTTGATTTCTAGAACAGATTTTTTAATGGTGCTCTTATTTATTGTATAATAAAGTGTGCTTAAAAATAAAAACTCTCTCTCTCTCTCTCTGAGTGGAAGGAGTGAGGTCGCTGAGCGGAGAGCGCATCGAGCGATTATCTGAATCTTTCAGGTTATTGTTATATATATATTAGTATTTTTTTTGTGTCAGGTAGACACAGGTGAGGGACAGCAGGACAGCCAGGTGAGTGAGGGGGGACAGGAGGAAACAAGTGAAGGTCAACTGAATAGCCAGGTAAGGGAGACAGGGCAGAAGGAGTCAGAAGGAAGTCAACAGGACAGTCAGAAAAGTGAGGAAGGACAGGAGGGAACAAGTGCGAATCAACAGAACAGCCAGGTGAGCGAAGGAGATCAAAGTGGAACAGGTAAAAGAAAAGACGAGACCCAGGAGAAGACAGTTAATGGACAGAGAGGAATAAAACAAAAAGGTAACAAAGAGGACGGAACGAGTGAAATGTTGTTTGAAAGTGAAGTAGAGATGGTAGGAGATGAAGAGGACATGAAGGTTCCTCAGTTAAAAAGAAAAACTAGGAGCAGTAGCGGTAGTTCTCAAGCTAAGAAAGGAGCAGTGAGCAGGGAGGTGTCTGCAGAGGACTGTGGCATGGACACTGCGGAAAAAGTGGTAGAGAGTGTAGGGAGCAGGAGAGCTTACAGCGCTGGCGAAATTAAAAGTTTTTTACAGAAAACTAAAAATATGAAAGGGGTGAAAATAGAGGAGTATTTCCCAGACAAAGAGCTGCTCTGTAGCTCATATAGACTGCACATGAGCAGTGAAGGAAGAGGAGGGTTAACTGAGCAAGACATATACAGGATGAAGAAGATCGTTCAGAAAATCAGACAACAACTAATCCCTGCTTATGATAATGATAATGAATAGAGCTAGTAGATTAGAATTCTTCTGTCTACGTACTTTTATTTTCTTTTATTATTTTTTACAATGAGTCACTTTGCACTTTGCACTTTAAAAATAAACGAAGCAAGAGAGGCTGAAAAAAGGTCCCTGCTATACAAGCTGATAAAACTTAAAAAGTCAGATGTGATGTTTGTTCAGGAGACTCACAGTGACTTTTCCAATGAGTCTGACTGGAAAAGAGAATGGGAGGGGGACATAGTGCTGAGCCATAAGACCTCCACTAGTGGGGGGGTGGCAATCCTGTTTTCTAAAAGCCTCTCAGGTGTGTCAATGGAGGTGGAGCAGGTGGTGGAAGGCAGACTACTGGTGGTCAGAAGGAAAGTAGACCTTTTAAATGTAGTTTTTATAAATATTTATGCTCCTACTGCAGGACCGGATAGAGTTTTGTTTTTAAAGGTTTTAAGTTCTGTTTTAGACAAAGTCAGTGTTGAGGATTTTTTATTTTTGGGAGGAGATTTTAACTGTACAGAAAACCCTTTACTAGACAGGAACCATCCAGAACCACATGCTGCGTCACAGGCTGCTTTACAAAATGTACTCAAAACACATGAAATGGTGGATGTGTGGAGGGGAAGAAATGGAGACAAAAGACAGTACACATGGACTCATGCAAGAGAAAATGTTATTTCGTTGGCTAGACCGTTTTTATTGTTTTAAACATCATTTTAATGTTTTTAAAGACTGCAGAATGATGCCCGTTCACTTTTTAGTTACTAGCCGTGTTTTAGTTTCTAATCTGAAGTCCAAGAGTGCTTACTGGCATTTTAACACTGCTCTGTTGGAAGATTTCCATTTTAAAGATGTTTTTAGATTCTTTTAGAGTTGTTTTAAGAACAGAAAATCTGATTTTAAATCTTTGAGGCAGTGGTAGGATTGTGGGAAGGTGGAAATAAAGCAGCTCTGTCAACAGTACACATTCAATGTCACACGGGACATCACCAGATCTATGAATGACCTGGAGACTGAAGTTGTGGAATTACAAAATTTAATAGATTCCACTGGAAATCGAGGTCATATTGAAGACCTCAAGTCTAAAAAGATAGCTCTTAGAGACCTACTGGACACTAAAGCCCATGGAGCACTGGTTCGCTCATGTTTCCAGAGCAGCACACTGATGGATACTCCGACCAAATATTTCTTTGGTTTAGAAAAGAAGAATGGACAGAGTCGACTCATCCATGCGCTGCGCTCTCCTTCAGGACAGGAACTGAGAGGATCTAACGACATTAGGAGACGAGCAACAGAATTTTATTCAGAGTTATTTAGCTCTGAATATAGAGACGATGGAGAACTGTTTAGTTCATTCAGTGAAGGGCTTCCCCAGGTACCTGAAGATGTCAGTGCTGGGATGGGGAGTCCAATAACATCGGAGGAACTCTTCACAGCCCTGCAGAGCATGAAGGGAGGAAAAGCACCTGGGATTGATGGAATACCAGTGGAATTTTTCAAGGCCTTCTGGAGAGAGATGGGTGAGGATCTCCTGACTGTTTTTAATGAGAGTTTCAACAACATGCTGTTACCACTGAGCTGCAGGAGGGCAGTTATAACTCTCCTGCCCAAGAAAGGAGATCTTCATGAGATTAAGAACTGGCGTCCCGTCTCTCTCCTCTGTTCTGATTATAAGATCTTGTCCAAAGCACTGGCCAACAGACTGAAAGAGGTGATGGATCTCATCATCCACAGGGATCAGACGTACTGTGTGCCTGGTAGGTCTATTATTGATAATGTTTCTTTAATTCGAGACCTTTTGGACATCTCTGGGTCTTTGGGCATCAAGACTGGTCTTATTTCTTTGGACCAGGAAAAGGCTTTTGACCAGGTTGAGCACCATTACCTCTGGAAGATCCTAGAGAGGTTTGGCCTCAGCCCTGGTCTCATAGCTATGATCAAGGTGTTGTACCAAGACATTGAAAGCGTACTGAAGATTAATGGAGGTCTAAGCGCCCCCTTTAGAGTGGGTAGGGGGGTGAGACAGGGCTGCTCTCTCTCAGGCATGTTTTACACGTTATCCATTGAACCTTTGTTGTGCAAAATAAGAGCCACCATGGAGGGGTTGTTTTTAAAAGGTTTTAATGAGAGACATGTTTTATCCGCGTATGCCGATGATCTTATTGTTTTTATTCAGAGCCAGGAAGAGATTAGTAAACTAGAAAATATTGTTAAGAATTTTGGTGTTATATCAGCTGCAAAAGTAAATTGGGAGAAAAGCAAAGCACTGATAATTGGAAACTGGAAGGGAGGACTACCAAGTCTACCAGGAAAACTAAAATGGACAAAAGATGGGTTCAAGTATCTTGGAGTATATCTGGGAGATGAGAACACGGTACAGAAAAATTGGGACGGTGTTATAACAAAGATGAAAAGCAAGTTGAATAAATGGAATTGGTTGAAACCAAAACTCTCTTTTAGAGGCAGAGTGTTAATTGTTAATAACCTGGTTGCGTCTGCCCTCTGGCACCGGTTAGCTGTTTTACAGCCACCTAAAGGTCTAACAGCAAAACTACAAGCTGTTCTAGTTGATTTTTCTGGGATAAGTTACACTGGGTGCCTCAGAGTGTTTTATTTTTACCACAATGTAAAGGAGGACATGGTTTAATGCACATACAGAGCAGGTTAACAACTTTCAGACTACAGTTTTTACAGAAATACCTTTTAGGGCCCAAAGATCTGGTCTGGAGAGACGCGGCAAACCGCATTTTAAAAAGGACTGAAGGACTGGGGTTAGACAGAGCATTGTGTTTAATGGATCCAAAGGTTTTAAATGTGTCTTTTTTACCTCCTTTTTATAAAGCACTTTTTAACACATGGAGTTTTTTACCCTGCAAAAAACTTGAAAAGACAGTTTCTCTTCACTGGCTCCTAGTAGAGCCTCTCATCAAAGGAGCCAGGCTGGACATAGAGGACTCCACAACACCAGGTCTCTCCAGGATGCTGAGTTCCTGTGGAGTCTTTACACTAAGAAATCTAGTGGATATAGCTGGACCTGGTCTGAGGGACGCGTCGTCGCTGGCCCTACACATTGGACAGAAGTCTATCCGACAGACGAGCAACTTCTTAAACATATGGAGAAGAAAACTAACGGAGGAGGAACTGGAGATGCTGGAGGAGTATAAGGAAGGGGTTGAAACTCCTGAATAGGGACAATCCATTTCCTGAGATGGGTTTCACACAGAAGGAGGACGACTCTTCAACCTCATGTGCTTTAGAGTTGTACACTGCTAAAGGGAAAGCAGTGTACAACTGATTTGTGGAAATATTAAATGAATGTAAACTGTCTGGTCAAGAAGACACGGTGTGGAGGAAGAAACTGGGCATGGACAGAGGAGTGAAACCAGTGTGGAACGTTTTATATAAGCCTCCTCTGAACAAGAGATCTGCAGATTTACAATGGAGGATTTTACATGGAGCTGTTGCAGTCAACGCTTTTATCTCCAAGATCAATCCATCAGTATCCAGCGAATGTCCTTTCTGTGGACAAACAGAGACTGTGATTCACTGGTTTTATGACTGCAACAGACTCAAGGACATTTTTAACACTCTAGAAATGGTTTTTAGTTGTTTTAAGGTGCCATGGTCAAAAACCGCTTTCGTTTTAGGATCTGGTTTTAAAAAGTCTGATGCCGCTAAGTGGGAACTGTTCATTTTTTTGATAGGAGTGGCTAAAATGTCTATTTATTGCAGCAGAAGGAATAAAGTGGAGGACAGAGCTGGACAGGAAATACTTCCTAGTTTTATGTCATTAGTGAAAACCAGAGTGTGGATTGATTTTAGGTTCTTTAAAGCAGTGAACAATGTGACTGATTTTATCCAGAGGTGGTGCTATAATCATGTGATCTGCTCTGTGTCTGGAGACGCTCTGATTTTTAATAATATGTTCAAGTAGATTCTGCTCATGACATGAAATGAAATGAAGTAACGTTATTTATTGTTCCAAATGATTGTCTGTAAATAAAATTTTAATAAAGGGTTTTTAAAAATCAAAAAAAAAAAATCTTTCTTCTAATCTTTCTTCATTTGTTCATCCTCTAAGTATCTACTTATTCAAACAATAAAAATCTATCAAAGTTATTTTGACTGTTTATCTTTTGTCACATAAACCTTAAAGTAAGAACATCAGTTACAATCATGAACACACTCCAATAAGAACCATTTAACCTTAATTGCAGATTTAATTTTTATTGTATGTTTTAGGGGTGGCACAGTGGAGAGGTGGTTAACACTGATGCCCCACAGCAAGAAGGGTACTCCAGCTTCCTCCCACCATCCAAAGAGATGCTCATTAGGTTCATTGGTGATTCTAAATTGGCCATAGGTGTGAATGTGAGTGTGAATGGTTGTCTGTCTCTGTGTGTGGCCCTGCGATGGACTGACGACCTTGTCCAGGGTGTACCCCTGCCATCGCCCCATGACAGCTGGGATAGGCTCCAGCAGACCCCCGTGACCCTTAACAGGACTAAATGGGTATAGAAGATGAAGATGTATTTTTTAGTATTATCAGAATATGTGTTATGATCTTTGGTTAGTTTTAATTAAGAGTAATATTTAACCCATGTTAAGACTATGTCAGTGTTACATCATCCAGTTGTCTGTTCTTTTAGATTCTTATTTGTTCTAAATGATTCCATATACATAATTCTGATAATCTCTATTTAAATATTTATTAATAATACATTTGTCAGGTTTCAGTGTAAAAAGCAGGGTATCATCTGCATCAAGTGATTTAAGACTAATCTGATATAGTCATTGAAACCAAATGAGAGAATTTATTTTAACAGTAAAAACAACAGCACAGTCTCTGTCTCTTGATGTCTGTCAGCAGAAGGAAAAAACTCTCATTTGCATTGATTGTACTAATGCTGATAACATGTTCAAACAATAAAGACCTACTCATCCAATCATCTGTCTCTGTGAATATTCTGAATGTGGAACTGCTGTCATCTGTTGCTGCATTAAATGTAGACAGGAGATACATTAATCAACAAACACTGAGTTTGTCTGAGTTTCATTATTAAAGATGATTAAGAATGAATTATCACTCTATGTCTGACTGTTTGATGAATTGTTCTGTATAAAGTAGTTTGTTGAGAAAGTTTAATGAACTAAAAGATGCTCACAGTGCTTGAATATTAAACATACTGATGGTACTATTTAGTTTCTACTCATTATTCCTCTGAGTCTGAAAGTAAGGAAAATATTTCTTTTTAAATGTTATTGTTGTAAATTGACAATTTAGTTATAAACAATATAAAGTCTTTAAATGATGTGTTTTTGTATCAAATCAGTTTTTACTGCATAAAATGTGAAACATGAAAAAGAAGCTGTTATCATTGTGGTCTGTTATTAATGATCAGTGAATGATTCTGTTGATTCAGATCAGTTCCTCTTCAGCTGAGGGAGGTTTTTGTACGACGTTGTATCACTGTGTGAACGGCCAGCTGTTACACTGCTGACAATAATAAACTCCTGAATCTTCAGTCTGAACTCTACTGACTGTCAGAGTGAAGTCAGTCCCAGATCCTCTTCCACCAAAAGATCTGAAACTCCAGACTGACGAGTTGTAGAATGATAAACTAAGAGAAGAGCTATTGAGACAAATCCAGCATGGAGAAAGATGATCAACATCCAAACAGAAGAGGATCATTGGTTGAACATGGAGAATAGATGGAAGAAGCTCAGTGCTGCTTGGTTCAGTGTTTCTCCATCATTGTGTTCAACCTGGTTACATCCTGAAGCAAAGTTTTCAGCAGAGAGTCTCACCCTGAACAAGGAGCCCCAGGGTGGTCAGCAGCAGAGTCAGTGACATCATCATTGTGCTGCTGGCGTGCCGTGTTTCCCTCTCACTGCTAATACTCTACATATTTACATACTGACATAATGACATGTAGAGGATATTGATGGTCTGCTAGGAAACTGATCCAGTGACTTGAGGACAGCTTGGTTCTGGAATATTCTCTTTGTGATCATTCTCAATGACATTAATATTAATGACTGAACGATTATTGATCACAAACATTGATGATGTTGATCTGTGTCTTCATTTTTACTTTTGATGGGATTTAAATGAGATTAATGTGATCCAGCATGAAGCTGAGGTCAAAGGTCAAGAACAAGGTTTTTAACTGACACAGTTAATTAGGATGTATGAAATAGGAGTGTATGATCTGTATGAACGTTAATCAATGTCTGGCTGGTGTGTTCAGTGAACTGTATCAGTGTCTGCAGTAGCTTCCAGCTGCAGCAGTCACTTCAGTTTCTGTTCAGTCTGACTGAGGGAGGTTTTTGTACGACGTTTTTTCACTGTGTGAACACCCACTGACTATTGATGTAGTGAGCACTCTGACAGTAATAAACTGCTGCATCTTCAGCCTGGACTCCACTGATGGTCAGAGTGAAGTCAGAGTTTGATCCACCATCTGTAAAACGATTTGGTGTCCCTGATACTCGACTGCCAACCCAGTAAAAGAGGAGTTTAGGAACTCCTCCATCTCTCTGTTGGTACCAGGCTAAATAGTTGCCATTATAAACATTCTGACTGGTCCTACAGTTGATGGTGACTGATCCTCCCAGAGCAGACCTCACTGCTCCAGGCTGAGTCACTGTGACCTGGCCTCTGGACTCTGAGGATACAGAGACAAAAACATAAAGCAGCTTGATGGTTTTGTGGGCTTCATTTCAGAGGGACGGATGTTGATAGAGGAGAGGAGTTTGATTCTCTGGACTTTACCTGTGAAGCAGCAGCAGAGGAGAGTCCAGATGAGGACGCAGATCAAAGTCATGTTTTTGATGAGGAGGATTTCTGTGGCTTCTGTTGTCATGAAGGACAGCTGTCAGTCATCCAGTGTTCAACTCTCAGGACTATAAACTCTCCCAGAGCACTGGAGCATGGTGCTGCTGATGCAAAGTGGCTCTCTATGGAAATTATCTGAGTGACTCCAACAGGGACTTGGATCACTCTGGTCATGCTGTTGATCAATGGATCAATCACTTCATCAGGATATTGATCAGTAATGTGTCAGTGTTCATTTATTTGTCTGTGACTTGAGGTCGACTTAAATAAATTTACACCACAACATTTGAATTAATTCCCTTCAGTCTCATGTCAGTGTAATCATTGAATGTAGTTCAACTAAATTATTATTAATATTTAATTTATCAGGATCTAAGATGAACATGTGTCTATGATACTTATTTATGTTTGGAAAGATTTATTGAAGACTTTCTATATTTAATGTTCTACTTTATTTAACTAAACAATAAAATAAATTGTTAAGTTTCACAATAAACGTGAATTCAAATGATGTAAATCACTTTTCAACACTTTAACCTCTTAATACATAAACTGTGTGATCTAAGAATCAGTTTGTTGAGTTTGTTTGTTTCAAAGTCAGAGAGTCGTGTCTCTCTCCAGTCAGAGGTTTTTGTACGGCGCCTCAATGAGTTTGTATCACTGTGGTGGACTTTTGGTGGAGGAACCAGACTGGAAGTTGGAAGTAAGTCAAACTTACAGCTGTTTTATTTTAGGAGCTATTCTCTCTTTTTATTTTCTTGACTTTTTATTCATCAGGCAGGAAAACTAAACATCTTTCCATGGAATATTTTTACATTTATCTTTCTGCACCAAGAGACAAAGTTCACTTCAGATATTTCAAACTCATATCAATGAATGTAAAACATTGTATGGTTCAGAGGATAAATCCTTCTTTGTGGTTTTAATGGTCAAGTTGAATTTTGAGGGCTTGTAGGTTTAGTTCAGTCTGACAAAGTCAGAGAGCCGTGTCTCTCTCCAGTCAGAGGTTTTTGTACGGCGCCTCAATGAGTTTGTATCACTGTGGTACACGTTCGGTGGAGGAACCAGACTGGAAATTGGAAGTAAGTTTCTACTGTATTTAATACTAAATACTAGATTGTAGATTCATCTTTTCAAAGCCTTTTCATGACTGTTTGAAGAAGAGTCAAATATGTCTCTTTTCTTTCCAACAGTTTCAGTCTTCATGTTTTTCTCTCTCCTCATGGAGGCTAACTCAGATCAGCTTTGACGAAGTTTGATTTTCACGTTTGTGTCAAAGTGAAATTTCAAAGCTTGAAGTGTAGAAAGGATCAAAGTTCATTGGTCTATGATCAGTTTGTAATGTGACATCAAAATAACTGTTGCTAGGATGGATTCAGTTTGACATTTGAAATCATGTCAACAGTTTGTTAAATAATGATTGAAGTCCACATGAAGATCATTTTGTGGCAGTGAGCTGCTTCTCTCTACTTGTTTCCACTAAATCCTTTAAAGTCATGTATGGTTCACATGTTGATGATGTTGAAGACAAACTTTTCTTGGAAATGTTGAGACATGTGCTTCTTTAGTTTCCAGTGTAGTTGGACATATTTCAGGTCAAACTGGATGATGATTGTCTCTGTGCTGATATGCATGAGAGCTTTCTGAAAGGGAAGTGAAACAATGTGTGAGTGAGTGACTGGTGGAGCAGAAAAAGCATCTGACAGAAAGTTCTTCAAGGAGAAAATCAACTCTCTCACAGTAAAGGTGTCCAAGTGTCTGCTGTTTGATTGACAGCTGTGTGCTCCCTGTCCTCCTAGGTGATGTCCGTCCCTCCCTGACGGTGCTGCCTCCCTCCGTGGAGGAGCTGGAGAAGGGGAAGGCCACGCTCATGTGCCTGGCCAACAAGGGCTTCCCCTCAGACTGGAGTCTGTCCTGGAAGGTGGACGGCAGCAGCAGCATCAGCTGGGAGGAGAGCAGGAGCCCCGGGGTGCTGCAGAAGGACGGCCACTACAGCTGGAGCAGCACCCTGAGGCTCCCTGCAGACCAGTGGGGGAAGGTGGGCTCTGTGACCTGTGAGGCCAGCCAGGGCTCCCAGACTCCGCTCTCAGAGACACTGAGGAGAGACCAGTGTTCCCAGTCCTGACCTGACTCACTGGGACTCTCAGACTGCTTTCACTCTCTCTCTGCTCTCTGTCTTTTCTTTGTCATGTTCCAATTTACTGGCTTCTTTCTGTGTTTCAATGTTGTTTCACTGTTTCTAAATAATAAAGACCTGCACATCAGCTCAGGTTCCATCATTTCTATCTCTATCCAGAATCATGTTGATAAACTCAGTAAAACAAAGTGAACGCCCAGATATTTTAGTCTCAATCAGTCTGAATGTAGCAGGACTCTAAAAGGTTTCTGCTACAGTCAGAGCAGATCTTCCTGGAATAATAAACCTTTGTGAACATTTCCTGATCAATCATCCAGTCATCTCACTGTTTCATTCATTAACTCACTAGTAGAAACTCACTGGCCACTTTATTAGGTACACTAGTGTCAACAGTCCTGCTCTAATCTTGTCTTCATGAAGGTTCTGGTATTCAGCTTTAGTTTCTAATAACTCAGAGAGATGTTGATTCAGCTGTGTCTTTATCTTGTAGTACTATTGAAGTGACATGTGTTCCTAATATTTTGACTGATCACAGTCAGTGGGGTAGGATAAATAACAGAAACACTTTAGTGTTTAATTCAGTCCAGTTTAACAGCACCACAATGATCATCCAGTTGAATTACAGCATCTCTGAAGCTGTTTCTACATCAACTCAACATTATTTAGATTAGAATGACTTCACTGGTGTACCTAATGAACTGGACAGTGAAGGTTTAAAATAATATTTTCTTCTTCATGTGACTCATTTATTGCTTCCATGTGCATCATCTTTGATTATGAAGTTTCCTGATGCTGATCTTTGTCTTCATATTTTATTAATGCTGGATGTAGTTGAGACTGAGCTGAGGTCAAAGGTCATGACCAAGCTTTGTAACATTTAGATAGGTAGATAGATATTTTAAAGAGCTACAGAATGGATTAGTGTGTGTTCAGTGAACTGTATCAGTGTCTGCAGTAGCTTCCAGCTGCAGCAGTCTCTTCAGTTTCTGTTCAGTCTGACTGAGGGAGGTTTTTGTACGACGCTTTTTCACTGTGTGAACACATTCTGACTGTTGATGTAGTGATAACTCTGACAGTAATAAACTGCTGCATCTTCAGTCTGGACTCCACTGATGGTCAGAGTGAAGTCAGAGTTTGATCCACCATCTGTCAAACGATTTGGTGTCCCTGATACTCGATTACCAACATAGTAAAAAAGGAGTTTAGGAACTCCTCCATCTCTCTGTTGGTACCAGGCTAAATAGTTGCCATTATAAACATTCTGACTGGTCCTACAGTTGATGGTGACTGATCCTCCCAGAGCAGAGCTCACTGCTCCAGGCTGAGTCACTGTGATCTGGCCTCTGGACTCTGAGGATACAGAGACAAAAACATAAAGCAGCTTGATGGTTTTGTGGGCTTCATTTCAGAGGGACGGATGTTGATAGAGGAGAGGAGTTTGATTCTCTGGACTTTACCTGTGAAGCAGCAGCAGAGGAGAGTCCAGATGAGGACGCAGATCAAAGTCATGTTTTTGATGAGGAGGATTTCTGTGGCTTCTGTTGTCATGAAGGACAGCTGTCAGTCATCCAGTGTTCAACTCTCAGGACTATAAACTCTCCCAGAGCACTGGAGCATGGTGCTGCTGATGCAAAGTGGCTCTCTATGGAAATTATCTGAGTGACTCCAACAGGGACTTGGATCACTCTGATCATGCTGTTGATCAATGGATCAATCACTTCATTGTTGTATTGATTATTAAAGGATCTTACATTTAATCTCTTGAATCTATCTTCTTTTAAAATGTCTCCTTTCTTATTTTCTCTTTTTAAGTCAGGTGATCAATCAGTTATCAGTACTGATGTCTATAGTTATATTAATATTTTATTTATTTAGTCTTTTATGTGTATGCATCATTAACATGTATTGCATATGCATGTGTTATAATATTACCAGTTTTTAAATGAATCTGTCTTTAACTAAATGAAACTCAATATGACTTTTACAAAGTAATTTAATATGAAATGAATTCTCACTAACATCTAATTTCATTCACTGTGTTCTACTGTTTTATTTTCAGTTTTCCTATCAGCTGACAAAATGATCCAAACAGTGAATGATTGAGTTGAGTTTGTTTGTTCCAAAGTCAGAGAGCCGTGTCTCTCTCCAGTCAGAGGTTTTTGTACGGCGCCTCAATGAGTTTGTATCACTGTGGTGGACTTTTGGTGGAGGAACCAGACTGGAAGTTGGAAGTAAGTCAAACTTAAAGCTGTTTTATTTTAGGAGCTATTCTCTCTTTTTATTTTCTTGACTTTTTATTCATCAGGCAGGAAAACTAAACATCTTCCCATGGAATATTTTTACATTTATCTTTCTGCACCAAGAGACAAAGTTCACTTCAGATATTTCAAACTCATATCAATGAATGTAAAACATTAGTATGGTTCAGAGGATAAATCCTTCTTTGTGGTTTTAATGGTGAAGTTGAATTTTGAGGGCTTGTAGGTTTAGTTCAGTCAGACAAAGTCAGAGAGCCGTGTCTCTCTCCAGTCAGAGGTTTTTGTACGGCGCCTCAATGAATTTGTATCACTGTGGTTGACTTTTGGTGGAGGAACCAGACTGGAAGTTGGAAGTAAGTCAAACTTAAAGCTGTTTTATTTTAGGAGCTATTCTCTCTTTTTATTTTCTTGACTTTTTATTCATCAGGCAGGAAAACTGAACATCTTTCCATGGAATATTTTTACATTTATCTTTCTGCACCAAGAGACAAAGTTCACTTCAGATATTTCAAACTCAATGGATGTAAAACATTAGTAGGGTTCAGAGGATAAATCCTTCTTTGTGGTTTTAATGGTCAAGTTGAATTTTGAGGGCTTGTAGGTTTAGTTCAGTCTGACAAAGTCAGAGAGCCGTGTCTCTCTCCAGTCAGAGGTTTTTGTACGGCGCCTCAATGAGTTTGTATCACTGTGGTACACGTTCGGTGGAGGAACCAGACTGGAAGTTGGAAGTAAGTTTCTACTGTATTTAATACTAAATACTAGATTGTAGATTCATCTTTCCAAAGCCTTTTCATGACTGTTTGAAGAAGAGTCAAATATGTCTCTTTTCTTTCCAGCAGTTTCAATCTTCATGTTTTTCTCTCTCCTCATGGAGGCTAACTCAGATCAGCTTTGATGAAGTTTGATTTTCACGTTTGTGTCAAAGTGAAATTTCAAAGCTTGAAGTGTAGAAAGGATCAAAGTTCATTGGTCCTATGATCAGTTTGTAATGTGACATCAAAATAACTGTTGCTAGGATGGATTCAGTTTGACGTTTGAAATCATGTCAACAGTTTGTTAAATAATGATTGAAGTCCACATGAAGATCATTTTGTGGCAGTGAGCTGCTTCTCTCTACTTGTTTCCACTAAATCCTTTAAAGTCATGTATGGTTCACATGTTGATGATGTTGAAGACAAACTTTTCTTGGAAATGTTGAGACATGTGCTTCTTTAGTTTCCAGTGTAGTTGGACATATTTCAGGTCAAACTGGATGATGATTGTCTCTGTGCTGATATGCATGAGAGCTTTCTGAAAGGGAAGTGAAACAATGTGTAAGTGAGTGACTGGTGGAGCAGAAAAAGAATCTGACAGAAAGTTCTTCAAGGAGAAAATCAACTCTCTCACAGTAAAGGTGTCCAAGTGTCTGCTGTTTGATTGACAGCTGTGTGCTCCCTGTCCTCCTAGGTGATGTCCGTCCCACCCTGACGGTGCTGCCTCCCTCCGTGGAGGAGCTGGAGAAGGGGAAGGCCACGCTCATGTGCCTGGCCAACAAGGGCTTCCCCTCAGACTGGAGTCTGTCCTGGAAGGTGGACGGCAGCAGCAGCATCAGCTGGGAGGAGAGCAGGAGCCCCGGGGTGCTGCAGAAGGACGGCCACTACAGCTGGAGCAGCACCCTGAGGCTCCCTGCAGACCAGTGGGGGAAGGTTGGCTCTGTGACCTGTGAGGCCAGCCAGGGCTCCCAGACTCCGCTCTCAGAGACACTGAGGAGAGACCAGTGTTCCCAGTCCTGACCTGACTCACTGGGACTCTCAGACTGCTTTCACTCTCTCTCTGCTCTCTGTCTTTTCTTTGACATGTTACAATTTACTGGCTTCTTTCTGTGTTTCAATGTTGTTTCACTGCTTCTAAATAATAAAGACCTGCTCATCAACTCACTTGTTCTCATGTTGACTCTTTTCAATCATTTTATTTTATTTTATTTTTAAATCCTGAGAAGAACTGAGATGATAAAACAGTTTGTGATTGGGTAAAGGAAGTGTAAGGTTCCATCATTTCTATCTCTATCCAGAATCATGTTGATAAACTCAGTAAAACAAAGTGAACGTCCAGATATTTTAGTCTCAATCAGTCTGAATGTAGCAGGACTCTAAAAGGTTTCTGCTACAGTCAGAGCAGATCTTCCTGGAATAATAAACCTTTGTGAACATTTCATGATCAATCATCCAGTCATCTCACTGTTTCATTCATTAACTCACTAGTAGAAACTCACTGGCCACTTTATTAGGTACACTAGTGTCAACAGTCCTGCTCTAATCTTGTCTTCATGAAGGTTCTGGTATTCAGCTTTAGTTTCTAATAACTCAGAGAGATGTTGATTCAGCTGTGTCTTCATTTTGTAGTACTATTGAAGTGACATGTTTTCCTAATATTTTGACATTGTAGTCAGTGGGGTAGGATAAATGTATTAATGCTGGATGTACAGTAGTTGAGACTGAGCTGAGGTCAAAGGTCATGACCAAGCTTTGTAACATTTACTGTTCCTCTCTGTCTTTTCTTCATTCACCAGCAAAACAAATAAGAACATTTACATTTAATTATGTATGAATGGATGGAAAAGGTTATATGATGAACATAATTATTAAATTATCCTATTCACATTGTTTATGTCTCTCTATCTCTCTCTCTGTTTAGGAACTTGTAAAGTTATATTTCTGAGCACTAGTCTGATTTTTAGATGAAAAGAAAACATAGAGTTTTAAAGTTTGGTTCTTAAGATGTGTTTACAGAGACGGTTAAGTAAAGATAGACATGGTTAAGTTAAAGAGCTACAGAATGGATTAGTGTGTGTTCAGTGAACTGTATCAGTGTCTGCAGTAGATTCCAGCTAACTCTGACAGTAATAAACTGCTGCATCTTCAGTCTGGACTCCACTGATGGTCAGAATGAAGTCAGAGTTTGATCCACTGTCTGTAAAACGATTTAGTGTCCCTGATACTCGACCTCCAACATAGTAAAAAAAGGAGTTTAGGAACTCCTCCATCTCTCTGTTGGTACCAAGCTAAACTTTCTCTAGCTTTAGGATAAAATGGTAACAGGCGTTATTAATCACCACTCAGAGAAGAGAGAACAAAACAAAGAGATAACACTAAAATCATTTAGATTATCACATAATTCCTGGGCTTTTAGACAAAAAGAATATTTCATTTACAAATAGTGACTGAAATAATATTGAAGTTGTGTTCTATTGGTTCAAACTCCGAAAAAGTCATTGTCAGCACATTTTAAGAGAAAACTAAAGTACTGATTAATACTTGAGATGAATACTACTGGACTGTTGTAATTCAGTATTATTAAGGTGCCTCAATAACTGTCAGCAAAGAGTCTGATCTAAAATACAATAGAGACAGCACAGAGAGATCATAGTTCTCCACTTTTAGTTTCCCTTCAGGGTCTCACTGTAAAATTCATTCATTCATTCATTCATTCATTCATTCATTCATTCATTCATTCATTCATTCATCTTCCTTATACAGCTTATTCCTGTTGTGGGGCAGCCGTGGCCTGCTGAAGGGAGCAAGGCACCTAACCCCTCACTGTGGCTTCACCTCACTGTGTGCTCTGTGTGTTCACTAATTCACGGATGGGATAAATGCAGAGACCAAATTTCTTGTATACGCCAGTATATTTGGCCAAGATACCTGAAACATGAAAACGTAGTGTTGTCAGCTTAATTATTGGTTTCTGTGTTGGTTTCTCACCCACTGTTGGCCTGCCCAGAGTGCCTGAGGAGTGTCACAAGGTGACAGACAAAGTGTTGACGCTTGATGAACTTGATCAGGCTCTCATGAGCATGCAGAACGGCAAAGCTCCCAGTATTGACAGCTTACCGATTGAATTTATAAGGTGTTCTGGACAAGTATTGGGATGGATCTCCTTGCAGTGCTCCACGAGAGCTTGAGAGAAGGATGCCTTCCACTTAGCTGTCACCGGGCAGTTATTACATTATTTCCTAAGAAGGGTAACCTGCAAGAAATAGGCAACTGGCGCTCTGTCTCCTTGTTATGTTCCGACATGAAGATATTATCCAAGGCTCTGGCTATAAGGCTGAAGGAAGTAATTGCTTATGTAGTGCATTTAGATCAGTCCTATTGTATACCTGGCCATTACCTCCATTTTTGACAACATAACTGTAGTCAGAGACCTGATGGCTGTTTCAAAAAACTTGGGGATTAATGTGGGGTTGATCTCTTTGGATCAGCAGAAAGCTTTTGACCGTGTTGAACATGAATACTTGTGGTCCACTTTAGAGTCAAGCTGTTCTCTTCCTATCAAAGGCTCATGGAGGACAGGGACTCATAAACCTGGTGTGCAGGAAGGACACTTACAGATTGCAGTTTATCCAGAGACTGCTCACTGCATCATCTGCACAGGCCTGGAGGCCACTGGCTCTTGGCATCTTACATGGCGTCTGTAACCTGGGATTGGACATTGCTCTTTTTCAAATGGATAAGAAGCAACTTGCTCTTGAGAGACTGACACCATTCTACAAGAGCCTCTTCAGGGTTTGGGGGATGTTTACCCGTGAGTCGGCTGGTGGTCTATCTTCTGTGTACTGGTTGCTTGAGGAACCTCTTGTGTTGGGGTCACGATTTGATGTGTCATGTAATTTACCTGGTCTTAAAGCTCTGCTGTTGAAAAAAAAGAGTCTTGCAGTTCAGGCAAATTGTCGATGCAGCAGGATGTGACCTGCAGAATGCTCAGGCAGCAGCCTCTTACCTAGGAATAAGATCCCAAAGGGATGCCAAGAAGTTCCTGGATGAACTTAATGGAGTCTTGAGCCGCCTGGAGAAAAGTCTTCTGGTAGATTCTGCTATGGGTAATGTGTTATGCAATGATGAGGATGCTTTTCCTTTCACTAGACTCTCACCTGCACTGTTTGAGTGTGAGCATGCTAGCCCCTTGCTAGTGCTTGGGGAATGTGACAGAATTGATTTACATACAGGTGCTGTATAAAAACCTGGTCAAGGTGTCTAACAAGGCTACTCTGACAGGTAGAATGGATACGGTGTGGAGAGACAAGTTGGGCTTTGATGATAGAACTAAGCCTGTATGGAGAGTTTTTTTTTACAAGTCTCCATTGTCAAAGAGAACAGGCGATCTTCAATGGAGGATCTTGCATGGGGCTGTTGCTGTGAATGTGTCTGTAATAAATCCAGCTTTAAGCGACATATGTCCTTATTGCACAGAAAGGGAGACACTTTTTCATTGTTTTATGGAGTGTGGTAGGTTGGGTTCTTTGTTTTGTCTACTAAGTCTTTTGTTTTCTTCTTTTGGAATCTCAAGACAAGGTTTTATACTGTTTTTTTTCTATAATCAGAGGCACAGAGCAAAATGTGAGCTTATTAATTTCATTGTTGGGCAGTGTTGGGGCTCAACATCAGCAGGAAAAACAAGGTTCAGCAGAACATGGGAGATGATGTAAGAGCTATCTTCAAGAACTTAGTCAAGGCTAGAATTCTTGTTGATTTTCATTTTTATAGGTTAACCAGATACTGAGTCTTTTGTGAAAAGATGGTTCTTTGCTGGTGCTCTATGCTCTGTGACAAATGATGCTATTTCATTTGCTTGTTTTTTGAATTGATGTTTTGTGGTTTTGTTTTGATTTTTAGAACTGATTTTTTAATGGTGCTCTTATTTGTTGTATAATAAAGTGTGCTTAAAAATAAAAACTCTCTCTCTCTCTCCCTCCATGCTTTCATCCTCTACTGCTGAATGTCATAAACATTGAGTTTTCCCACACTCATCTTAGTGCTCACTTTGGAGCTTTCAGGTTCTGATTTGTGTAAAGAATCTTGAACGGTTTAACCAACATCTGCTTTGTGTGTTCAGTGAACTGTATCAGTGTCTGCAGTAGCTTCCAGCTGCAGCAGTCACTTCAGTTTCTGTTCAGTCTGACTGAGGGAGGTTTTTGTACGACGCTTTTTCACTGTGTGAACGAGTACTGACTGTTAATGTAGAAATGACCTTGTAATGTTTTTCCACTTCTCATTAACATTAATTCACGTACACCTTCGGACCGTCATTATACTCCTCTTTATTTACTTCTCTCCCGCTTCCATACATGTTACGTACTGACACGTCATCACGCATACACCTACTCACAACGTGAGTTGCCAGACACTACATCCCTCCCCTTCTAGATAATGACTTACATTACAATAACCCATTATACAACCATTAACATTACTTAAGTTGCTGACAATGTACCAACCTGTAATAACATCTGTAAACTTGTAATACTGTTTTCTCAACATGTTACACTTATAACAAACTAGTAATAACATCACTGTGACACATCTTCGTGTTCAATACTGTTGCATAGAAAACATAAATTTCCCTTTTAATATACAGTAACCAAAATAGTTTCTTTAAGGCTAGGGATGTATTTAAACTCATAGAATTAACCAAAAATCTTATTACTACCATAAACTCAGGTTTACAAACTTCTTCAGTTTACTCAAAATATAGTTATCAAATATCTTCAATTTAGAAAACTTAAATTCCTTTCTTTTATACTAAATGTAACAAAACAATAATCTTTTAGCTCAATAATCTTTAGCACAGAGTTTTCTTTAGATGACTTTTCTTTCTTATAGTTTTACTTCTTTTTCATGTTATAACAACCTGAATGGCGAGGGGTGGACTACCCTGCCATTAAGACATGCACCAGGGATTATTCTGCCCCTTTTTGGCACTGTCTGTCTAAGTGACAAAATGTGTGAGATGAGTTGGTAGCCTCCTGGTCCTTTGAGGTCTACTGCCCTGTTGGGGAACGGCATCCGGCAGCATTTCAGCCGGTTCAGTCACTTGATTCGGCTCAGCAGTCTCTGGTTCAGGTTCAACCCATAGTTTCACAAACGATACATGACGCATAATCTTCTTGCCATCCTTTTCAATGATGACTGATTGACCTTTTTGACTTGTCACTGTGTAGGGGTCACGTTCATATGGTGTTGATAATTTGTTCTTCTTTTGCTGCCGTAACAGTACTTTGTCACCTTGTTTCACTGTGCTTTCTTTTGCTCTCCTGACTCTGTTTGCATGTACACGTCCCTTCTCCTTCCGTGAAGCATCCGCTGCACGCACATCAGCGTCTTGTCTTGCAGGTTGCAGCTGAGATTCTGACACTTCTGGAAGTTTGGTTCTGATCTGGCGGTTGAATAGTAGCTCGGCCGGACTGCGGCCTGTGACACAGTGCGGAGTGCTGCGATAAGCCAGAAGGAAAACGTCCAGCTCAGCACGCCAGTCCTTTCCTTCAGCGTGAGCTGCACGTATGGCTTTACAAAGTGTCCTGTTCTGCCTTTCAACTTCGCCATTTGCCTGTGGCCAGTATGGTGTGACACGGCGATGCGTTATCCCATGTTCCTGCAAATATGTCTTGAATTCCTTTGACAGAAATGGAGTGCCATTATCTGTCACGATGCATTCAGGGAGCCCGTGTGTTGCAAACAAGTGTCTCAAACGATTAATAATGCTTACAGAAGTGGGGTTCTGAAGGATATCAACACTCACCCACCTGGAGTAATAGTCAGTCAGTACCAGCAGATGGTGTCCTGATGGAAATGGTCCACACAAGTCCATAGCGAGTGTCTGCCATGGTTTCGCTGGGAGCTCTGTTCTCGTGGTAGGAACCTGCTGTGAAGTTGTGCTGTTGATTTGACATGCATGACATGACCTCACTAGCTCTTCAGCTTCTCGATCAATTCCTGGCCACCACACTTTTGTTCTCAGTCTCTGCTTTGTTTTTACTATTCCTTGATGACCTTCATGAGCTAACATCAGTGTCTGTCGTCGTGCGGCCTGAGGAATAACAATTCTTGAACCTCTTAACACTATTTTCCCCACAGTGGAAAGCTCAGATTTAACTGTCTGATAAACAGGTTCACATTTACTCCAGTCACCAGTTTTTATACAGCTCCGCAAAACAACTAGAGTGGGGTCTGCTGCTGACAATTCCTCCATTTGCTGTGGCGTGAAAGCATGCGGCACTGCATGTTGAGCCATCCAGTAAACGTGGTCCTCCAGTGTTCCTTTTTGTACCGGCTGGTTGACTGTTAGGCGTGAGAGCGAATCAGCTGCGTTCTGTGGGCCTGGCTTATAGACGACCTTAAAGCGATAGGGCTGCAGCCGCAAAGCCCATCTTTCAATCCTCGCTGGCGGTTTGGACTTTGGCGAGTAGATTGTTTCCAAAGGTTTATGGTCGGTGACCAACACAAAGTCTTTTCCATAGAGAAATACATGAAATTTCTCGCATGCCCACACGATAGCGAGGGCTTCTCTTTCAGTCTGGGAATAGCGACGCTCTACATCAGACAAGGCTCGGCTAGCATAGTAAACAGGCTTGTGTGTTCCATCACTTTGTTTCTGGCTCAGTATGGCTCCTAATCCCACTGGACTAGCATCCACAACCACATGTGTCTCTGCATCTTGTTTGAAATATGCCATTACATGAGAACTGGCCAACTGTCTCTTTAACTCCACAAACGCTGTTTCTTGTTCTGATCCCCATGTCCATTTACACGACTGCCTTGTGAGCCTCCTGAGCGGTTCAGACGTTGTGGCTAGATTAGGGATGAACCTGCCACAATAATTCACTAGTCCCAAAAAGCTCCTCACCTCAGCAGCATTCGTTGGTCGACGTGTATTCTCCACTGCCTCGATCTTAGACTGAGCTGCTCCTATTCCATTTTTGGACAGGACGTGTCCCATGAATTCCAGTTGTGACATCCTGAATTGGCACTTTTTTCTGTTGACTGTCAGATGCCTCTCTTGCAACCGTTGCATGACTTGGTGAAGCCTCTCGTCATGTTGCTGTATGGTTTCTCCTGATACAATGATGTCGTCTGATATGTTGTGCACTCCGGGAATGGCTTGTAGTACTTGTCCAATGATGTGCTGATATATCTCAGGTGCAGATGAGATACCAAACATCAGCCTCTTGTAGCGCCATAGCCCTGTGTGTGTTACAAAAGTGGTGAGCGACCTTGACTCTGGCTCCAGCTCTATTTGATGGTATCCCCACTTCAGATCAATCTTTGAGAATACTGTGGCGCCTGTCATGTTTTCCAGTATTTCGTCTATGACAGGGATGGGGTGCCTTTCTCGCACTATGGCCTCATTCGCTCTGCGCATGTCCACACACAACCTTGGTTCTTTCTTACCGTGCACCACAACCAGAGGTGAAACCCACGGTGTCGGTCCGTTCACTCTCTCAATGACATCAGCTTCCTCGAGTTGTTTCAATTTGTCCTCCACTTGCTTTCTCACACTGAAAGGTATCCTGCGAACAGGCTGTGCAACTGGCCGTACACTGTCATCCACATGCAGTTTCAGCTGAAAATCTTTCAGTTTTCCTAATCCCTGAAAACAGTCCTTGTATCTGTCCTCTATTTCAGCTGTGAAAGTTTCTATGTCTTGTGGCTGAACTGTGTTCACATGTTCAATAGGGCCGATGTGCAGAAGTCCCAATTTCACAGCAGTGCGTCTGCCTAACACACAGATTTGTGCCTCTTTAATCACTTGAATCGTTGCTGTGATTGTTTCTGATTTTTCATTAGCTTTGAGTCCAGCTGTGAAAATACCTTTTACATGCAGTGGTGTTGTAGAGCCAAATGCATATACTCTCTTTACTGGACGCTGTAGCTTTATGCAACTCTTTGACTTTAATTGCTCCAATGTGGACTCTGTCACAATATTACACGAAGCCCCTGAATCTATCAACATGTCTACTGGTTGATCATTTATCAATATGGACAGTGTTCCCTCAACAGCACATTCATTTACTGTAAACACATGTTCATCTTCACTGTCACTGGGTCCTTGGTGTGTTACTGTGGTTGTGACTCTGTTTACCTTATGTGTTTTCTTTGTCTTACACATTTTTGCGAAATGTCCATCTTTCCCACAGTTATTACACTTTTTGTTTTTTGTCACTGTGCACTCACGGCTCATGTGTCCTGTACGTCCACACCTGAAACACTTGATGCTGTGCTCATCACGTGGTGACTGACTTTGGGTTTTGGAGAATCTGGGTCTTGTAGATTTGACTTTACTTTTGTCCCATCTCTTTTCCACGGCATTAACTGTTAATTTCTCCATCCTTTCAGCTTGATAATCTGCTGTCTCCATCACTCTGGCAATTCCTTGGAGATCCGGGAGTTTTAAATCTTTTTCTCGCAGCAAGCGTCTGCGCAGTGTGTTTGACGAGCATTTATCAATCACTTGATCCCGTATGAAATCGTCTCTGTTAACCCCAAACTCACATGTAGCTGCAAGCTGCTTTAGTCTGCGCACAAAACTGTCTACAGACTCTCCTTGTGCTTGCTCGGCTTGTCTAAACACATGTCTCTCATAGGGGATATTTTTCTGCGGTCTAAAATAGTCATTCAGTTTGTTTACTGCACCGTCATATCCACCGTCGTTTGCAGAATCATCCATAGTGAAGAAGATGTCTTGGACTTCGGCTCCTGCTAAATGTAGTAACAGAGCTCTTTTGCGTGCATCTTCGCGGATTCCCGACGCAACTAAATAGAGTTCAAAACTATTTAGCCACTTTTGCCAGCGGCCGCCAACATTAGCAGAGTCGCTGGACACATCAAAGGGAGTTACCGCTGGTAGCGCCATGCTCGCAGTCCGTCCTCTTTTCTTCCTCCTCCTCGTCAGATTAAACTTCAGTTACAGCTGCTTTTTTTTTTTTTTTTTGCTTTCGCCGCGTACCATTTTAGATTCTCGTCGCCATTTGTAATGTTTTTCCACTTCTCATTAACATTAATTCACGTACACCTTCGGACCGTCATTATACTCCTCTTTATTTACTTCTCTCCCGCTTCCATACATGTTACGTACTGACACGTCATCACGCATACACCTACTCACAACGTGAGTTGCCAGACACTACAGACCTGAACAGTAATAAACTGCTGCATCTTCAGTCTGGACTCCACTGATGGTCAGAATGAAGTCAGTGTTTGATCCACTGTCTGTAAAACGATTTGGTGTCCCTGATACTCGATTGCCAACATAGTAAAAAAGGAGTTTAGGAACTCCTCCATTTCTTTGTTGTTACCAGGATAATTCATTGCCATCAACTACTCTGTGACTGGTCGTACATCTGATGGTGACTGATCCTCCCAGAGCAGACCTCACTGCTCCAGGCTGAGTCACTGTGACCTGGCCTCTGGACTCTGAGGATACAGAGACAAAAACATAAAGCAGCTTGATGGTTTGTGGGCTTCATTTCAGAGGGACGGATGTTGATAGAGGAGAGGAGTTTGATTCTCTGGACTTTACCTGTGAAGCAGCAGCAGAGGAGAGTCCAGATGAGGACGCAGATCAAAGTCATGTTTTTGATGAGGAGGATTTCTGTGGCTTCTGTTGTCATGAAGGACAGCTGTCAGTCATCCAGTGTTCAACTCTCAGGACTATAAACATTCTCCTCATGTGCTTTTCTATTTGTGCTTTCATAAGGTTCCTTGTCTAGAGGAGGGCTTCTTCTCCATATATTATTTTGTATGAAATAATATATATGATATTAGAGACATGGCAGCAATATTCACCGTTTTACTGATGATGCTCAACTCTACACAGTTGTCTCTCCAGATTACACAGACCTATTGATGTCTTTCACAGGTGTCTTTTAAACATTAATGAGTGGAGGACTCTGAACTTCCTTCATCTCAACCAGGTTAAAATTAACCAATGGAGCAGAAACAGAGACAGTGATCTCTAACTAAGATTTTGAAGCCTACAGCTATGAACGCTGAATAAATGAGCCTTTGATCTGTTTCTGAAATATTTCCAGAACGTGTTCTTTTCTCTGTCAGGCTGATACAGAGGAACCAGTTCACACTGTTACTGGGCGGATGAACTATGGCAATGACCACATTTTTACTCTATTAAGAAGTTCAATCTAATTCCTTTCAAATCTTGTCTTAAAAGCACTACACGAGTCATGTGACATCCTTCATTTCAAATTAAACCTTGGTTCATATGAAGATGTGTCTGACGTTGTTTCCATCAGAGAGGAGTTCTCTAGGTGGCTGAGGAGAGAATGAGGATGGAAGTTATGATATTATCACCTGATGAACTTAATAACGTGAGTGGAAGGACTCTGATCTGTGATTATTCTCTGCTGCTCTAACCTTGTCCTCTAGTTCAGCATTCACCAGTATCTGTAGAGCACCACCCCAGAAGAAGAAAGCACTGGATATGAAATTACACTACTGGTTAAAAGTTTAAGAACACCACACTTTTTCCAATTTTTTTACTGAACTTAAGTAAACTAAACTTTTGACTCATCAAAGTAGCCACCTTTGGCAGCTATAACTAATGAACACACTTGTGGCATTCTTTCTACAATAAAAATCAAATATTCTTCAGAAAGTTCTTCCCAAGTCTGTTGCAGAAGTTCCCATAAAAGTGTGGCACTTGTAGGATGCTTGGCTTTCACTCTTCTGTCCGGTTTATCCCAGACCAGCTTGAATGGGTTTAAGTCTGGAGACTGTACTGGCCACTCCATGTTTCTTTGAGCCCTTTAAATACGGCCATTCTAGGAAAGAGGATATTTTCAAAACTAATTTGATGATTAATGGTAGGTTTTACGTTAAAATGTTAAAGTTGACAGCTATGCCAATGACAGCTATGATACGCTCCAGCAGACCTTCGCGACCCTTAACAGAAATAAGCGGGTATAGAAGATGAATGAATGAATGAATGTGAAAGTTATACAATTCATGTTAATGAATGTCCAGTAAAAGATGAGCATGCAAGTGTGTTAGTGTTCAGTGAACTGTATCAGTGTCTGCAGTAGCTTCCAGCTGCAGCAGTCACTTCAGTTTCTGTTCAGTCTGACTGAGGGAGGTTTTTGTACGACGCTTTTTCACTGTGTGAACACCCACTGACTGTTGGGAATATGAAGACTCTGACAGTAATAAACTGCTGCATCTTCAGTCTGGATTCCACTGATGGTCAGAGTGAAGTCAGAGTTTGATCCACTGCCTGAAAAACGATCTGGAATCCCTGATTGTCGAGTGCTAGTGAGATAAATGAGGAGTTTAGGAACTCCTCCATCTCTCTGTTGGTACCAGGCTAAATAGTTGCCATTATAAACATTCTGACTGGTCGTACATCTGATGGTGACTGATCCTCCCAGAGCAGACCTCACTGCTCCAGGCTGAATCACTGTGATCTGGCCTCTGGACTCTGAGGATACAGAGACAAAAACATAAAGCAGCTTGATGGTTTTGTGGGCTTCATTTCAGAGGGATGGATGTTGATAGAGGAGAGGAGTTTGATTCTCTGGACTTTACCTGTGAAGCAGCAGCAGAGGAGAGTCCAGATGAGGACGCAGATCAAAGTCATGTTTTTGATGAGGAAGATTTCTGTGGCTTCTGTTGTCATGAAGGACAGCTGTCAGTCATCCAGTGTTCAACTGTCAGGACTATAAACTCTCCCAGAGCACTGGAGCATGGTGCTGCTGATGCAAAGTGGCTCTCTATGGAAATGATCTGAGTGACTCCAACAGGGACTCATTTGGTAGTGAACTGTACTACATACAGTTTCAGTTAATAAAGGTCATTGTAAGAACATCATAAATTGTATACTGATGTTACAAATAAGCAGAATACATGTTACTTATGAAACAGTCATAGTTTTACATGTTCTTGTAATACACACACACACACAAAAAAATAAATAAAGTGGAAACAAACAAACACAGCAGCATCATCTTATCTTAACTAGACTGGAAATGACAAATTGACAGACTTCCACACAACCCAGGTACTGAATACCATCAGTATCATCATGGAGTCATCCTGAGAAATTGATCATATTGTAACATTGGCCTCTCTCAAGTCCTTCAGGTATTTTATGACTGGCTCCCATACTTTATCAAAAATTGTCCGTGTACCTGCATTTTTACATCTAAGTTTCTTCATACATAGGGTAACACTAAGCTCTCGTAGAGTACTGAGGCGACACACCCGCCGATCCCATAATGGCCACTAAGAGGCAGGGTTCACACAACCCGTTAAATGCCTTGGAGAAGTAATCAAAAATTGAAGACCAGAATGAATGAAGACTGGGACACGTCCAAAGCTTATGAGTGTCATACCTGCATTTGTTACACAAGGCTGATACGTTACATGTTTCCCAGTATTCTTTGGAAAGGGTCAATCCCAGATCAGACTCCCATGCAGACCTTTACTTTTCTATGTTAGTCTCTATCTGAAAAACGTCTGATATAAACTTTTTACCTGCCGTAATTCTAATTATTCTTTCAAGTGCAGGGTGTTGTGGTATTTCTGACAGTGTTGATTCATGGGTCTTTATAAAATTTCTGATCTGTAGATAACGGAAAAAAATGTGAGACTGTTGTCATGAAGGACAGCTGTTAGTCATCCAGTGTTCAACTCTCAGGACTATAAACTCTCCCAGAGCACTGGAGCATGGTGCTGCTGATGCAAAGTGGCTCTCTATGGAAATGATCTGACTGAATGTTAAAGCTGGCTGCAGTAAGAGATAAGCTAAGATAATACTTTATTGTCTGTTACACAAGGTTGCAGAAATTTGTCTTTGACAAGACTCCAGTCACAAGAAAACACATTCACACAGACAAACAGGACATGGGGTATTGAAAACTTCACGGTAAAAACACGCAAACGCTGAGCGATGTCAGGAGTCGCTCACACAGTATCGCCCCCATGATGGTATAGTATTGTTCCATCTTGTTTGTGCTGATGATCATACAACATGAAAGTTTCACCTTTATGCAGATCATACATTTTTTTCTACATTCAAGTCTCTGCTTTAACTAATCTTTTCCAACAACTCCAGTTATATTCACGCTGCTTTATTTTGTTCCAAATCTTTAAACCTTTTATGTGACTGTGGATTATTACTTCATTGTTGCTGTGGGTTGGTGATATCTGTAGATATGAGGGAAAAGCTGAAATATCACGGACAATGTGAAATGTGAAACTACGTGAAGCCACCCTGTAAATAATCAGATTCAGGTTTATTTGCCATGTAGAGGATCAACATAGGGTTAACAGTGCAATGAAATGTTGTGGATGAGAGAACTGGTCAGCTCAGACATAAGTGGCTTTGACTGGAACAGTTCCAGTACCATGCTGTGATGCAGCCTGTGAACAGGCTCTGATAATGCACCTGTAGAAGTTTGTATTCCTCACTAAAATAAAGCCTGTCCACAGTGTCAGTCAAATCAAATCAAATCAAATCAAATCAAATCAAATCATTCATTCATTCAGTCAGTCAGTCAGTCAGTCAGTCAGTCAGTCAGTCAGTCAGTCAGTCATCTTCTGTATCCACTTATTCCTGTTAACGGTCACGGGGGTCTGCTGCAGCCTATCCCAGTCTATCACAGGACTAACACAGAGAGACAGACAACCATTCGCACTCACATACACATCTACAGCCAATTTAGAATCACCAATGAACCTAATGAACATGTCTTTGGACACAGCCCACAGCTACAGGGAGCGGCGCCATAGAGACATCCCCGACCCGGGCAGACAGGAGGCCCCACACCAAGGTGCAGAGCCCTCCAGCCACCCAGGTCAGAGCCGCCCACAGGACAGCACCCCCATCAGTAGACCAGCAGCAACCCTCAGTGAGGTAGGCCCTCCTGAGGAGACACTGGAGCTAAAAACTGAGGGACTAAAACTGTAAAATAAGATAAAAATGAACAAACTAGATAAATGCTTTTCAGCTCATAAAAGTAAAACATATAGTTAAAGCATATAATTAAAACAAGTATAGAATGGATGCTTGTCTGATTAGAAAGGAATAAAGGAAATCAATGAAATCAATTAAAAGCCTGATTGAAAAGGTGGGTCTTGAACCTCTTTTTAAAAACATCAACAGTCTCTGTGGCCCTGAGGTTGCTAGGGTTATAAACAACCTGATTGGTCCTATTGTTGATGAAGACTGATCCTCCCAGAGCAGAGCTCACTGCTCCAGGCCTTTCTGTGTGGAGTTTGCATGTTCTTTTATTTATTACCTGCAAATAAGAGATTTCATAAAAAGAGATACTACCATTATTTCAAATCAAAATACGTCTTGTATAGAGCGTTGTCTTTTCTCATTGTAACTGGCCAGTCCATAGGCGTATCTATAAATTCCTCAAAAAATATAGCATCTCAGGCACTTTGCATTTAAAGAGAATATCGGAAAGAGAATTGGAGAGACTGACCATGACAACTGGGATGAGGTCTGGGAAAAAGGAAGATCTCTGAGTGTCTGTAACAGAGTCATCACTGATGCCTCACAGCAAGAAGCTTCCTGATTTGAATCCATGGGCCCAGTGGTTCTTTCTGTGTGGAGTTTGTATGTTCTCCCTGTGTATGCGTGGGTTCCGTCTGGGTACTCCAGCTTCCTCCCACCATCTAAAGACATGTTCATTAGGTTGACTGGTGATTTTAAACTGGCCGTATGTGTGAATGTGAGTGTGAATAGTTGAATGTAGCCTAATAAACTGGACAGGGAGTGTACATATCAGCCACATTCAGTTTCCAGACTGTCTCATGTGTTCATGTATTCTCTAGATGTACATTTTCACTTTTCACGTGACAAGAAAAGACGGTTAAGTAAAGATAGACATGGTTAAGGTAAAGAGCTACAGAATGGATTAGTGTGTGTTCAGTGAACTGTATCAGTGTCTGCAGTAGCTTCCAGCTGCAGCAGTCACTTCAGTTTCTGTTCAGTCTGACTGAGGGAGGTTTTTGTACAACGCTTTTTCACTGTGTGAACACATACTGACTGTTGGGATAGTGAAAACTCTGACAGTAATAAACTGCTGCATCTTCAGTCTGGACTCCACTGATGGTCAGGGGGAAATCAGAGTTTGATCCACTGTCTGTAAAACGATCTGGAATCCCTGATACTCGACTGCTAGTAGAGTGAATGAGACGTTTAGGAACTCCTCCATCTCTCTGTTGGTACCAGGCTAAACAGTTGCTACTATAAACATTCTGACTGGTCCTACAGTTGATGGTGACTGATCCTCCCAGAGCAGAGCTCACTGCTCCAGGCTGAGTCACTGTGTACTGGCCTCTGGATTCTGTCTTAAACTAAATGAAACTCAATATGACTTTTAAAACATAATTTAATATGAAATTAATTCTCACTAAATCTAAATTCATTCATTGTGTTCTACTGTGTTATTTTCAGTTTTCCTATCAGCTGACAAAATGATCCAAACAGTGAATGATTGAGTTGAGTTTGTTTGTTTCAAAGTCAGAGAGCCGTGTCTCTCTCCAGTCAGAGGTTTTTGTACGTACCTCTGTAACATTATTTAGATTAGAATGACTTCACTGGTGTACCTAATGAACTGGACAGTGGAGGTTTAAAATAATATTCTCTTCTTCATGTGACTCATTTATTGCTTCCATGTGCATCATCTTTGATTATGAAGTTTCCTGATGCTGATCTTTGTCTTCATATTTTATTAATGCTGGATGTAGTTGAGACTGAGCTGAGATCAAAGGTCATGACCAAGCTTTGTAACATTTATAGTCCCTCTCTGTCTTTTCTTTATTCACCAGCGAAACAAATAAGGACATTTAATTATATTAATCAGGGTTCCTGTTAACTGAATATTTTCCGTATTGACCGTTTTTTTAAAACGATGATGGAAAAATCTGAAGGCCATCCATCTTTTTGACAGATTACAATTTATACCCCAGACCACCACGAGTGAGTGGCTGCTGACTCAGTTAAGCAGGGATCCACAAGCAGCGGTTATGAGTCGGATAAGTTTAGTTTCTCTGCGTATTGTGCATAAGTGAGTGAGTGTCTGAGTGCCTTGGTTTGCTAGTGGTCAAGTCGGGTAGTACATTTTGTTTCTCTGCCGAGTGAGATGTAAGATGTTTGAATGGTCCAGTTTATTGATTATCAATCAAACATGGTAGGAGATAGTAGACGTCTAGATCTGTATACAGATACAGTGTATGATCTGTATGAATGTTTTAACTAACGTCTGCTTTGTGTGTTCAGTGAACTGTATCAGTGTCTGCAGTGGCTTCCAGCTGCAGCAGTCACTTCAGTTTCTGTTCAGTCTGACTGAGGGAGGTTTTTGTACGACGCTTTTTCACTGTGTGAACACACGCTGACTGTTGGGATAGTGAAAACTCTGACAGTAATAAACTGCTGCATCTTCAGTCTGGACTCCACTGATGGTCAGAGTGAAGTCATAGTTTGATCCACCATCTGTAAAACGATTTGGTGTCCCTGATACTCGATTACCAACCCAGTAAAAAAGGAGTTTAGGAACTCCTCCATCTCTCTGTTGGTACCAGGCTAAATTGTTGCCATTATAAACATTCTGACTGGTCCTACAGTTGATAGTGACTGATCCTCCCAGAGCAGACCTCACTGCTCCAGGCTGAGTCACTGTGTACTGGCCTCTGGACTCTGAGGATACAGAGACAAAAACATAAAGCAGCTTGATGGTTTTGTGGGCTTCATTTCAGAGGGACGGATGTTGATAGAGGAGAGGAGTTTGATTCTCTGGACTTTACCTGTGAAGCAGCAGCAGAGGAGAGTCCAGATGAGGACGCAGATCAAAGTCATGTTTTTGATGAGGAGGATTTCTGTGGCTTCTGTTGTCATGAAGGACAGCTGTTAGTCATCCAGTGTTCAACTCTCAGGACTATAAACTCTCCCAGAGCACTGGAGCATGGTGCTGCTGATGCAAAGTGGCTCTCTATGGAAATGATCTGAGTGACTCTCTAAAACTGTCTCATCTTCTCTCCTTCTCTCAGTCATGTCTTCTAGTTTGTAGTAATGTTGATCATCTCAGTGTTTTCAGACAATAAAGACATGTTCATCAAGTCACTTCTGCTTCATGTGGACTTGAACATTAACAAATGATTAGGAGACTTTCATGAACAACATTTACATGTTTTATTAGTTAAATATTACTTTACATGTTAATCTTGTTGTTTTCTCCATTTCAGTGTAATAAATCAAATCATCTGGATGATTCTTCTTGTAATCATTTATCAGTTTCATTAAGCCCAGAAAGAAAGAGCAACACTCAGACTAATAACTGTAGTCATTATTAATACACTTCCTTCTATCCAGGAAGGAGTCAGTGGAACATCATCACCTGCTCATTAAATGAAGTTGTTGTCCACTTCCTGTCTTATTGTGAACTCTCTCCTCTGGTTTCAGGCATCTTGACTTCCCCTTCACCCTCCTATGTCTCCCCTATGTCTCTATGTTGTCTCTCTGCCTCCTCCTTATGTATCTAGTCTCTGTCTCCTGTTCACCGCTCACCTACATGGTCTTCCTCCTAGTGTCAAGTGTTTCAGCAATATTCTCTCGTGTTTGACCTTACTGTGTTACTTGAGCCTTTGTTGCTTCTCTGCCTGATCATCTTGTACTGAATCACTCCTTGGATTAAAGATGTGAGCTCACTGTTCATGGAGAGGACTCTAGAGAAAATGTTCTCTCAGACTGGTTTTACTCTCTTCCTGCTCTCTGCAGCTATTTCCACTTGATCGATTTCTAATAACATCTCTTCTTTTGTCTTGTTGTAACTTGGATTATTTCATTACAATAAAGGATTTCTCATCAATAATTATGTTTTATCTTTTTGCAAAACTAACTTAGTAGTAATACATCTTTTTAAATTCATTAACAGTATAGGATGAGTGCTTTTTCAGGCTATAAAATGAACTTCAATAAGTCTGAGGCCATGTTTTATTGTCTCGTCTCGTCTTCTTCCACTTATCCGGGTTGCAGGGGCAGCAGCTTCAGCAGGGAAGCCCAGACAGCCTTCTTCCCAGCCCCTTCAGCCAGCTCCTCCGGAGAAACCCCAGGCATTCCCAGGCCAGACGAGAGACATAATCCCTCAATCGTGTCCTGGGTCGTCCCAGAGGTCTCTTTCCGGTGGGACATGTCCGAAACACCTCTCCTGGGAGGCGTCCGGGAGGCATCCTTATCAGATGCCCTAGCCACCTCAACTGACTCCTCTCAGGTGTTGTTTGTATTGTTTGTTAAGTGGACGTTTGTGTTTTTATTGCGTGGCAAAGCAGTTTCCCCTTGGGGATCAATAAAGTTTTCTAATCGAATCTAATCTAATCAGCGTGGAGGAGCAGCGGCTCTACTCTGAGCTCCTCCCGTATGTCCGAGCTCCTTACCTCTAAGGTATCTCTAAGGCTGAGCAAGGAAACTCATTTCGGCCGCGAGTATTCGTGATCTTATTCTTTTGGTCATTACCCAAAGTTCATGACCATATCAAATCAAATCAAATCAAATTTATTTGTATTGCACTTTTCATGCCTTTTAAGGGCAACACAAAGTGCCTCACAGAGGCTAAAAACAGCAAAAACAGGAAAACAAAAACAAAAACAAAAATCCAAACCCTCCCACCCCCATAAAAACAAAGAGACATAACATCCCCCCCCCCCCTACACACACACACACACACACACACCCCCACCACCCACCCAACACACACACACACACGTCCCACACACACATTCCACCATTCCACACACACGTCCCACACACCCACAAGAGACATGGCCGGGCACCGAGACCTGAAGCAAGGAGAAAGCCACCTTTGGGGGCCGACCGCACCGGGAGGGCGGGGAGCATGGCCGCCGGGACAGCCCCGACCCGGGCAGACAGGAGGCCCCAAACCAAGGTACCAAGGCCCTCCAGCCACCAAGGCCAGAGCCGCCCACACGACAGCACCCCCGCCAGTGCGGTTGTCCCCCATGAGGAAACACTGGGGTTAAAAACCAAGGACTAAAACTATAAAATATGACAAAAATAACCAATACAGATAAAATGTTTTCCATAAATAAATACAGAAGAAAATGATAAAAAGTTTGATAAAAACTACTAAAAACTAAAAATTGCTAAAAAACTGAGGGACTAGAACTAAAAAAAAAAAAAAAAATTAAGACAATCAATTAAAAGCTTGGTTAAAAAGGTGGGTCTTGAGCCTCTTTTTAAAAACATCAACAGTCTCTGCAGCCCTGAGGTTTTCCGGCAGGCTGTTCCACAGTCGGGGACCATAATAACTAAAAGCCGCCTCCCCGTGTGTTTTTGATTTCACTTTAGGTATGATTAAAAGGCCAGTGCCGGAAGACCTCAGGGTCCGCGAGGGTTGATATGGTAAAAGCAAGTCAGATAAATAAGAAGGCCCAAGACTGTTAAGACACTTAAAAACAAGTAAAAGAACCTTAAAATCGATCCTGAAGCGCACGGGAAGCCAATGCAGCGATTTTAAAACCGGTGTAATGTGCTCCCGCCCTCTGGTCCTCGTCAGCACTCGTGCGGCTGAATTCTGAAGTAGCTGAAGATTAGAGATACTTTTTTTGGGAAGACCAGAGAGCAGGGCGTTACAATAATCTAAACGACAGGAGATAAAAGCATGCATCAGTACCTCCGTGCTGGCCTGAGAGAGAAATGGGCGGACTCTGGCTATATTCTTCAGATGGTAAAAACCAGTCTTTGTTATGTTTTTGATATGTGGTATAAAACTAAGCTCAGAGTCAAAAATCACACCCAGGTTTTTTACAGTTTGAGATGGTTTAAGATCTTGTAATTTTGTTAAAAGTTTCTCTCTCTGGCTTTCAGGACCAATGACTAAAACCTCTGTTTTGTCCTGGTTGAGCTGCAGGAAGTTTGCTGCCATCCATGACTTGATTTCTAAAATGCAGTTAAAAAGGGCATCAATAGGCCCTGTGTCATCAGGAGACACGGCCATGTACAGTTGTGTATCGTCAGCATAACTATGAAAGCTGATGCCGTGCCTCCTGATGACATCCCCAAGGGGAATCATATAGAGATTAAAAAGAATTGGACCTAAAATTGACCCTTGGGGAACCCCACACTTGATCTCATGAGTTCCTGAGGAACATGTATCCATACTCACAAAAAAAAACCATAGGTGAGGATTGGGACGTAGATCTGGTAAATTGAGAGCTTCTCCTTTTGGCTTAGCTCTCTCTTTCCCCAACCGACGGGTTAAGCATCCGCATCACTGCAGATGCCGCCCTGATTCGCCTGACGATTTCCCGCTCCTTCCTACCCTCACTCATGAACAAGACCCCGAGATACTTGAACTCCTCCACTTGAGGCAAGACCTCCTCCCAGACCCGGAGTAGGCAGTCCACCCTTTTCCGACTGACGACCAGACGGCCTCAGACTTGGAGGTGCTGATCCTCATCCCAGCTGTTTCACACTTGGCTGGAGGTCGCTGTACGATGAAGCTAAGAGAACCACGTCATCCGCAGACAGCAGAGACGAGATCCTCCGCTCACCGAACTCGACACCCTCCCCCACCCGGCCACGCCTAGAAATTCTGTCCATAAAAACTATGAACAGAACCGGTGACAAAGGGCAGCCCTGGTGGAGTCCAACCCTCACTAGAAAGGTCCGACTTACTGCCGGCTACACGGACCAAACTCGCCCTCCTTTGGTACAGGGACTAAATGGCCCTTAGTAAGGAGCCATGCACCCCATACTCCCGGAGCACTCCCCACAGCATGCTCTTGGGGACACGGTCGTAAGCCTTCTCCAGATCCACAAAACTAATGTGGACTGGTTTTTCCCTCCAGCACCCTAGTGAGGGTAAAGAGTTGGTCCATGGTTCCATGTCCAGGGTGAAAACTGCATTGTTCCTCCTTAATCTGAGATTCAACTCTTTTCCAGCACCCTGGCATAGACCTTGTCAGGGAGGTTAAGGAGTGTGATCCCCTTATAGTTGGAACACACCCTCTGGTCCCCCTTTTTAAAGAGTGGTGGACCCCGGACTGCCATGTTTTAAATCACTTCATTTGAAACTAACAATAATTTTGTCGTAAAACGTGCTGTGTATGATCTGTATGAACAGATTAATATAATTCATATAATGTCTGGTTAGTGTGTGTTTAGTGAACTGTATCAGTGTCTGCATTAGCTTCCAGCTGCAGCAGTCACTTCAGTTTCTGTTCAGTCTGACTGAGGGAGGTTTTTGTACGACGCTTTTTCACTGTGTGAACACAGACTGACTGTTGGGATAATGAGCACTCTGACAGTAATAAACTGCTGCATCTTCAGTCTGGACTCCACTGATGGTGAGAGTGAAGGCAGAGTTTGATCCACTGCCTGAAAAACGATCTGGAATCCCTGATACTCGATTGCCAACGATGTACATGAGAAGTTTAGGAAATCCTCCATCTCTCTGTTGGTACCACGCTAAATTGTTGCCATTATGAACTTGCTGACTGGTCCTACAGTTGATGGTGACTGATCCTCCCAGAGCAGACCTCACTGCTCCAGGTTGAGTCACTGTGTACTGGCCTCTGGACTCTGAGGATACAGAGACAAAAACATAAAGCAGCTTGATGGTTTTGTGGGCTTCATTTCAGAGGGACGGATGTTGATAGAGGAGAGGAGTTTGATTCTCTGGACTTTACCTGTGAAGCAGCAGCAGAGGAGAGTCCAGATGAGGACGCAGATCAAAGTCATGTTTTTGAAGAGGAGGATTTCTGTGGCTTCTGTTGTCATGAAGGACAGCTGTCAGTCATCCAGTGTTCAACTCTCAGGACTATAAACTCTCCCAGAGCACTGGAGCATGGTGCTGCTGATGCAAAGTGGCTCTCTATGGAAATGATCTGAGTGACTCCAACAGGGACTTGGATCACTTTGATCATGCTGTTGATCAATGGATCAGTCACTTCATTCTTGTATTGATTATTAAACGATCTTACATTTCTCTTGATTCTATCTTCTTTTAAAATGTCTCCTTTCTTATTTTCTATTTTTAAGTCAGGTGATCAATCAGTTATCAGTACTGATGTCTGTAGTTATATTAATATTTTATATATTAAGTCTTTTATGTGTATGCATCATTAAAATGTATTGCATATGCATGTGTTATATATTACCCATTTATAAATGAATCTGTCTTAAAATGAATGAAACTCAATATGACTTTTACAAAGTAATTTGATATGACATGAATTCTCACTAATTTTTAAATTCATTCAATGTGTTCTACTGTGTTATTTTCAGTTTTCCTATCAGCTGAGAAAATGATCCAAACAGTGAATGATTGAGTTGAGTTTGTTTGTTTCAAAGTCAGAGAGCCGTGTCTCTCTCCAGTCAGAGGTTTTTGTACGGCGGCTCAATGAGTTTGTATCACTGTGGTTGACTTTTGGTGGAGGAACCAGACTGGAAGTTGGAAGTAAGTCAAACTTAAAGCTGTTTTATTTTAGGAGCTATTCTCTCTTTTTATTTTCTTGACTTTTTATTCATCAGGCAGGAAAACTAAACATCTTTCCATGGAATATTTTTACATTTATCTTTCTGCACCAAGAGACAAAGTTCACTTCAGATATTTCAAACTCAATGGATGTAAAACACTAGTAGGGTTCAGAGGATAAATCCTTCTTTGGGGTTTTAATGGTCAAGTTGAATTTTGAGGGCTTGTAGGTTTAGTTCAGTCTGACAAAGTCAGAGAGCCGTGTCTCTCTCCAGTCAGAGGTTTTTGTACGCCGCCTCAATGAGTTTGTATCACTGTGGTACACGTTCGGTGGAGGAACCAGACTGGAAGTTGGAAGTAAGTTTCTACTGTATTTAATACTAAATACTAGATTGTAGATTCATCTTTTCAAAGCCTTTTCATGACTGTTTGAAGAAGAGTCAAATATGTCTCTTTTCTTTCCAACAGTTTCAGTCTTCATGTTTTTCTCTCTCCTCATGGAGGCTAACTCAGATCAGCTTTGATGAAGTTTGATTTTCACGTTTGTGTCAAAGTGAAATTTCAAAGCTTGAAGTGTAGAAAGGATCAAAGTTCATTGGTCTATGATCAGTTTCTAATGTGACATCAAAATAACTGTTGCTAGGATGGATTCGGTTTGACGTTTGAAATCATTTCAACAGTTTGTTAAATAATGATTGAAGTCCACATGAAGATCATTTTGTGGCAGTGAGCTGCTTCTCTCTACTTGTTTCCACTAAATCCTTTAAAGTCATGTATGGTTCACATGTTGATGATGTTGAAGACAAACTTTTCTTGGAAATGTTGAGACATGTGCTTCTTTAGTTTCCAGTGTAGTTGGACATATTTCAGGTCAAACTGGATGATGATTGTCTCTGTGCTGATATGCATGAGAGCTTTCTGAAAGGGAAGTGAAACAATGTGTGAGTGAGTGACTGGTGGAGCAGAAAAAGCATCTGACAGAAATTTCTTCAGGGAGAAAATCAACTCTCTCACAGTAAAGGTGTCCAAGTGTCTGCTGTTTGAATGACAGCTGTGTGCTCCCTGTCCTCCTAGGTGATGTCCGTCCCACCCTGACGGTGCTGCCTCCCTCCGTGGAGGAGCTGGAGAAGGGGAAGGCCACGCTCATGTGCCTGGCCAACAAGGGCTTCCCCTCAGACTGGAGTCTGTCCTGGAAGGTGGACGGCAGCAGCAGCATCAGCTGGGAGGAGAGCAGGAGCCCCGGGGTGCTGCAGAAGGATGGCCACTACAGCTGGAGCAGCACCCTGAGGCTCCCTGCAGACCAGTGGGGGAAGGTGGGCTCTGTGACCTGTGAGGCCAGCCAGGGCTCCCAGACTCCGCTCTCAGAGACACTGAGGAGAGACCAGTGTTCCCAGTCCTGACCTGACTCACTGGGACTCTCAGACTGCTTTCACTCTCTCTCTCTGCTCTCTGTCTCCTCTCTCTAACTCTCTCTTGTAATCTCTTTCTTCATTTGTTCATCCCCTAAGTGTCTTCTTATTCAAACAATAAAAATCTATCAAATTTATTTTGACTGTTTATCTTTTGTCACATAAACCTTAAAGTAAGAACATCAGTTACAATCATGAACACACTCCAATAAGATAAGTTAACCTTAATTGCAGATTTAATTTTTATTGTATGTTTTAGGGGTGGCACAGTGGAGAGGTGGTTAACACTGGTTCACTGTGTTTAGGTTCATTGGTGATTCTAAATTGGCCATAGGTGTGAATGTGAGTGTGAATGGTTGTCTGTCTCTGTGTATGGCCCTGCGATGGACTGACGACCTGTCCAGGGTGTACCCGTGCCATCGTTCCATGACAGGTGGGATAGGCTAGCAGACCCCCGTGACCCTTAACAGGACTAAACTGTCGCGGAATAGTCCAGGGAGAGGTGGTAGGAGAGGACCCAAATGCAGGACTAGAGGCGGAGGTAGGCGAGGGCAAGAAATGTTTAATAAAGAAAAGAAATAAACTTACAAAAAACCAAAAGCGCTGCTAGATTGCAGGGTTTCCCAAGAACCAAAAACCAAAAACACGAAATAACATAAAACATGGTCTGCACGGAGAAAGCACGGAGGAAGCACGGAGGAAGCACGGAGGAAGCACGGAGGAAGCACGGAGGAAGCACAGAGGAAGCACGGAGGAAGCACGGAGGAAGCACGGAGGAAGCACAGAGGAAGCACGGAGGAAGCACGGAGGAAGCACGGAGGAAGCACGGAGCATAGGTAAAAGGTAACAAGAGACATGCAACGAGTTTGACGCAACAAGGAACAAAGGGAAGGCAGGGCAATATATACATACGAGGAACAGAGGGATGACGAGACACAGGTGAAGCAAATCAACAGACGAGACCAGGTGAAAACCAATGAACTAATCAAAAGGAACACGAAACAAGGAGACACACAGGAAATCGAAAACTTAACAAAGTAAAACAGGAAACAGGACACGAAACATGAAACTCAAAACACAAGAAACACAGAACCATGACATAAACGGGTATAGAAGATGAAGATGAAGATGTATTTTTTAGTATTATCAGAATATGTTTTATCACCTTTGGTTAGTTTTAATTAAGAGTAATATTTAACCCATGTTAAGACATGTCAGTGTTACATCATCCAGTTGTCTGTTCTTTTAGATTCTTATTTGTTCTAAATGATTCCATATAAATAATTCTGATAATCTCTATTTAAATATATATTAATAATACATTTGTCAGGTTTCAGTGTAAAAAGCAGGGTATCATCTGCATCAAGTGATTTAAGACTAATCTGATCTACTCATTGAAACCAAATGAGAGAATTTATTTTAACAGTAAAAACAACAGCACAGTCTCTGTCTCTTGATGTCTGTCAGCATAATGAACAAACTTTCATTTGAATTGATTGCACTAATGCTAAGAACATATTCAAATAATTAAGACCTACTCATCCAATCATCTGTCTGTGAATATTCTGAATGTGGAACTGCTGTCACATGTTGCTGCATTAAATGTAGACAGGAGATACATTAATCAACAAACACTGAGTTTTTCTTTGGCTCAGTTTGTGTGAGTCTTATTATTAAAGATGATTAAGAATTAATTATCACTCTATGTTTGACTGTTTGATGAATTGTTCTGTATAAAGTAGTTTGTTGAGAAAGTTTAATGAACTAAAAGATGCTCACAGTGCTCACAGTGGATCTACAGTGGATCTACAGCTTCCTGACCGGCAGACCACAGGTGGTCCGAGTGGGTCACCACACTTCAGCCCCCCTGACTCTCAACACTGGATCCCCCCAGGGCTGTGTGCCCAGCCCTCTGCTGTACTCACTGTACACACACGACTGCGAGGCCACTTCAGACTCCAACATCATCATCAAGTTTGCTGACGACACCGCTGTTGTAGGACTAATTGCCCACGACGACGAGACAGCCTACAGGAGGGAGGTGTCCCACCTGGAGGACTGGTGCCGGGAGAACCACCTCCTGCTGAACGTCAGCAAAACTAAGGAACTGATAGTGGACTTCAGCAGGAAACAGCAGAGAGACTTCCATCCACTTATTATCTGTGGCTCTGAGGTGGAAAGAGTGGACACCTTCAGATACCTGGGAGTGACCATCTCACAGGACCTGTCATGGACTCACCATCTGAATATCATGGTGAAGAAGGCCAGACAGCGTCTCTACCTCCTCAGACGCCTCAGAGACTTTAAGCTCCCTCTCAAGGTGCTCAGGAACTTTTACACCTGCACCATTGAGAGCATCTTGTGTGGGAGCATCACCACCTGGATGGGAAACTGTACCAGGCAGGACTTCCTGGCCCTCAAGAGGGTGGTCTGTTCAGCAGAGCGGACCATCAGAACCCCCCTCTCCAACCTGCAGGACATTTACACCAAACGTTGCAGGTTAAAGGCCAAGAAGATCCTGAAACAGCCCAGTCACCCCGGACACTCTCTCTTCTCTCTACTGCCATCAGGCCGTCGTTTCCGATGCCTGAGGGCAAAGACTGAGAGGCTGAAGAAGAGTTTTTACCCCCACGCCATCCGCCTGCTCAACTCTGAGCCGTAACCAGACTTAAATATCTGCACTTTATTCATGTTAAAGATAGCTGCTAAATACTTAATACTGTAAATACATGTACATATACAACTTCACTCCCTCTGTTTACCAGTCTATATTTCTATATTATTTTTATTCAGTCTATATTTCTATTCTTTTTATCTCTTATTTTTTAATTCTATATTTTATATTTTATATTGTATTTCTCTGTTGGTGTTACTTCTCTATTGGTGTACATTACACTTATATTACTACTGTTTACTGTAGTACTTACATTCTTTTTTTACTACTGGTTGCAGGTACAAAAATACATTTCACTGTGCATTGTGCTATGTATAACTGTGCATGTGACAAATAAAAACCTATCTATCTATCTATCTATCTATCTATCTATCTATCTATCTATCTATCTATCTATCTATCTATCTATCTATCTATCTATCTATCTATCTGAATATTAAACATACTGATGGTACTATTTAGTTTCTACTCATTATTCCTCTGAGACTGAAAGTAAGGAAAATATTTCTTTTGAAATGTTATTGTTGTAAATTGACAATTTTGTTATAAACAATATAAAGTCTTTAAATGATATGTTTTTGTATCAAATCAGTTTTTACTGCATAAAATGTGAAACATGAAAAAGAAGCTGTTATCATTGTGGTCTGTTATTAATGATCAGTGAATGATTCTGTTGATTCAGATCAGTTCCTCTTCAGCTGAGGGAGGTTTTTGTACGACGTTGTATCACTGTGTGAACGGGAAGCTGTTACACTGCTGACAATAATAAACTCTACTGACTGTCAGAGTGAAGTCAGTCCCAGATCCTCTTCCGGCAAAACGATCTGAAACTCCAGACTGACGAGTTGTAGAATGATAAACTAAGAGGAGAAAAGTTATTGAGACAAATCCAGCTTTTAGAAAGATGATCAACATCCAAACAGAAGAGGATCATTGGTTGAACATGGAGAATAGATGGAAGAAGCTCAGTGCTGCTTGGTTCAGTGTTTCTCCATCATTGTGCTCAACCTGGTTGCATCCTGAAGCAAAGTTTTCAGCAGAGAGTCTCACCCTGAACAAGGAGCCCCAGGGTGGTCAGCAGCAGAGTCAGTGACATCATCATTGTGCTGCTGGCGTGCCATGTTTCCCTCTCACTGCTAATACTCTACATATTTACATACTGACATAATGACATGTAGAGGATATTGATGGTCTGCTAGGAAACTGATCCAGTGACTTGAGGACAGCTTGGTTCTGGAATATTCTCTTTGTGATCATTCTCAGTGATATTAATATTAATGACTGAATGATTATTGATCACAAACATTGATGATGTTGATCTGTCTTCATTTTTACTTTTGATGGGATTTAAATGAGAATAATGTGATCCAGCATGAAGCTGAGGTCAAAGGTCAAGAACAAGGTGTTTAACTGACATAGTTAATTAGGATGTATGAAATAGGAGTGTATGATCTGAATGAACGTTAATCAATGTCTGGTTTGTGTGTTCAGTGAACTGTATCAGTGTCTGCAGTAGCTTCCAGCTGCAGCAGTCACTTCAGTTTCTGTTCAGTCTGACTGAGGGAGGTTTTTGTACGACGCTTTTTCACTGTGTGAACACCCACTGACTATTGATGTTGTGAGCACTCTGACAGTAATAAACTGCTGCATCTTCAGCCTGGACTCCACTGATGGTCAGAGTGAAGTCAGAGTTTGATCCACCATCTGTAAAACGATTTGGTGTCCCTGATACTCGACTGCCAACATAGTAAAAAAGGAGTTTAGGAACTCCTCCATCTCTCTGTTGGTACCAGGATAACCAGTTGCCATTATAAACATTCTGACTGGTCCTACAGTTGATGGTGACTGATCCTCCCAGAGCAGAGCTCACTGCTCCAGGCTGAGTCACTGTGACCTGGCCTCTGGACTCTGAGGATACAGAGACAAAAACATAAAGCAGCTTGATGGTTTTGTGGGCTTCATTTCAGAGGGACGGATGTTGATAGAGGAGAGGAGTTTGATTCTCTGGACTTTACCTGTGAAGCAGCAGCAGAGGAGAGTCCAGATGAGGACGCAGATCAAAGTCATGTTTTTGATGAGGAGGATTTCTGTGGCTTCTGTTGTCATGAAGGACAGCTGTCAGTCATCCAGTGTTCAACTCTCAGGACTATAAACTCTCCCAGAGCACTGGAGCATGGTGCTGCTGATGCAAAGTGGCTCTCTATGGAAATGATCTGAGTGACTCCAACAGGGACTCATTTGGTAGTGCAGATATAACTGGTGAAAATACCCTAGGACTTTATCATAGTATAATGACATGGTGGGATAATTACTGTTACAAAATGTATGGTAGTTAAGAGTGTCTTCTGATACTAACCACAGAATATTCAGGCCGTGCAGGAACAGAAGAATGTCAATAACAGATGAAGGAAGGGGATGCAGCAGGTCGAGATGACCCAACGCTACATTAGCCGCATGCCCATATCAGGGAAGAGAATGTGTTCTTTGTTAAGGTTGTTATGGCAGGAACTCACTCGGGGAGACGGAGCGAGGACGGAGTCAGATGTTATGGGCATGAGTAGCAGGTGAAGAGGAGAGACGGAGTCAGATTACGAGCCAACCAGAAGATGACACACCCAAGTTCACCTGCATCCTACACAACTTTCTGTAGTAGTATTTGTGGTTGATAAAAATTAACTACCACAATAACACATGGCACAACTCTGCTTGTGTACAGAGGGAGTAAATCACTGATCTCAGTACAGTCAGACCAATGCTGCTGCAGAGTGACCTCACTTTCAGTTTTCATGCTCTCCTCAATCTTTAGGATAAAGTGGTATCAGGTGTGTTTTATCATATTCTCCTTCAAGACGGAGAGAAAGGCTTTCATGTCGTCTGCTTCCTCTTCCCTCTCCATCCTTTCCAGCAGACTCTCTCCTCTGCCCTCTCCTTTTTTTTGCAGCACCGGTTGAAGCTGGTAGCTGCTTGCAACAGCTCTTACTCTATCTCTCTTTTTTTGCTTCCCTTTTTGGGGAGATTAATTTTGTATATACTACTTTTTCAGACAGCATTGCACATTTTAGTTTTTTTTTTTTTTGAGGGAGTGGCTGATCGCCCTGGGTGGCGCTGTGGTGTTCCCTCAGGCTGGACATGGAATCCCCCCTGGAGATGCTTCGTGGGACCCGCTGTGGATCCCAAGCAGGAAAACAACATCGAGAAGTGAAGAGGCACTTCACTTTTCAGGGCTGTTCTCTCCTCCGTTACCATGGGCAACGTGAGATCGCTGCCACATAAGGCGATCGAACTGGCCGCACTCTGCAGGGTCTGTGGTGGCGTCGGCCATCCTGTGTGGAGTGGTATGGACCAGTGGCATCGCAGAGAAGGAAAGGAAGAAGCTGGATAAAATCATCAGGAAGTCCAGCTCTGTCCTGGGCTGCCCCTTGAACTCAGTGGAGAGGTGACGGGGGAGTTCTGGCTGAGCTGTCCTTCATGGACGATGAGTCCGGCCCCCTCCATGGTTACTGGGGGACTGGGGAGCAGCTTCAGTGACAGACTGCTTCACCCTCGATGTGTGAAGGAAACAGAAGGTCTTTCCTTCCTGCTGCTGTTAGGCTCCATGGCAAGCACTCCTACTGTTTGCACTATGTCTATTATCTGTTCTGTCTCTGTCATTTCTGCATGCTGTTGCAAACTGCAATTTCCCCATTGTAGGAAAATTAAAGGTTATCTTATTCCTATTCTTATTCTTATCAACACTGAATGTACAGAACTATTATTTAGTCTAGAGAAGTATCTAGCAGGACCTTAATGCTGGACTGGACGTTCAAACGATTATATTCTTTATAATAATAATAATAATAACAATACATTTCATTCATAGGCACCTTTCAGGACACGCAAGAGCACCACAAAACTGTTAAAATAAAACACAGTTAAAATCACACACATTCATATAGGCAAAGCAAAATGACAGCAGATAAAAGTGAAACTATGGAACTGAGTAAACCTGTCTGAATAATTCAAAGGTGGTGACAGAGTCTGAATTGTTTCTGATTTCCAGGAGGGCATCCCAGAGGAGAGGGGCTGAGCAGCTGAAGGCTCTGGACGCCATGGTGGTCAAGCGAGCAGGTGGGAGTTGGATGGATGTGGATGACCTAAGAGTGGCGGGAATGTTTATGTGGAGGAGGTTAGTGAGGACCTGAGGGGTGACGATGTTTATGGACTTGAAGTAGGATTCTATAGGTAATGTGGAATTTAACAGGAAGCCAGTGGAGTTGCTGCTGGACAACTGTTATGTGTCTCAAAGAGAGAGATCTGGTGATGATACATGTGACAGAGTTTTGCAGTTTGTGAATGGATTTGTACGGTAAACCAAATAAGGAGTGGCAGAAGTCCAGACTGGATGTGACCAGGCTATGGACCAGACTTTCAGTTTTTCAGGTGAGAGGGATGGATGGAGATGGGAGATATTGGTGAAGGAGCTTTGGTTCTGGTTGTCATCCACATGCATAACTTCCTGGCAGAGCAGAGAGTCATGATCACAGAATGTGAATGAACTAACAGTGAAGAGTAATGTATTTTTATCCATGAACATTATGTTAGTGTGTGTTCAGTGAACTGTATCAGTGTCTGCAGTAGCTTCCAGCTGCAGCAGTCACTTCAGTTTCCGTTCAGTCTGACTGAGGGAGGTTTTTGTACGACGCTTTTTCACTGTGTGAACACCCACTGACTGTTGATGTAGTGAGCACTCTGACAGTAATAAACTGCTGCATCTTCAGTCTGGACTCCACTGATGGTCAGAGTGAAGTCAGAGTTTGATCCACCATCTGTAAAACGATTTGGTGTCCCTGATACTCGACTGCCAACATAGTAAAAGAGGAGTTTAGGAACTCCTCCATCTCTCTGTTGGTACCAGGCTAAATAGTTGCCATTATAAACCCTCTGACTGGTCCTACAGTTGATAGTGACTGATCCTCCCAGAGCAGAGCTCACTGCTCCAGGCTGAGTCACTGTGTACTGGCCTCTGGACTCTGAGGATACAGAGACAAAAACATAAAGCAGCTTGATGGTTTTGTGGGCTTCATTTCAGAGGGACGGATGTTGATAGAGGAGAGGAGTTTGATTCTCTGGACTTTACCTGTGAAGCAGCAGCAGAGGAGAGTCCAGATGAGGACGCAGATCAAAGTCATGTTTTTGATGAGGAGGATTTCTGTGGCTTCTGTTGTCATGAAGGACAGCTGTCAGTCATCCAGTGTTCAACTCTCAGGACTATAAACTCTCCCAGAGCACTGGAGCATGGTGCTGCTGATGCAAAGTGGCTCTCTATGGAAATGATCTGACTAAATGTTAAAGTTGGTTGCAGTGTTGTTCCATCTATGAATTGTTCTTATTGTTTGTGCTGATGATCATACAACATGAAAGTTTCACCTTCATGCAGATGATACATTTTTTTCTACATTGAAGCCTCTGCATTAACTAATCTTTTCCAACCACTCCAGTTATATTCTTTTTTATTTTGTTCCAATTCTTTAAACCGTTTATGTGAATGTGGATTATTACGTCATTGTTGCTGTGGGTTGGTGATATCTGTAGATACGACGGAAAAGCTGAATTATCACTGACAATATTTTGACCACTCTCAGATCAACTCATTTTAAACCCATACACTTCTATCAATAAAATAAATGAATTAGTATCATGTTTGTATGTTCTCTAGAAAAGATACATATTATAAAAGTCATATTCACTGAAACAAATTTGAAGCTACCCTGTAAATAATCAGATTCAGGTTTATTTGCCATGTGGAGGATCAACATAGGGTTAACAGAGCAATGAAATGTTGTGGATGAGAGAACTGGTCAGCTCAGACATAAATGGCTTTGACTGGAACAGTTCCAGTACCATGCTGTGATGCAGCCTGTGAACAGGCTCTGATAATGCACCTGTAGAAGTTTGTGAGGATGTAAGTGTTCATGCCAAACTTCCTTAGTCTTCTCAGTGACCAGATCAAGTCCCGTATGATGTGCACACAGAGGGATTTAAAACCACTGACCCTCTCAACTTCTGCATCAGTGTGGTGCTCCTGTGTTGAGTGTCTGTGAAGAGAAGGTGTAGTTGCCAATGGTCACCACCTGGCGGCTGCCAGTCAGAACGTCAAATATGCAGATGGAGGTTTCCAGGCCCAAGACAGTGAGCTTTGGGAGCAGTTTTGAGGGGATGATAGTGTTGAGCTATTGTCAATGAAGAGCATTCTCACATATGTGTTTTCCCTTTCCAGGAGGGTGAGAGCAGTGTGTGTTGTCATGGATCTGAAGGGGGTACAGGGAGTCTGAGAGGAGGACCAGATGTGGGTTTTGACACAACGTTTAGGGTCTGCCTCACCTCAGCTGTTATCAGGGTCAGTACGGGGTCCTCTGTCCACTTGAGGCCTGATGACAGGTGCTGTGTTGTGTGCATTGTGTAACTCTGATTTCTAACAGTGTCTTTCTCCAGACTCTCCGGGCTGTTGGTGAAATGCCACTGTTTCCTGAAGAGGAGTCCATGTCTAATAATCCATTTGGGAAATTTATGCCAGAGTTTTCGCAATGCTGGGGTGGAGTGTCTTAAACAGCCAATGGCTGGTCTAAGTGCACTGTACTTCAGCCAATCAGTGACTACAGTGAGGCAGTCATCCTCAATATGTTGTTTGCTTGCAAGTCAACTAACAATGTTTGGCTGATTCCTGAACTAACCGAGGTAGCACTGTCATTCATGCTGACTGAAGACTGTCAGTCTGGCGCACAGATGGCAGATATGACACACTCAACATCCTTGCTGCGAATCTCTGTGTTGGGACATCGTGACATGGCATCAGCATTAGCATGCAGTTTAACTTCCCAGTGCAAAATGTTGTAGTCATACATATCCAGCTTGAGTATCCATCAACTGTGAGACCATTATCCACTGGACCTTTTTTCAGACTCAAAAGGGGCTCATGATATGTGACCACTGTGAATGAGCTGTCTGAGAAGAAGTCTCACAGACCGAACAACTGCCCAAAGCTCATGGTCAAAAGACCATTTCCTTTCAGAAGGCCTGAGTCTGTGGCTTGCATAGGCAATAACACGTTCTTCATTGTCCTGATGTTGGGCCAACACAGAGCCGATACTGTGCTGTGAAGCATCTGTGTATAACAAGAAAGGCTGCATGAAGATTACACACTCACCAGTGACTGACTTAGGGAAAAGCTGAGGATGTGGGCTTGCCTGAATCTGAGGAAATGCGCCTATAAGAGTCATCATGATGGAAACACCTTACAGTGCAATCAACAGAGCGACGCCTGTCCGCGCTGTATTTCCTTGGGCTTGGGACTGTAGGCAGGATGATGGTCACAGCGGTGACGTGGAGAAGATGGAGGACTAGGTGAGTAGCGCCTGTTGTGGTGGTCGAGAGAGTATCTGTGGCGGAGATGATCTCTGTGTGACCTGCTGGATATGTGATGGTTGGAGTCTGGTTTTCCACGGAGAAAAACTTTCCTTATCCTTTCCATCACTGTGAAAATACAGCAGTAATTCCATTCTGTAGTGAACCACAGTCTGTGTTCCATCTTTCTCGCCATCATTATCATTGAGTGACTCGTTGTCCACAACAAATGATACATAAGTAAATAAAGTGCAGGAGCAGATGAATAAATAATTATGAAATTAACGTTATCCTGTGGAGTCCCAAAATAATATTGTACAACGAAATATACATCATAAATGATTGCAATAAAAATTAATCCTTAAAATAATCCAAAACTAATGTTTGCAGTAACTGAGGTTATACGAGCATAGAAGAGCATTCATTAGTGATGTAGTGGGCTGCATACCATCCCTGCTTTTTTTCATGTGGTTCATGACAGAATGTAACCCACTCCACAGATGCCTTGGGTTGGGATACGTGGATACTATCACACATACCAAGCGTACCTTTCTCTGTAGGTTCCCACAGAATCATGGGAACTATACTTATCAAAAAGATAAGTATAGTTCATTGTTCAGAAGTGACAACTTTCGAACAATGAAAACAAGAGAAGAATTATATTAATCATTAATTAGTGGGTGTTATTGTGTATTGTTATTCATTTTATTTAGCCTAATGATTGTGAAAATAACTATGTTGTTTTTATTTCAACTGTGTGTGTTCAGTGAACTGTATCAGTGTCTGCAGTAGCTTCCAGCTGCACCAGTCACTTCAGTTTCTGTTCAGTCTGACTGAGGGAGGTTTTTGTACGACGCTTTTTCACTGTGTGAACACCCACTGACTGTTGGGATAGTGAAGACTCAGACAGTAATAAACTGCTGCATCTTCAGTCTGGACTCCACTGATGGTCAGAGTGAAGTCAGAGTTTGATCCACTGCCTGAAAAACGACCTGGAATCCCTGATACTCGACTGCTAGTGACGTAAATGAGAAGTTTAGGAACTCCTCCATCTCTCTGTTGGTACCAGTGTAAGTAGCTACCACTATAAACATTCTGACTGGTCCTACAGTTGATGGTGACTGATCCTCCCAGAGCAGACCTCACTGCTCCAGGCTGAGTCACTGTGTACTGGCCTCTGGACTCTGAGGATACAGAGACACAAACATAAAGCAGCTTGATGGTTTTGTGGCCTTCATTTCAGAGGGACGGATGTTGATAGAGGAGAGGAGTTTGATTCTCTGGACTTTACCTGTGAAGCAGCAGCAGAGGAGAGTCCAGATGAGGACGCAGATCAAAGTCATGTTTTTGATGAGGAGGATTTCTGTGGCTTCTGTTGTCATGAAGGACAGCTGTCAGTCATCCAGTGTTCAACTCTCAGGACTATAAACTCTCCCAGAGCACTGGAGCATGGTGCTGCTGATGCAAAGTGGCTCTCTATGGAAATGATCTGAGTGACTCCAACAGGGACTTGGATCACTCTGATCATGCTGTTGATCAATGCATCAATCACTTCATCAGGATATTGATCAGTATGTGTCAGTGTTCATTTGTTTGTCTGTGACTTGAGGTCGACTTAAATAAATTTACACCACAACATTTGAATTAATTCCCTTCAGTCTCATGTCAGTGTAATCATTGAATGTAATTAAACTAAATTATTATTAATATTTAATTTATCAGGATCTAAGATGAACATGTGTTTATGATACTTATTTATGTTTGGAAGGATTCATTGAAGACTTTTTTTATATTTAATGTTCTACTTTATTTAACTAAACAATAAAATAAATTGTTAAGTTTCACAATAAAAGTGAATTCAAATGATGTAAATCACTTTTCAACACTTTAACCTCTTAATACATAAACTGTGTGATCTGAGAATCAGTTTGTTGAGTTTGTTTGTTTCAAAGTCAGAGAGCCGTGTCTCTCTCCAGTCAGAGGTTTTGTACGGTGGCTCAATGAGTTTGTATCACTGTGGTGGACTTTTGGTGGAGGAACCAGACTGGAAGTTAACTGTAAGTACATTTGACTCATTTAATAGCCCAAATTGTAGATTTATTGTGATTTATTAACTATGGACATTACTAAACGTTTATCTGCTTGTTGTTATTTAATTCTGCAGTGATTCTTGAATGAGTGACATTATATCTTCAGACAGATACTAATCTTCTTCACTTCAACATTTTCCGTTTCTAAAATAAAGTTTCCTCTCTGAAGAAAATATTTTAAAATCTTTTTAAACTAAAGACCAAACAGCTAACAAAACATTTCTCCTCCGTTTTACTGGATCTTTCTCAAAGTTTTTCATTGCTCAGTTTTGTAGATCCCAATCTGTTCAATGCTCACTGTTCTATGTAAACAGCATGATGTATTCAGTCGTTAACAATGTTCATGTTGAAGAACCAAAGCAAACACACACCATCTAGGTCTTTTCTGTTTGAAACTGTTAAGATCCTGTAAAATAATAGAAATCTGACATTTTTCACATGAAGTCAAATGTGTTGAAAGTGTCAAACTAAGAATTAGTAGTTTGGAGATGAAACATGAAGACATCAGAGGAACAAAATGACACTCTCAAAGTTTCCTCTTTAGTCCTGAAACCTGTCTGTTGCCGTGGTTCAGCAGTGATGCCTGTCTGTTGCCATGGTTACCAAGCTCAGAGAAGGAAGTGAAAGACTGAAGAGCAGCTTCATCCAAACTCCCAGTTTCTCTAAATGTGTTCTCTCTCTCTCTGCAGTGGGTAGAGTCCCCCCCTCCCTGACGGTGCTGCCTCCCTCCGTGGAGGAGCTGGAGAAGGGGAAGGCCACGCTCATGTGCCTGGCCAACAAGGGCTTCCCCTCAGACTGGAGTCTGTCCTGGAAGGTGGACGGCAGCAGCAGCATCAGCTGGGAGGAGAGCAGGAGCCCCGGGGTGCTGCAGAAGGACGGCCACTACAGCTGGAGCAGCACCCTGAGGCTCCCTGCAGACCAGTGGGGGAAGGTGGGCTCTGTGACCTGTGAGGCCAGCCAGGGCTCCCAGACTCCGCTCTCAGAGACACTGAGGAGAGACCAGTGTTCCCAGTCCTGACCTGACTCACTGGGACTCTCAGACTGCTTTCACTCTCTCTCTGCTCTCTGTCTCCTCTCTCTAAATCTCTCTCTCTCTTTCTTCTAGCTCTTTCTTCATTTGTTCATCCAAGTGTCTACTTATTCAAACAATAAAAACATATCAAATTTATTTTGACTGTTTATCTTTTGTCACATAAACCTTAAAGTAAGACCATCAGTTACAATCACGAACACACTCCAATAAGATAAGTTAACCTTAATTGCAGATTTAATTTTTATTGTATGTTTTAGGGGTGGCACAGTGGAGAGGTGGTTAGCACTGATGCCTCACAGCAAGAAGGGTACTCCATCTTCCTCCCACCATCCAAAGAGATGCTCATTAGGTTCATTGTTGATTCTAAATTGGCCATAGGTGTGCATGTGAGTGTGAATGGTTGTCTGTCTCTGTGTGTGGCCCTGCGATGGACTGACGACCTTGTCCAGGGTGTACCCCTGCCATCGCCCCATAACAGCTGGGATAGGCTCCAGCAGACCCCCAGTCCTTAACAGGACTAAATGGGTATAGAAAATGAAGATGAAGATGTATTTTTTAGTATTATCAGAATGTTTTATCACCTTTGGTTAGTTTTAATTAAGAGTAATATTAAACCCATGTTAAGATCCAGTTGTCTGTTCTTTTAGATTCTTATTTGTTCTAAATGTTTCCATCTAAATAATTCTGATGATGCCTATTTAAATATATATTGATACATTTGTCAGGTTTGGATGTAAAAAGCAAGGTATCATATGCATAAAGTGATTTAAGACTAATCTGATCTATTCATTGAAACCAAATGACAAGCCGGGGAATAAGGAGTAGGACTCAGATGCAGAGGTAGCAAAAACCAGAGGAATTTTATTATACTTGAACTCAAAGTATCCAAACTAAACAAAGTAACAAACAAAAAATCACTTCAAAGAGGAAAAACTTGGCAAAAATAAAACATGAACAAAATACTCATCAATAGCTTGAGAACACGAAGGCTGGTAAACACAAACACACTATGAAATGAAACGTGACACACTGGCACAGGACAGGGGGAAACGCAGACCATATATACACACGAGGGTAATGGGGAACAGGTGGAAACAATCAGGAATCAGGATGACAATCAGACCGGTGACGCAAGAGGAAGGACAAGTGACCTGAAACGAGAGGAGAGTTAGACTTTCAAAATAAAACCGGAAATCACGAGACAACACAAAACCAAATCACCCCTGTGTGACACCAAATGAGAGAATTTATTTTAACAGTAAAAACAACAGCACAGTCTCTGTCTCTTGATGTCTGTCAGCATAATGACCAAACTTTCATTTGAATTGATTGCACTAATGCTAAGAACATATTCAAATAATTAAGACCTACTCATCCAATCATCTGTCTGTGAATATTCTGAATGTGGAACTGCTGTCACATGTTGCTGCATTAAATGTAGACAGGAGATACATTAATCAACAAACACTGAGTTTTTCTTTGGCTCAGTTTGTGTGAGTCTTATTATTAAAGATGATTAAGAATTAATTATCACTCTATGTTTGCCTTTTTAATGAACTGTTCTGTATAAAATAACTTGTTGAGAAAGTTTAATGAACTAAAAGATGCTCACAGTGCTTGAATATTAAACATACTGATGGTACTATTTAGTTTCTACTAATTACTCCTCTGAGACTGAAAGTAAGGAAAATATTTCTTTTTAAATGTTATTGTTGTAAATTGACAATTTTGTTATAAACAATATAAAGTGTTTTAGTGATGTGTTTTTTGTATCTAATCAGTTTTTACTGCATGAAATGTGAAACATGAAAAAGAAGCTGTTATCATTGTGGTCTGTTATTAATGATCAGTGAATGATTCTGTTGATTCAGATCAGTTCCTCTTCAGCTGAGGGAGGTTTTTGTACGACGTTGTATCACTGTGTGAACGGGAAGCTGTTACACTGCTGACAATAATAAACTCCTGAATCTTCAGTCTGAACTCGACTGACTGTCAGAGTGAAGTCAGTCCCAGATCCTCTTCCACTAAAACGATCTGAAACTCCAGACTGACGAGTTGTAGAATGATAAACTAAGAGTTTGGGAGATTCTCCAGGTTTCTGAAGGTACCAGTTGAGACATGTACCAGCACTTGAAGTGGCTGTACATTTAATTGAGACAGACTGTCCTGGAAGAACAGAGTGAGATTCAGGAGACTGAGTCAGGATGATTTCTCCTGATGAACCTGGAACAGATGAAAAAGAGGAGAAGAGTTACTGAGACAAATCCAGCTTGGAGAAAGATGATCAACATCCAAACAGAAGAGGATCATTGGTTGAACATGGAGAATAGATGGAAGAAGCTCAATGCTGCTTGGTTCAGTGTTTCTCCATCATTGTGCTCAACCTGGTTACATCCTGAAGCAAAGTTTTCAGCAGAGAGTCTCACCCTGAACAAGGAGCCCCAGGGTGGTCAGCAGCAGAGTCAGTGACATCATCATTGTGCTGCCGGCGTATCAGTGTCTCTGAAAGGTCTGGACAGCCACTGATCAACAGTGGCCTCTTAACGGCTGGGAGCAGAGAGGCAGGACACATATGCAAACACACAGAGTCAGTCAGCTGCAGCTGTCCAACACATATCATGCTGTTTCCCTCTCACTGTTAATACTTTACATATTTACATACTGACATAATGACATGTAGAGGATATTGATGGTCTGCTAGGAAACTGATCCAGTGACTTGAGGACAGCTTGGTTCTGGAATATTCTCTTTATGATCATTCTCAGTGATATTAATATTCACTGAATGATTATTGATCACAAACATTGATGATGTTGATCTGTGTCTTCATTTTTACTTTTGATGGGATTTAAATGAGAATAATGTGATCCAGCATGAAGCTGAGGTCAAAGGTCAAGAACAAGGTTTTTAACTGACACAGTTAATTAGGATGTATGAAATAGGAGTGTATGATCTGTATGAACGTTAATCAATGTCTGGTTTGTGTGTTCAGTGAACTGTATCAGTGTCTGCAGTAGCTTCCAGCTGCAGCAGTCACTTCAGTTTCTGTTCAGTCTGACTGAGGGAGGTTTTTGTACGACGCTTGTTCACTGTGTGAACACATACTGACTGTTGATGACATGAAAACTCTGACAGTAATAAACTGCTGCATCTTCAGTCTGGACTCCACTGATGGTCAGAGTGAAGTCAGAGTTTGATCCACCATCTGTAAAACGATTTGGTGTCCCTGATACTCGATTGCCAACATAGTAAAAAAGGAGTTTAGGAACTCCTCCATCTCTCTGTTGGTACCAGGCTAAATAGACACCACCATGAACACTCTGACTGGTCCTACAGTTGATGGTGACTGATCCTCCCAGAGCAGAGCTCACTGCTCCAGGCTGAGTCACTGTGACCTGGCCTCTGGACTCTGAGGATACAGAGACAAAAACATAAAGCAGCTTGATGGTTTTGTGGGCTTCATTTCAGAGGGACGGATGTTGATAGAGGAGAGGAGTTTGATTCTCTGGACTTTACCTGTGAAGCAGCAGCAGAGGAGAGTCCAGATGAGGACGCAGATCAAAGTCATGTTTTTGATGAGGAGGATTTCTGTGGCTTCTGTTGTCATGAAGGACAGCTGTCAGTCATCCAGTGTTCAACTCTCAGGACTATAAACTCTCCCAGAGCACTGGAGCATGGTGCTGCTGATGCAAAGTGGCTCTCTATGGAAATGATCTGAGTGACTCTCTGATACTGTCTTATCTTCTCTCTTTCTCTCAGTCCTGTCTTCTAGTTTGTAGTAATTTCCAGACAATAAAGACATCTTCATCAAGTCACTTCTGTTTCATGTGGACTTTTTGAACATTAACAGATGATTAGGAGATTTTCAAGAACAACATTTACTGGATGTTCTTCACATGTTTTATTAGTTAAATATTACTTCTCATGTTAATCTTGTTGTTTTCTCCATTTAAATGTAATAAAGAATCATTTGTTGGTTTCATTAAGCCCAGAAAGAAAGAGCAGCACTCAGACTGAGAGGTTCACTTTAACAATATTCTCTCGTGTTTGACCTTACTGTGTTATTTGAGCCTTTGAGTTGTTTGCTTCTCTGCCTGATCATCTTGTACTGAATCACTCCTTGGATTAAAGATGTGAGCTCACTGTTCATGGAGAGGACTCTAGAGAAAATCCATTTCTAATAACACCTCTTCTTTTGTCTTGTTGCAGGGTGACCACCTGCCAATTAGCCCAAGGGGGGACAAGGGGTATGTTTCTGAGAGACAATGTGGGACACTGCCCGGCGCCAGCAGACTCACACATGTGTAACGGCTGATGTATGTTCATCAAAAGGCTAAATCAAGATTCATAATATTTTGAACATTAAATGAATCGACAGATGCACTTCCACTTAAGATTTACTTAAGCTATTTAATTGCATTTTCCATTTTCCATTACAATTTGGTCACTTTAAATAAATCATAATGTAACATTAAGTCTGAGGATTCACTGGAATTTTAGTGGCTCAACACCACAGACACGAACAGTAAAAAAAAAAAAAAAAAAAAGTCTTAGCTCACAACTCCAGAGGCTCATGGAATGAGAAGAGGGAGGAAGGATGGTGAACATGCATGTAAAGAAGGCAGGCACAGGAAAAACCTGATCAGTGGTCTGGGGACACCTTTAGTACTTTTCACCAGCATCTGAATCAAAAAAGGAAGAAAGATAAGAGACAGCAACATTAATGTTTATGATAAGCTTCCAAATGGTTTTCTAGTATAGACACTGGAGTGCAAACTCATCACCATCACAAGGTGACAAATGCAAAAAGGTGCTAAAGAAACAATCCCAGCAAAACAATGAGATATTTTGACCTAAAAGGCTATTGTCACCTAAAAGTTCTTGTTGGAGCGTACAGCATTTAGTAGAGCCTTCTCTTTCACTACATAACTGTAGAAGTCCTTGCAATTGAATGTGAAGTTGCTCTTCACCTGGATTTCTGACTTGATGAGTTCAATGGAACATGTGTTCCTTGTGTCCGTCCAGCATCCTGTCATTAGTGAAAAGACTCTCTCCACTGAAGCATTGGTGATTGGTACACTCAAGAGGAAAGAAGCAAATGCTGTCATGTTTGGTGTGTGTGTGTGCTTGAGTAAGGTGGCCCACTTCTCCACGACTGGAGCTCCTGACTGCACGATGGCCTGTTGGCGTGGCAGAACAACACAATACTCATCATACAGCGCATCCATGTCCAACTTCTTGCTTAGTTGCAGGACCTCTACAGCTTCACAGAGATGGGAGAAGTTGAACAGGCTGTTCTGTAGTGCCAGGCTAGCGACTTTCTTCTGGTAGTTGGAGTCTGAAAAGTCATAGCGCTGCTCCAGGTAGGTGAGAGAGGACTGGCAGAAGTTGGACATGTCCTCTCTGAGCACAGCTGCCTGTCCGTCAGGAAACTGCTGGAGGAGTACATCAGTCTGAGTCACAAAGAAACCATCACTCTGTCGTTGCTGTAGCTTGGTTTTTAGGGTGAACATCATATCGTAGAGCTCGTAGACAGTCCCATCTTCTCCCTCCAGCACAAGCACAGTGTCGTAGAAAACTTTCAGCGCATTGCTGAGGAAGGCCAGGTAAACCTAAATGTAGTAAGGAGAGTTAATGATCCTGTGTAATAGCACTGTTTGCATCATCATTATTTCTCTAATCCCTGTTTCATGTAATAACATTTAGATGAAATAAAAAAAAGGTGAGTGCAATTAAAATTAATTACCTGTTAGGGATGCTCCGATCAGGGTTTTTTGCCCCCGATCCGAGTCCGAGTCCTTTGACTTTTGAGTATCTGCCGATACCGAGTCCCGATCCGATACTCTGTGTTTGTTTTTTAAGTGCCGAATTAAGTTTGTGGTATTAAACGACGCTTTGTCCTTACCACCCCTCGATATTCCAACTTTGCAAATTTGACAGTTTGCGACTGCATCGTTCTCCTCACATACTTTAAAATACTTCCACACAGCAGACATGGTGCGCCACAACTCGCCACTCCGCTTCAAAACAAACTAGCATGCTGGTCTTCTGCACATGCGCATGCCGTAAACGGTGGTAGTAAATACTCATTTTATTTTTTATTTTTTTGAATCACCAATAGCCCATATATCAACAATCTAATACAAATAATGACTAAATAAATATATATAAAACCGATCTCTGATCGGGTCGTAACGTCCGAGTCCCGATCGAGTCTTCAGTTGCGTGATCGGCCCCGATTTCCGAGTCACGTGATCGGATCGGTACAACCCTATTACCTGTAATTCAAGGGTGATGCATTCACCATCCTGGTCATCCTTGAACAGCCGCCATAATGACTTTGGGCACTGCTCCTCTCCCAATGAGAGAAAGTAGGACTTGATAGGAGCCCAGTTATCGTAAAGCCTCTTCACTGCAGGCCACAGGCTTAGCTATCTTGTGGGCACATGTCTAAGCTGGGACTGGTACTCCATCTCCACAAAGGCGTAAATTGACTTAAGTTTCTGGAAGACTGAGTTATATCGCCCATAATTCAGACTAGCATTGTCAGCGGAGTATGCAGATATCCTGTCAAGTTCTAGTCCACTTTCGTTCAATTTGGTGACAATCTGGTAGTGGATTGCAGCAGAAGTTTCATCACTGTCCTCATAGAAATCGAGGACTTTTGTCTGCAATTCGGGTGTCCAGTAACAGACTGATAGAGGGAAAAGCTTCGTCGTTCCATGATTGGACGCATCCGAAGCCACTGAGAAGAATGGCGTGTGGGCTGTGGAAACACACAGATGGAATAAACTTTGAGAGAGATTCTCTAAAAACAGATCATTTTAACAAATAAAATATACTGCTTTACTGTTTTGATCATTAGTGATTGTATATAAATATAGTCTATAGAAATATTTATCCCTTTTCAAAAATGATAGTTAGCTGCTCATCCGTGCCTTCGAAAAACCAGGCTCATTAACTAACAAAAGCAACTAACATTAGCTGATGTGCTTTCAATGAACTGTAGGAACACCACACTGGTCCAGCCAGGGCAAGGCAACTAATACACAAACACAATGTTTTATGAGGAGTCGAAAGCAGGCCTGATGGCCAAAATAAATAATGCAAGCAAGCAGTCGAGGTGCTGATGTTGACTTTCATATCAGTAGAGGAAGATGATTAGCTAACATTAGCTGTCAAATCTTAGTGCTAGATAGATAACTGTCACTGGCGACAGTGGCGCGTGCTGAACTGTCAAGTAATGTTTGTTTGGCTCCCTGGGGCTCGGGGAGATAGTCAAACTTTTTTGTTTAATGTATATATTTTTTTTCTAGATTATGCGGGACACGGTCTCAATTTGCGTGATACGTGAATTGGGCTTCAAATGCTGTACATTCACGCGCTACGCGGGACGAGAGGTCACCCTAGTTGTAACTTGGATTATTTCATTACAATAAAGGATTTCTCATAAATAATTATGTTTTATCTTTTTGCAAAATTAACTTAGTAGTAATACATCTTTTTAAATCCCCAATACATGTATGCTGATGATGTATGAGTCTTTCTAACTAAACCTGAGGAATCTACCTGGAATCTCATTAACAATATAGGTTGAGTGCTTTTTCAGGCTATAAAATGAACTTGAATAAGTCTAAGGCCATGTCCCTGGGTAGCTTGAATAGTCAGCCTAAAAGCCCAGCCTCTTTCTCTTCAGATGGTCTCCAGCAGGTTTTATTTGTTTAGGAATAGACATAACACCTGAATTTGACAAAATGTATAAATCTAATTTTATCGTCTCGTCTCGTCTTCTTCCACTTATCTGGGTTGCAGGGGCAGCAGCAGACAGCCCTCTTCCCAGCCCCTTCAGCCAGCTCCTCCGGAGGAACCCCAGGAATTCCCAGGCCAGATGAGAGACATAATCCCTCAATCGTGTCTCTTTCCGGTGGGACATGTCCGAAACACCTCTCCTGGGAGGCGTCCGGGATGCATCCTTATCAGATGCCCTAGCCACCTCAGCTGACTCCTCTCAGCGTGGAGGAGCAGCGGCTCTACTCTGAACTCCTCCCGTATGTCCGAGCTCCTTACCTCTAAGGTATATCTAAGGCTGAGCCCGGCCACCCTGCGAAGGAAACTCATTTCGGCCGCTAGTATTTGTGATCTTATTCTTTTGGTCATTACCCAAAGTTCATGACCATAGGTGAGGATTGGGAGGTAGATCTGGTAAATTGAGAGCTTCGCCTTTTGGCTTAGCTCTCTTACCACAACCGACCGGTTAAGCATCCGCATCACTGCAGACGCCACCCCGATTCGCCTGACGATTTCCCGCTCCCTCCTACCGTCACTCATGAACAAGACCCCGAGATACTTGAACTCCTCCACTTGAGGCAAAACCTCGACCCGGAGTAGGCAGTCCACCCTTTTCCGAATGACGACCAGACGGCCTCAGACTTGGAGGTGCTGATCCTCATCCCAGCCGTTTCACACTTGGCTGTGAACCGCCCCAGGAAGAGCTGGAGGTCACTGTACGATGAAGCTAAGAGAACCACGTCATCCGCAGACAGCAGAGACAAGATCCTCCGCTCACCGAACTCGACACCATCCCCCACCCGGCCACGCCTAGAGTTCTGTCCATAAAACCTATGAACAGAACCGGTGACAAAGGGTGGAGTCCAATCCTCACTAGAAAGGTCCGACTTACTGCCGGCTACACGGACCAAACTCGCCCTCCTTTGGTACAGGGACTGAATGGCCCTTAGATAGGAGCCATGCACCCCATACTCCCGGAGCACTCCCCACAGAATGCTCTTGGTGACACGGTCGTAAGCCTTCTCCAGATCCACAAAACACATGTGGACTGTTTTTTCCCTCCAGCACCCTAGTGAGGGTAAAGAGTTGGTCCATGGTTCCATGTCCAGGGCAAAAATCGCATTGTTCCTCCTCGACCGTTCAACAATTGACCGGACCCCTTTTCCAGCACCCTGGCATAGACCTTGCCGGGGAGGCCGAGGAGTGTGTTCCCCCTATAGTTGGAACAAACCCTCTGGTCCCCCTTTTTAAAGGAGGACGAGAGTGGTGGACCCTGGCCTGCCATTCCAGAGGTACTGCCCCCCATATCCATGCAATGTTGCAGAGACGTGTCAGCCAGGACAGCCCTACAACATCCAGAGCCTTGAGATACCCGGGGCGGATCTCATCTTCTCCTGGAGCTCCACCGCCGTGGAGTTGTTTCACTGCCTCTGCAACCTCTGCCCCAGAGATTGGACGACCCAACCCCAGGCCCTCCGGCTCTGTTTCCTCTATGGAATACGTGTTGGTGGGATTGAGGAGCTCCACAAAGTATTCCATCCACCGCCGGGCGATATCCCCAGTTGATGTCAGCAGCTCACCACCCACATTGAAAACATTGTGGGTGTGTTGCCACCTACCACCTGTGAGGTGCCGGACGGTTAGCCAGAACCTCTTCGGAGCCAATCAATAGTCTTCTTCCATAGAGTTTTTGCCTCAGCGACTGCCCTTGCCACGGACCACCTGGCCATCCGGTACCGGTCAGCTGCTTCAGGAGACCCACAGACCAACCATGCCCTGTAGGCCTCCTTCTTCAGCCACCACCAGGTTTGGGGGTTACCACCGCAACCAGCATCAGCGACCCTGCGGCCGCAACTTGCAACATAAACCATAAAAAGATAAATAGCTGGTACAGCTCCTTCATTTGGGCTAAAAGAAAACCAAGAAAAAAGTGAGCTACACTATGTCTCCCATCATCAGAGGGGGGGACTTCATCTACCTGACATACCAAAATACCAGTTAAGCACACCTCTCCATTTCATTATTGACTGATTAGGCAGAGAACCCACCTCATTATGGCTGGCAGAGCCGCCCCGCCCTATACGCAGAACACGCGCAGCGCGTGGGGCCCCGCGATCCATGGGGGGCCCCATGTCGCACAAGATGACGCATTTTCTAAAAATGCGAAAAGGACGCGCAGCGCTCCGGCGGCAGAGAGACGAGCGCAAGCGCTCCGCTGGTCCTCCCAATCCAATAAAAACAGCCCAAACCACGAAGTTGCCAGACACCTATGGAAACCCGTCACACTCCCCCGCCGGACATAAACCAAGTAGCCCAATTTTGTGGAAAAACCGCCCAATCTGGCAACCGTGAGTACCATAAAGAGTCAGCCCGAGGCAGGAAGAAAAAAAAGGTGTAATGTGACACACTTCGCCCAAAAGACATTTCTGCTTAGGGCCCCAGTTTGGCCAGGGGCGGCCCTGATGGCTGGACATAGAAAGTGCAAACACATGCAGATCCAGGTTGGGTCAACCCTTATTTCATTCAGTGGGTGTCTGAGAAATATGATATTCAGAAACAAGATTTCTTTCATTACCTGCAAATAAGAGATTTCATAAAAAGAGATACTACCATTATTTCAAATGACAATACCTCCTGTATAGAGTGCTGTCTTTTCTCATTGTAACTGGTCATTCCATAGCTTTTTCTATAAATTGCGCAAAAAAAAGAAGATCTGGTTTAACTGGATTTATTTCTGTCAAGGATTGATGCTGGTTTTGTCTAAAGAAAAATAGGTAATATTGTAATGAAATGAAATGCCTAAGAATACAAATACATCATTCTCTTTTAACTATAATCAACATAAAGCGTTATCATACAAAATCAACTTCAAGTAACTAAATAATTATCTTTCACAACAGAAATGTACTAACATAAGAACTTACATTTTACTCAAAGAAAAAAACAATTGCTGCAAAGAAAGAGCCCATGGTTCTGCTGCAGGGTTTCAAAGGGCCCCACACCTGCACAGGACAGGCTCTCATATATACAGGCTCTCATCAAGCCAGACTCCTCCTACTTTATGACATACAGTATATTGGTCTGAGCACTGCATTACATAAGAATGGAAAATGTGGGGTATGCAGTTTCCTGTCATTAATGTTTGAGTTATTCATGAGTCTTCTGTCTGTATGTGAATGTTTATGTGTTTGTGAGCAGAATTGTTCTTGTTGTTGAAGTAGTACTAGTCGTACTGTTGTGTTATTATCATTTGTGTAAAGTTAAAAATCAATAAAATTACTATTTTCTTTAAAAAAAATACCTAATACATATAGAAATTTAAAAAAACACCTCAATGTAATCTCAGTTTCAATAGAATCAATATTTTTTTTTCAAATTAATTTTATTACACTGAATTTCACAGTTGAAATATTTCAAGTAAAATAACTCATCTTGTTGATGAGCTGTGTCATTAGTACAACCTTGTAATGCTGAAATGTGTTTGGAAGTGTCCAGAAAGTAAAGAAAATCTATGGTGTTAGAGAAGAAAATATTTGATCAGAATTATAAAGCAGGATCTTATTATCACTTTCATTAATTGTAGGTCTTCCAATATACCATAGTTTGTTTTCAAGTGAAATTTGTGATTAAATTCAAGATACATTTTCAATATTAGCTGAATAACTTGTTAAAATCAATATTCCGTCTCAAATCAAATAATGACCCTGAGGGTGTTGTCACTTGTATTTTCTCGTCTTTGTTTCAGCTCATCAGTATTAGATGTTTAATACTTTTAACTTTCAGAAAATGATACAGTTAAAGTCCTGCTTTACTCCAGATAACTTTTCTGTAGACTTCACTATCAGACTGCTCAAGTGTCTGTGTTCAGAGCAGCTGTTGATGATGATTGGCTCGTTGGCAGCAATAGGAGTCGCACACTCAAAAGTCAAGTATAACAAACCAACATTTATTAAAGGAAATACTCAAATCAGGTGTGATGTGGAAATTAATAGCAGTGTTGTAGGAGAATATATGGATGTGTTGGTCAATGTGTGGTGCATGTTGTTAGCGCGAAATAAGACAAAGCAAACATAAGACCAGTATGCTGGTTTGGTACCAATTGGAAAGTGCAGAGCAGAGAGAGATCTGGCATCTGGGAATGCTGTGTTAAATAGGCCTAACTGAAAATGATGGCCAGGTGTTCCTTGTCAACCTAATGCACTGCCTCAGACCTACAACAAACAAATACACCAAATGTATACCATATGCAGACACTACAACAAACCCAGGGGCTGTCACAATCAGTTCTTCTTCAGGCAGCAGAGGAACCTGCTGAGAAAAATAAACTCCTGAATATTCAGCCTGAACTCTTCTGAGTCAGGATGATTTCTCCTGATGAACCCGAAAAAGATGAAAAATAGGAGAAAAGTTATATCAAGCTTGGAGAAAGATGATCCAAACAGAAGAGGATCATTTGTTGAACATGGAGACTAGATGGAAGAAGCTCAATGCAGCTTGGTTCAGTGTTTCTCCATCATTGTGTTCAACCTGGTTGCATCCTGAAACAAAGTTTTCAGCAGAAAGTCTCACCCTGAACAAGGAGCCCCAGGGTGGTCAGCAGCAGAGTCAGTGACATCATCATGTTAATACTCTACATATTCACATATTGACATAATGACATGTAGAGGACATTGATGGTCTGCTAGGAAACTGATCCAGTGACTTGAGGACAGCTTGGTTCTGGAATATTCTCTTTGTGATCATTCGCAGTGATATTAATATTAATAACTGAATGATTATTGATCACAAACATTTGATGTTGATCTGTGTCTTCATTTTTACTTTGATGGGATTTAAATGAGAAAGCTCTGATCCATCATGAAGCTGAGGTCAAAGGTCATAAACAAGGTTTGAAGCTGTCACAGTTAATTAGGATGAAGTGAGAGTCAGAGAGTCTGCTTTGACTTTATGTCTGAATAATAACTGACTGATGGGAAGATGGATGTTTTTCTGAAACACAACACAACATCATCAGTGTGCAACCTGATTTTATGGCTTTGGGAATGTTGTCTGAGATGTTGGTGGGTTTTAAAATAGAAAAAGAAAAAACAGCTCATCTATGTTTAGGACATGTTTTAAATCACTTCATTTGAAACCAACAATAATTTTGCCGTAAAACGTGCTGTGTATGATCTGTATGAACAGATTTATATAATTTATATAATGTCTGGTTGGTGTGTTTAGTGAACTGTATCAGTGTCTGCAGTAGCTTCCAGCTGCAGCAGTCACTTCAGTTTCTGTTCAGTCTGACTGAGGGAGGTTTTTGTACGACGCTTTTTCACTGTGTGAACACACTCTGACTGTTGGGATAGTGAAAACTCTGACAGTAATAAACTGCTGCATCTTCAGTCTGGACTCCACTGATGGTCAGAGTGAAGTCAGAGTTTGATCCACTGCCTGAACTACAGGAAGGAGGTGGAACACCTGGAGGGTTGGTGCAGAGAAAACAACCTCTGCATCAACGTGAAGAAGACCAAGGAGATGATCGTGGACTTCAAGAGGAGCAGACACCTCCCCCCTCCTCTGCACATCGGAGGGACAGCGGTGGAAGTGGTCTCGTGCTACAGGTACCTGGGCGTCCACATCTCTGACGACCTCACCTGGAGCACCAACACTTCCTGCCTGATTAGGAAGGCACACCAGCGCCTCTATTTTCTCAGGAGGCTGAGGTGCGCCGGACTGGGGAGCACAGTCCTGACATCTTTCTACAGGTGTGTGGTGGAGAGCGTCCTGTGCTCCTGCATCACTGTGTGGCACGGCAGCTGCTCTGCAGCAGAGAAGAAGTCTCTGCAGAGGGTGGTGAAAGCTGCACAGAGGACTGTGGGACACAGTCTACCCACCACCACGGACATCTACACCTCCAGATGCAGGAAAAGGGCCACCTGCATCAGGAAAGACCCCACCCACCCCGCACACACACTGTTTGTCCCCCTCCCCTCAGGCAGGAGGCTACGGAGCATTAAAAGCAGGACCACCAGACTGAGGAACAGCTTCTTCCCAGAGGCTGTGAGACTGTCAAACGCTGGAGGATCTTCGTAGCCCCCCCCCCCCCCCCCCCCCCCCCAAGAGTGAACAATAGTCACCCCCATGGACAGACTGCATTTGCACTGCACTGTCACTTTAACTGCATTTGCACACTACCTCAATTGCACAGGACCATCACAGTCAATTTCATAGTTTTTATTTATACAGTTATACAGTTTGTACAGTTAGCTAATTTTATTCTCTATATTTATACTTTTTTTATATTTATACGTGTCTTTTCTTACTGTGGCTTGAAACGGGACCAGAGAAACCATTTTCGTTCCTTCATATGTACCAACATGTGTAGAAATGACAATAAAGAATCCTTGAATCCTTGAATCCTTGAATCCTTGAAAAACGACCTGGAATCCCTGATTCTCGACTGCTAGTAGAGTGAATGAGACGTTTAGGAACTCCTCCATCTCTCTGTTGGTACCAGGCTAAACAGTTGCCATTATAAACATTCTGACTGGTCGTACATCTGATGGTGACTGATCCTCCCAGAGCAGACCTCACTGCTCCAGGCTGAGTCACTGTGTACTGGCCTCTGGACTCTGAGGATACAGAGACAAAAACATAAAGCAGCTTGATGGTTTTGTGGGCTTCATTTCAGAGGGACGGATGTTGATAGAGGAGAGGAGTTTGATTCTCTGGACTTTACCTGTGAAGCAGCAGCAGAGGAGAGTCCAGATGAGGACGCAGATCAAAGTCATGTTTTTGATGAGGAGGATTTCTGTGGCTTCTGTTATCATGAAGGACAGCTGTCAGTCATCCAGTGTTCAACTCTCAGGACTATAAACTCTCCCAGAGCACTGGAGCATGGTGCTGCTGATGCAAAGTGGCTCTCTATGGAAATTATCTGGCTGTTGAATAAATTCGATTTCATTGTCCCTGGGGAGAAAATACAGACATCTGATCTCCATGTTCTTACACAGGTATAACAAAGAGAGAAACATATGGTACAACAGAACACCACACATCAGTTACAGATGTTCAGTTTGGGAGAGACTCTGTCCATCTCCACTGGCACTGAGGGCGCATCTCCGCTGTTTGTAACGGGTCCTAGTGCAGCGCTGTCTTTTGAGCAACAGAAGGAGTTGCTATTGTTGAGGATGAAATTGGAGACAGAGAAAGAAGTTGCTGTAGAAAGAGACCCAGAAACTGTTTTTGCACTGTTTGAGCATCTGGCTGATGCTCGTGGCAGAGTCCACTTGCACTTTAATGTTACAGTGTGTGTTAACTGGGAGAGCACAGGAGGCATGTTCTTCTCTCAGTAGCAGCGAAAGTGTAAAGTGTGGTAAAATCATCTGTCTTAAAAGAGTACAAACTGGTTCCTGATGCTTATCACCAATGGTTTTGGGGTTGGAAAAGAGGCGATAAATCTCACTTGGAGTTTGCGTGTGAGTTGTCAACTCAAGTTGACAGGTGGTGTACTGCAGCCGAGGTTGGCTCGTATGATGGTTTGAGGGATCTCATGATCTTAAAACAGTTCAAAAATTACACAACATACATCAACGAGCGTAAAGTTATGACGGCAGCTGAAGCGGCTGCACTGGCTGATGACTACGTGTTAACTCATGCTGGCGGTACTTGGTATCTGAGTTCGTGTGGAGCTGGCGCACATAGGGAAAATTTCTCAACAGTAGGTGCATGGTCCAGTCGCCCAGAGAGAAATGTTTGGGTGGAACAGAGAAATGAGCAGGACGCTCGGGAAGCGGGCAAACTTTGTAATTACTGTCACTGGAAAAGAGACTGTTTAAATGCGTTTAAAGCCAAGAGTAAAACTAGAGCAAGTGTAAATCCCAAGCTGGAAATGTGTGTTGGATCTGTTCCTGACCAGCTGTTAGACTCAGGGCGGTGAGTTAAAACTGCAGGTTAGTCAAGATCTGCTGTCTTGTTTGCCTTTCGTCTGGCCGCATTTCAGCTGGAGCTTATTGATTTCCAAATAACGTCTCTGGTGAGCGATGCGCTCAAAAGTGTGGATGACTTTTGGATGCTCAGATGAGTGCAGATGGATCAGGAAAGTCGTCTTTATGTGCTGATGATGTTTCACTTCACCTTTACATGCGAGTTGACCTTTTCTTCTATGAATGCCATTAAGGCCGGGCATACACTGTAAGATATTTTAAATCCTTTGATTCAGCTCCATCTCAAACTGCACGACTAGATCTCTGAGTTCAAAAGTTCACAGCCTACGAATCATGTTCTCACACTACACGGACTGATGCTCTGATGCAACTTGACTGCTCACGCTGTACGTCAGACTTTTGTATCCGGAACTGCAACGGCAAAAAGTAGAAGAAGAAGAGAATTCAGAAGTGGGAAATGCACATTGAAGTTGCTTTGACGTAATGGTCTTTGTTTGAGGTTGAGGCAAATCGGCTCGTGGCACTGCTTCTACTGTGCGATACCTTCACGAGGAGCAACCAAACAAGTTTGATTTTCCTGCAAGCACACAATTTGCGATCGGCAGGCTGTCGTGAGGTGTTAATCTCTCCTCGTTACCCCATGTATACTGCACAAAGCACGACATGCGATTGAGACAAAATTCAGTCCGATTAAAAAAATAGTCGCACGAGTGGCAAATCATCTCAGAATGAGTCGACAGTTGCATAGTGTATGCCCGGCTTAAGACACACGAGAGGAATCGGCCTGACCCATAAAAACCTGGAGAACTACTTGCGGGTTGAAGTCACATCCATATCTCCTGACATCAGGAGTTGCGTGAACTGAAGATTTTCTGTCAGTGGCCGTTTTTTTTAAATGGTGACGGAAAAATATGAAGGCAGTCTGTCAATTTGGTGCACGTGAGCATATAAACTGGCTCTTTTCTCCCTTGATTAGTAGTGTTATAGTTGGTTATAAGTCAGTTAAGTTTCGTTGCTTTGCCGGCCAAGTGAGTGGCTATTGACTCTCGGTTAATATATTATGACTCGATTTTTATTTCTTGGAGGCAGGCCAAAGTTTCCGGCCACTGCCATAGTACCAATATGTTAAAATAAATATTCTGCCTCAAGTCAAATAATGAGTCTGAGTGTGCTGGTGCTTGTATTTTCTGTTTTTTGTTTCTGTTCATCAGTATTAGATGTTTAATATGTTTAACTTTCAGAAAATGATGCAGTTCCAGATAACTTTTCTGTAGACTTCACTCTCAGACTGCTCAAGTGTCTGTGTTCAGAGCAGCTGTTGATCAGTTCCTCTTCAGAGGAGGGACGTTTTTGTACGACGGTTTTTCACTGTGTGAACGGGAAGGCTTCATCGTGCTGACAATAGTAAACTCCTGAGTCTTCAGCCTGAACTCTACTGATGGTCAAAGTGAAGTCATAACTATATCCACTTCCACTGAAACGATCTGGAACTCCGGAATGACGAGTTGAAACTGAATATATCAGGAGTTTAGGAGCTTCTCCAGGTTTCTGGAGATACCAGTGGAGGTCGTCATCAATATCTGTGGTGGTTTGACATTTAATGGAGACAGATTTTCCTGGAAGAACAGACTGAGATCCAGGAGACTGAGTCAGGATGATTTCTCCTGATGAACCTGGAAAAGATGAAAAAGAGGAGAAGAGTTATTGAGACATATCCAGCTTGGAGAAAGATGATCAACATCCAAACAGAAGAGGATCATTGGTTGAGCATGGAGAATAGATGGAAGAAGCTCAGTGCTGCTTGGTTCACTGTTTCTCCATCATTGTGCTCAACCTGGTTGCATCCTGAAGCAAAGTTTTCAGCAGAGAGTCTCACCCCGAACAAGGAGCCCCAGGGTGGTCAGCAGCAGAGTCAGTGACATCATCATTGTGCTGCCGGCGTATCAGTGTCTCTGAAAGGTCTGGACAGCCACTGATCAACAGTGGCCTCTTAACGGCTGGGAGCAGAGAGGCAGGACACATATGCAAACACACAGAGTCAGTCAGCTACTGTACAGCTGTCCAACACATATCATGCTTTTTCCCTCTCACTGTTAATACTCTACATATTTACATACTGACATAATGACATGTAGAGGATATTGATGGTCTGCTAGGAAACTGATCCAGTGACTTGAGGACAGCTTGGTTCTGGAATATTCTCTTTATGATCATGCTCAGTGATATTAATATTCACTGAATGATTATTGATCACACACAATGATGATGTTGATCTGTGTCTTCATTTTTACTTTTGATGGGATTTAAATGAGAATAATGTGATCCAGCATGAAGCTGAGGTCAAAGGTCAAGAACAAGGATTTTAACTGACACAGTTAATTAGGATGTATGAAATAGGAGTGTATGATCTGTATCAACATCTGGTTTGTGTGTTCAGTGAACTGTATCAGTGTCTGCAGCTTCCAGCTGCAGCAGTCACTTCAGTTTCTGTTCAGTCTGACTGAGGGAGGTTTTTGTACGATGCTTTTTCACTGTGTGAACACATGCTGACTGTTCAACCAGTGAAGACTCTGACAGTAATAAACTGCTGCATCTTCACTCTGGACTCCACTGATGGTCAGAGTGAAGTCAGAGTTTGATCCACTGCCTGAAAAACGACCTGGAATCCCTGATACTCGACTGCTAGTATAGTAAATAAGTAGTTTAGGAACTCCTGCACCTCTCTGTTGGTACCAGGCTAAATAGCTAGGATTCTGACTGATCCTACATCTGATGGTGACTGATCCTCCCAGAGCAGAGCTCACTGCTCCAGGCTGAGTCACTGTGTACTGGCCTCTGGACTCTGAGGATACAGAGACAAAAACATAAAGCAGCTTGATGGTTTTGTGGGCTTCATTTCAGAGGGACGGATGTTGATAGAGGAGAGGAGTTTGATTCTCTGGACTTTACCTGTGAAGCAGCAGCAGAGGAGAGTCCAGATGAGGACGCAGATCAAAGTCATGTTTTTGATGAGGAGGATTTCTGTGGCTTCTGTTGTCATGAAGGACAGCTGTCAGTCATCCAGTGTTCAACTCTCAGGACTATAAACTCTCCCAGAGCACTGGAGCATGGTGCTGCTGATGCAAAGTGACTCTCTATGGAAATGATCTGAGTGACTCCAACAGGGACTTGGATCACTCTGATCATGCTGTTGATCAATGGATCAGTCACTTCATCAGGATATTGATCAGTATGTGTCAGTGTTCATTTGTTTGTCTGTGACTTGAGGTCGACTTAAATAAATTTACACCACAACATTTGAATTAATTCCCTTCAGTCTCATGTCAGTGTAATCATTGAATGTAATTAAACTAAATTATTATTAATATTTAATTTATCAGGATCTAAGATGAACATGTGTCTATGATATTATTTATGTTTGGAAGGATTCATTGAAGACTTTCTCTGTCTAATGTCTAATTTATTTGCCTAAACAATAAAATAACACAATAAAAGTGTATTCAGTTGGTGTGAATCACTTTTCAACACTTTAACCTCTTAATACATAAACTGTGTGATCTGAGAATCGGTTAGTCGTGTTTGTTTGTTTCAAAGTCAGAGAGCCGTGTCTCTCTCCAGTCAGAGGTTTTTGTACGGCGCCTCAATGAGTTTGTATCACTGTGGTACACGTTCGGTGGAGGAACCAGACTGGAAGTTAACTGTAAGTACATTTGACTCATTTAATAGTCCAAATTGTAGATTTATTGTGATTTATTTCATAACTGTGGACATTACTAAAACATTTTATCTGCTCGTTGTCATTTAATATCATTGCAGTGATTCTTGAATGAGTGATATTATGTCTTCAGACAGACACTAATCTTCTGCACTTCAACATTTTGTTTTAAATTTAATTGTAACATATTCCGTTTCTAAAATAAAGTTTCCTCTCTGAAGAAAATATTTTTAAATCTTTTTAAACGTCAGACCAAACAGCTGACAAAACATTTCTCCTCCATTTTACTGGATCTTTCTCAAAGTTTTTCATTGCTCAGTTTTGTAGATCCCAATCTGTTCAAAGGTCACTGTTCTATGTAAACAGCATGATGTCTGAGTTGGAGTCATTGGATGAGTTTTAATCTGTGATTCAGTCGTTAACAATGTTCATGTTGAAGAACCAAAGCAAACACACACCATCTAGGTCTTTTCTGTTTGAAACTGTTAAGATCCTGTAAAATAATAGAAATCTGACATTTTTCACATGAAGTCAAATGTGTTGAAAGTGTCAAACTAAGAATTAGTAGTTTGGAGATGAAACATGAAGACATCAGAGGAACAAAATGACACTCTCAAAGTTTCCTCTTTAGTCCTGAAACCTGTCTGTTGCCGTGGTTCGGCAGTGATGCCTGTCTGTTGCCACGGTTACCGAGCTCGGAGAGGGAAGTGAAAGACTGAAGAGCAGCTTCATCCAAACTCCCAGTTTCTCTAAATGTGTTCTCTCTCTCTGCAGTGGGTAGAGTCCCCCCCTCCCTGACGGTGCTGCCTCCCTCCGTGGAGGAGCTGGAGAAGGGGAAGGCCACGCTCATGTGCCTGGCCAACAAGGGCTTCCCCTCAGACTGGAGTCTGTCCTGGAAGGTGGACGGCAGCAGCAGCATCAGCTGGGAGGAGAGCAGGAGCCCCGGGGTGCTGCAGAAGGACGGCCACTACAGCTGGAGCAGCACCCTGAGGCTCCCTGCAGACCAGTGGGGGAAGGTGGGCTCTGTGACCTGTGAGGCCAGCCAGGGCTCCCAGACTCCGCTCTCAGAGACACTGAGGAGAGACCAGTGTTCCCAGTCCTGACCTGACTCACTGGGACTCTCAGACTGCTTTCACTCTCTCTCTGCTCTCTGTCTTTTCTTTGACATGTTCCAATTTACTGGCTTCTTTCTGTGTTTCAATGTTGTTTCACTGCTTCTAAATAATAAAGACCTGCTCATCAACTCACTTGTTCTCATGTTGACTCTTTTCAATCATTTTATTTTATTTTATTTTTAAATCCTGAGAAGAACTGAGATGATAAAACAGTTTGTGATTGGGTAAAGGAAGTGTAAGGTTCCATCATTTCTATCTCTATCCAGAATCATGTTGATAAACTCAGTAAAACAAAGTGAACGTCCAGATATTTTAGTCTCAATCAGTCTGAATGGAGCAGGACTCTAAAAGGTTTCTGCTACAGTCAGAGCAGATCTTCCTGGAATAATAAACCTTTGTGAACATTTCCTGATCAATCATCCAGTCATCTCACTGTTTCATTCATTACCTCACTAGTAGAAACTCACTGGCCACTTTATTAGGTACACTAGTGTCAACAGTCCTGCTCTAATCTTGTCTTCATGAAGGTTCTGGTATTCAGCTTTAGTTTCTAATAACTCAGAGAGATGTTGATTCAGCTGTGTCTTCATTTTGTAGTACTACTGAAGTGACATGTGTTCCTAATATTTTGACACTGCAGTCAGTGGGGTAGGCTAAATAACAGAAACACTTTAGTGTTTAAGTCAGTCCAGTTTAACAGCACCACAATGATCATCCAGTTGAATTGCAGCATCTCTGAAGCTGTTTCTACATCAACTCAACATTATTTAGATTAGAATGACTTCACTGGTGTACCTAATGAACTGGACAGTGGAGGTTTAAAATAATATTCTCTTCTTCATGTGACTCATTTATTGCTTCCATGTGCATCATCTTTGATTATGAAGTTTCCTGATGCTGATCTTTGTCTTCATATTTTATTAATGCTGGATGTAGTTGAGACTGAGCTGAGGTCAAAGGTCATAACCAATCTTTGTAACATTTTCTGTCCCTCTCTGTCTTTTCTTTATTCACCAGCAAAATAAATAAGGACATATAATTTTAATTATGTATGAATGGATGGAAAAGGTTATATGATTAAGATAATTGTTAAATTATCCTACTCACATTATTTATGTCTCTCTATCTCTGTTTAGGAACTTGTAAAGTTATATTTCTGAGCAGTAGTCTGAGTTTTAGATAAAGAGAAAACATTTGAGTTTGGTTCTTAAGATGTGTTTACAGAGACGGTTAAGTAAAGATAGGTATGGTTGAGTTAAAGAGCTACAGAATGGATTAGTGTGTGTTCAGTGAACTGTATCAGTGTCTGCAGTAGCTTCCAGCTGCAGCAGTCACTTCAGTTTCTGTTCAGTCTGACTGAGGGAGGTTTTTGTACGACGCTTTTTCACTGTGTGAACACCCACAGACTGTTGGGATAGTGAAGACTCTGACAGTAATAAACTGCTGCATCTTCAGCCTGGACTCCACTGATGGTCAGAGTGAAGTCAGAGTTTGATCCACCATCTGTAAAACGATTTGGTGTCCCTGATACTCGATTGCCAACATAGTAAAAAAGGAGTTTAGGAACTCCTCCATCTCTCTGTTGGTACCAGGCTAAATAGTTGCCCTTATAAACACTCTGACTGGTCCTACAGTTGATGGTGACTGATCCTCCCAGAACAGAGCTCACTGCTCCGGGCTGAGTCACTGTGATCTGGCCTCTGGACTCTGAGGATACAGAGACAAAAACATAAAGCAGCTTGATGGTTTTGTGGGCTTCATTTCAGAGGGACGGATGTTGATAGAGGAGAGGAGTTTGATTCTCTGGACTTTACCTGTGAAGCAGCAGCAGAGGAGAGTCCAGATGAGGACGCAGATCAAAGTCATGTTTTTGATGAGGAGGATTTCTGTGGCTTCTGTTGTCATGAAGGACAGCTGTCAGTCATCCAGTGTTCAACTCTCAGGACTATAAACTCTCCCAGAGCACTGGAGCATGGTGCTGCTGATGCAAAGTGGCTCTCTATGGAAATGATCTGAGTGACTCTCTGATACTGTCTCATCTTCTCTCCTTCTCTCAGTCATGTCTTCTAGTTTGTAGTAATGTTGATCATCTCAGTGTTTTCAGACAATAAAGACATGTTCATCAAGTCACTTCTGCTTCATGTGGACTTGAACATTAACAAATGATTAGGAGACTTTCATGAACAACATTTACATGTTTTATTAGTTAAATATTACTTTACATGTTAATCTTGTTGTTTTCTCCATTTCAGTGTAATAAATCAAATCATCTGGATGATTCTTCTTGTAATCATTTATCAGTTTCATTAAGCCCAGAAAGAAAAAGCAACACTCAGACTAATAACTGTAGTCATTATTAATACACTTCCTTCTATCCAGGAAGGAGTCAGTGGAACATCATCACCTGCTCATTAAATGAAGTTGTTGTCCACTTCCTGTCTTATTGTGAACTCTCTCCTCTGGTTTCAGGCATCTTGACTTCCCCTCCACCCTCCTATGTCTCCCCTATGTCTCTATGTTGTCTCTCTGCCTCCTCCTTGTGTAACTAGTCTCTGTCTTCTCTTCACAGCTCATCCACATGGTCTTCCTCCTAGTGTCAAGTGTTTCAGCAATATTCTCTAGTGTTTGACCTTACTGTGTTACTTGAGCCTTTGAGTTGTTTGCTTCTCTGCCTGATCATCTTGTACTGAATCACTCCTTGGATTAAAGATGTGAGCTCACTGTTCATGGAGAGGACTCTAGAGAAAATGTTCTCTCAGACTGGTTTTACTCTCATCCTGCTCTCTGCAGCTATTTCCACTTGATCGATTTCTAATAACATCTCTTCTTTTGTCTTGTTGTAACTTGGATTATTTCATTACAATTAAGGATTTCGCATCAATAATTATGTTTTACCTTTTTGGAAAATTAACTTAGTAGTAATACATCTTTTTAAATCCTCAATACATGTATGCTGATGATGTCTGAGTCTTTCTAAGTAAACCTGAGGAATCTACCTGGAATCTCATTAACAGTATAGGTTGAGTGCTTTTTCAGGCTATAAAATAAACTTGAATAAGTCTGAGGCCATGTCCCTGGGTAGCTTGAATAGTCAGCCTAAAAGCCCAGCCTCTTTCCCTTCAGATGGTCTCCAGCAGGTTGTATTTGTTTAGGAATAGACATAACACCTGAATTTGACAAAATGTATAAATCTCATTTTATCGTCTCGTCTTGTCTTCTTCCACTTATCCGGGTCGTGGGAGCAGCAGCTTCAGCAGGGAAGCCCAGACAGCCCTCTTCCCAGCCTCTTCAGCCAGCTCCTCCGGAGGAAACCCAGGCATTCCCAGGCCAGGTGAGAGACATAATCCCTCAATCGTGTCCTGGGTCGGCCCCGAGGTCTCTTTCCGGTGGGACATGTCCGAAACACCTCTCCTGGGAGGCGTCCGGGAGGCATCCTTATCAGATGCTCTAGCCACCTCAACTGACTCCTCTCAGCGTGGAGGAGCAGCGGCTCTACTCTGAGCTCCTCCCGTATGTCCAAGCTCCTTACCTCTAAGGTATCTCTAAGGCTGAGCCCGGCCACCCTGCGAAGGAAACTCATTTCGGCCGCTGGTATTCGTGATCTTATTCTTTTGATCATTACCAAAAGTTCATGACCATAGGTGAGGATTGGAACGTAGATCTGGTAAATTGAGAGCTTCTCCTTTTGGCTTAGCTCTCTCTTTACCACAACCGATCGGTTAAGCATCTGCATCACTGCAGATGCCGCCCCGATCTGCCTGACGATCTCCCGCTCCCTCCTACCCTCACTCGTGAACAAGACCCCGAGATACTTGAACTCCTCCACTTGAGGCAGGACCTCCTCCCGACCCGGAGTAGGCAGTCCACCCTTTTCCGACTGACGACCAGGCGGCCTCAGACTTGGAGGTGCTGATCCAGCCGCTTCACACTCGGCTGCGAACCGTCCCAGGAAGAGCTGGAGGTCGCTGTACGATGAAGCTAAATATTACTTTAAAATCTCACCATCCCGTATCGAAGCTAGAAATATTTCATAAAGGTGTCTAACAAAATTCGAGCATACAAACAGGACATTTTAAAAAACATTGCATCCAACATTACAAAAGTATCTTTGTGCAAAAAATAAATGGGGAAAATCCACTAATACGTTTTGGTAATTGGAAAAATATGTTATGCTATGTCATCCGCAGACAGCAGAGACGAGATCCTCCGCTCACCGAACTCAACACCCTCCCCCACCCAGCCACACCTAGAAATTCTGTCCATAAAAACTATGAACAGAACCAGTGACAAAGGGCAGCCCTGGTGGAGTCCAACCCTCACTAGAAAGGTCCGACTTACTGTCGGCTACACGGACCAAACTCACACTCCTTTTGTACAGAGACTGAATGGCCCTTAGTAAGGAGCCATCCACCCCATACTCCCGGAGCACCCCCCACAGGATGCTCCTGGGGACACGGTCGTAAGCCTTCTCCAGATCCACAAAACACATGTGGACTGGTTGGGCAAACTCCTATTTCCCCTCCAGCACCCTAGTGAGGGTAAAGAGTTGGTCCATGGTTCCATGTCCAGGACGAAAACCGCATTGTTCCTCCTCGATCTGAGGTTCAACAATCAACGGGACTCTCTTTTCCAGCACCCTGGCATAGACCTTGCTGGGGAGGCTGAGGAGTGTGTTGGAACACCCTCTGGTCCCCCTTTTTAAAGGGGGACCAGAGGGTGTGGTGGACTCCGGCCTGTCATTCCAGAGGTACTGCCCCCCATATCCATGCAATGTTGCAGAGACGTGTCAGCCAGGACAACCCTACAACATCCAGAGCCTTGAGATACCCAGGCCGCCTACCACCCCTAAGGCACTGGACGGTTTGCCAGAACCTCTTCGGAGCCGATCAATAGTCTTCTTCCAAAGAGTTTTTGCCTCAGCGACTGCCCTTGCCGCGGACCACCTGGCCATCCAGTACCGGTCAGCTGCTTCGGGAGATCCACAGACCAACCATGCCCTGTATGCCTCCTTCTTCAGCCACCACCAGGTTCGGGGGTTACCACCGCGACCAGCACTAGTGACCCTGCGGCCGCAACTTGCAACATAAACCATAAAAAGATAAATAGCTGGTTCAGCTCCTTCATTTGGGCTTAAAGAAAACCAAGAATAAAGTTAGCTACACTATGTCTCCCATTATCAGAGGGGGGACTTCATCTACCTGACATACCAAAATACCAGTTAAGCACACCTCTCCATTTCATTATTGACTGATTAGGCAGAGAACCCACCTCATTATGGCTGGACATAGAAAGTGCAAACACATGCAGATCCAGGTTGGGTCAACCCTTATTTCATTCAGGCAGGTGTCTGAGAAATATGATATTCAGAATCAGGATTTCTTTCATTACCTGCAAATAAGAGATTTCATAAAAAGAGATACTACCATTATTTCAAATAACAATACCTCTTGTATAGAGTAGGGATGCTCCGATCAGGGTTTTTTGCCCCCGATCCGAGTCTGAGTCCTTTGACTTTTGAGTATCTGCCGATACCGATCGAGTCCCGATCCGATACTCTGTGTTTGTTTTTTAAGTGCCGAATTAAGTTTGTGGTATTAAATGACGCTTTGTCCTTACCACCCCTCGATATTCCAACTTTGCAAATTTGACAGTTTGCGACTGCATCGTTCTCCTCACATACTTTAAAATACTTCCACACAGCAGACATGGTGCGCCACAACTCGCCACTCCGCTTCAAAACAAACTAGCATGCTGGTCTTCTGCACATGCGCATGCCGTAAACGGTGGTAGTAAATACTCATTTTATTTTTTATTTTTTTGAATCACCAATAGCCCATATATCAACAATCTAATACAAATAATGACTAAATAAATATATATAAAACCGATCTCTGATCGGGTCGTAACGTCCGAGTCCCGATCGAGTCTTCAGTTGCGTGATCGGCCCCGATTTCCGAGTCACGTGATCGGATCGGTACAACCCTAGTATAGAGTGTTGTCTTTTCTCATTGTGGGTGGTCATTCCATGTTTTTTCTATAAATTGCTCAAAAAACAGCATCTCAGGCACTTTGCATTTAAAGAAAATATGGGAAAGATAAGTGGATGCAGAGACTGAGGATGACAACTGGGATGAGATCTGGGAAAATGCAAGATCTGATTGTCTGTAACAGAGATGGAGCAATTCACCTTCAAATTCTTGCAGAGTTCATATATCCCCCCCTCTATGAATCAAATTTAATGCCAACCTTTCCCCACACTGCTCCAAATGTAACACACAGATAGGTAGTCTTAATCACTGCTTGTGGTCTTGCAGGAAAATACAAAAGTTCTGGCAGCTTGTGGGTCAGGAAATGAATAGGATTTTATGGAAGAATTTATTGGTTTAGCCACGATGCACAGTGTCAAATGGCCTCATCACTAATACATATAAAGGTAAACTGTACAGAATGTTAACATTTTGAACCAGAAAATGTGTTCTATTGAACTGGACAACTCATAATGTTGTAATACAATGTGTATCTCTTAGCTTGTCTCGAACTGCATTAAATGTTGTTTGAGCTGGATACCAGGAAAATTGTCAACACCACAGTTGTGCGGACTGACACAATGGGACACTGGAAGATGTGGATTAACTGGATTTATTTCTGTCGAAGATGGCAGACATTTTATGCTGGTTTTATCTAAAGAAAAAATAGGTAATATTGTAATGAAACTAAATGTATAAGGATACAAATACATCATTCTCTTTTAACTATAACCAACATAAAGTGTTATCATACAAAATCAACTTCAAGTAACTAAATGATTATCTTTCACAACAGAAATGTACTAACATAAGAACTTACATTTTACTCAGACAAACAATTGCTGCAAAGAAAGAGCCCAGGGTTCTGCTGCAGGGTTTCAAAGGGCCCCACACCTGCACAGGACAGGCTCTCATATATACAGGCTCTCATCAATCCAGACTCCTCCTACTTTATGACATACAGTATATTGGTCTGAGCATTGCATTACATAAGAATAGGAAATGTGGGGTATGCAGTTTCCCTGTGATTCAGGTTTGAGTCATTCATGACTCTTCTGTCTATATGCGAATGTTTATGTATTTGTTTGTGAGCAGAATTGTTCTTGTTCAATGTAATCTCAGTTTTAATAGAACCAATATTTTTTTCAAATAATTTTATTACACTGAATTTAACAGTTGAAACATTTGTTGCACACTTGGACACACAAACGGACTTCCAGGCGTGCATGGGTTTTTAAAACTTACTGGAAATATGAAATATAACATACAGCACATCAGCGAATTGCGGCTTGCTAGCAACTGACGTCTTCTGGTATGCTACACAGGATGCGAGTGCACTTATGTTACATTCTCAATTCTCTCAACTCAAACTGATATTTTAGCTGGCTACAGGTGGTTACAGCAAATACACCTACCTACCTAACACTCTCCAAGGTAAAGCACTGTTTTGTCCAACACACTCATTAAACTCCGATTTACAGCTCACATTTGTATTATCACAGTTCATAACTTCATTAGTTTATTATACAATCATGTTGATGCTTTCACTACTTTTCACAATCTCTGCTTACCTTGAAATATGAAATATAACATACAGCACATGAGCGAATTGCGGCTTGCTAGCAACTGACGTCTTCTGGTATGCTACACAGGATGCGAGTGCACTGCCATGCCCCACCCAAAAGGACCCCAAAGCTGCCCAATGTGCCTGCATAAATTGTACCGCTTGTAACCCCAAATCACCACACTAAAATAACTAAGTTGTTGTATCCATAAACATACATCTTACCAGAAACATGTATAATAATAATTCAGAGTTCTAACAAAAATCATGAAAAATGGTCTTTTCAGGATGGGTCCCACACATCCTGAAAAGACGTCCTGATCTGTGTCATTAGTACAACCTCGTAATGCTGAAATGTGTTTGGAAGTGTATAAAAGAAAATCTACGACGTTAGAGAAGAAAATATTTGATCAGAATTATAAAGCAGGATCTTATTATCACTTTCATTAATTGTAGATTAAGATAAATTCAGCTAATTCAATATTAGCTGAATAATTTAAAAGAATTTGGAAAAATGTTAAAATAAATATAATGTTAAAATAAAATAAATATGTTAAAATAATGTAATGACTCTGAGGGTGGGGCAGCACAGTGGAGAGGTGGTTTGCACTGATGCCTCACAGCAAGATGGTCACCGGTTCGAATCCATGCGCCAACCCGGCCTTTCTGTGTGGAGTTTGCATGTTCTCCCTGTGTCTGTGTGGGTTCTCTCTGGGTACTTCGGCTTCCTCCCACCATCCAAAGACATGCTCATTAGGCTAATTGGTGATTCTAAATTGCCTGTAGGTGTATGTGTAGGTGTGTATGTGAGTGTGAATGTTGGCCCTGCGATGGACTGGCGACCTGTCCAGGGTGTACCCCCGCCTTTTGCCCGATGACAGCTGGGATAGGCTCCAGCAGACCCCCGTGACCCCTAACAGGACTAAAACGGGCATAGAAAATGACTGACTGACTGACTGACTGACTCTGAGGGTGTTGTCACTTGTATTTTCTCGTCTTTGTTTCAGCTCATCAGTATTAGATGTTTAATACTTTTAACTTTCAGAAAATGATACAGTTAAAGTCCTGCTTTACTCCAGATAACTTTTCTGTAGACTTCACTGTCAGACTGCTCAAGTGTCTGTGTTCAGAGCAGCTGTTGATGATGATTGGCTCGTTGGCAGCAATAGGAGTCGCACACTCAAAAGTCAAGTATAACAAACCAACATTTATTAAAGGAAATACTCAAATCAGGTGTGATGTGGAAATTAATAGCAGTGTTGTAGGAGAATATATGGATGTGTTGGTCAATGTGTGGTGCATGTTGTTAGCGCGAAATAAGACAAAGCAAACATAAGACCAGTATGCTGGTTTGGTGCCAATTGGAAAGTGCAGAGCAGAGAGAGATCTGGCATCTGGGAATGCTGTGTTAAATAGGCCTAACTGAAAATGATGGCCAGGTGTTCCTTGTCAACCTAATGCACTGCCTCAGACCTACAACAAACAAATATACCAAATGTATACCATATGCAGACACTACAACAAACCCAGAGGCTGTCACAATCAGTTCCTCTTCAGCAGAGGAACCTGCTGAGAATAATAAACTGCTGAATATTCAGCCTGAACTCTACTGAGTCAGGAGGATTTCTCCTGATGAACCCGAAAAAGATAAAAAATAGGAGAATAGTTAAATCAAGCTTGGAGAAAGATGATCCAAACAGAAGAGGATCATTTGTTGAATATGGGGACTAGATGGAAGAAGCTCAGTGCTGCTTGGTTCAGTGTTTCTCCATCATTGTGCTCAACCTGGTTACATCCTGAAGCAAAGTTTTCAGCAGAAAGTCTCACCCTGAACAAGGAGCCCCAGGGTGCTCAGCAGCAGAGTCAGGGACTAAAACTGTAAAATAAGATAAAAATGAACAAACTAGATAAAATGCTTTTCAGCTCATAAAAGTAAAACATATATTTCTAGCTTCGATACGGGATGGTGAGATTTTAAAGTAATATATCCCTTTCAGCTTATTCATTACAATCCAACCCCCTCTCCTGCAGGAGAATCAGACCAAAATGTGTGTTGATCCCTACATCACGTCTTGGATCACAGAAGTGACAGGTCACAGTTAGTCTGGTTAGGAAGCTGTATATTGGAAACTGTGACCAGCAGCACAGGAACACCACAGGGGACTGTGCCCCCATCTGCAGGAAGCTACTACAGGTGTAGTACTTCATATTTTATTAATGCTGGATGTAGCTGAGACTTACCTGAGGTCAAAGGTCATGACCAAGCTTTGTAAGGGTCTTTAATCACCAGCAAAACAAATAAGGACATTTCATTATGATTATATATTAATGGATGGAAAATATCATTAACATATTTTTTAAATTTCTTTATTCCTATTGTTTCTCTCTCTCTCTCTCTCTCTCTCTCTCTCTCTCTGAGCGGAAGGAGCGAGGTCGCTGAGCGGAGAGCGCGTTGTGCGAATATCTGAAAATTTCAGGGTATTGTTGTAAATATAGATAGTGTTTTTTTTGTGTCACAGTGGTGTGTACATATAGGTTTTTTTAGGGGTTTGTGTGTGTTGTTGGTGGCTGGCCAGCGTGTTGCTGGTCAGCATGGATCTAGGCTACCTGACAAGGAAGCACGGCATCAAGGTAGCGCCGTCATTCCTTTGTTCGGTAGAGGAGTGCAGCCTGGCAGTGGGGAAGCTGGTCGGATATGACAGCGTGAAGTCCGCTGCTAGGATGAATAGTGCTGTGGTGATGTTTGTAGACACCGTGGAGAAAGCCAATATGGTAGTGGAAAACGGGATCGTTGTAAAGGATACGTTCGTTCCTGTCTCGCCTCTGGCATCACCAGCGAGAAAAGTTACGTTGTCAAATGTCCCCCCATTCATTAGTGACGAGACATTAATCAGAGAACTTTCACGTCACGGAAAAATAGCATCTAAAATGAAGAAGGTTCACTCTGGCTGTAAATCTCCTTTATTGAAACACGTGGTGTCTCACAGGAGACAGATCTTTATGATCCTCAATAAGAAGGAAGATTTAAATGTAGCCTTCAGATTGAGAGTGGATGACTTTGATTATGTTGTTTTTGTGTCATCGGATAACATGAAGTGTTTTAACTGTGGCAAAGAGGGACACTTAATTAGAGCTTGCCCAGGAGAAGCTTCCACACAGAGACAAACTGGAGACACAGAGACAACAGATAAGGATACTGAGAAAAGTCAGGACAATATGGAAGGAGAGGAGACGGGTGAAGAACAACAGGACAGCCAGGTGAGTGAGGGGGGACAAGTAGAGACTGGGGAGGGACAACAACTTAGCCAGGTGAGTGAGGGGAGACAAGTAGAGACTGGGGAGGGACAACAACTTAGCCAGGTGAGTGAGGGGAGACAAGTAGAGACTGGGGAGGGACAACAACTCAGCCAGGTGAGTGAGGGGGGACAAGTAGAGACTGGGGAGGGACAACAACTCAGCCAGGTGAGTTGGGGGGGACAGGAGGAGACAGGGGAGCTAGAGCAAAACAGTCAGGTGAGTGAGGAAGGACAGGTATTGATAAGTGGAACTCAACAGGACAATAAAGTAAGTGAAGGACAAGAAGAGACAGGGGGAAAAGAACAGTACAGCCAAGAAAGTGAGGGAGGACAATCTAGAACAGATAAAACAAAAGATGTGACTAAGGAGGAAACAATTAAGGGACAGAACATGATAAAACTAAAAGACACCGGAGAAGATGACATGAGCATTGTACTGGGGGAGAGTGAGGTAGACATGGGTGGAGACGAAGAAGACATGAAGGTGCCTCAGCTTAAAAGAAAAACAAGAAGCAGTAGTGGAAGCTCTCAGGCTAAAAAAGGAGCAGTAAACAGAGAGGTGACCGTAGAGGACTGTGACATGGACACTGATAGCATCTCTGAGGAGACAGTGGTCGGTAGTTGTGGAAGAAAAAGAGCTTACAGCGCTGGGAACATCAAAAGCTTTTTACAAAGAACAAAAAATATGAAAGGTGTTAAAATCGAAGAATATTTCTCAGATAAAGAGCTGCTTTGTAACTCGTTTAGACTGCACCTGAGCAGTAAAGGTAGAGGAGGACTGACTGACCAGGAAATATTTAGAATGAAAAAAATAGTTCAGAAGCTTAAACAGGAACTAAACTCTGATGTCAACTATGATGAACATGAATAGGTTTTCTTTTAACATCAGTAGATTAGAATTCTTCTGTCTACTTTTATTTGTTTGCACTATGAGCCACTTTAAACTGAGCACTTTAAATATAAATGGAGCAAGAGACTCAGAGAAAAGATGTCTTCTATATGAGCTGATGAAAGCTAAAGGCTCAGATGTGATGTTTGTTCAGGAGACTCACAGTGATTTTTCCAATGAATCTGACTGGAAAAGAGAATGGGAGGGGGGTGTAGTGCTGAGCCATAAGACCTCCACTAGTGGGGGGGTGGCTATATTATTTTCTAAAAGTATTTCAGGTGTGTCTATGGAGGTGGAACAGGTGGTGGAGGGCAGACTACTGGTGGTCAGAAGAAAAGTAGACCTTTTAAATGTAGTTTTTATAAATATTTATGCTCCTACTGCAGGACCTGACAGAGTTTTGTTTTTAAAAGTTTTAAGTTCAGTTTTAGACAAAGTCAATGTTGAAGATTTTTTATTTATGGGGGGAGATTTTAACTGCACAGAGGACCATTTATTAGACAGAAACCATTTAGAACCACATGCAGCATCACAGGTTGTTTTAAAACATACTTTGAAAACACACGAAATGGTGGATGTGTGGAGAAGGAAGAACGGAGACAGAAGACAATACACATGGGCCCACACTAGAGATAATGTAATTTCTCTAGCTAGACTGGATCGTTTTTATTGTTTTAAACATCATTTTAATGTTTTTAAAGACTGCCGAATGGTGCCTGTTGGTTTTACGGATCATTTTCTAGTTATTAGTAATGTTTTATTTTCAAATTTAAAGTCCAAGAGTGCTTACTGGCATTTTAACACTGCTCTGTTGGATGATTTCCATTTTAAGGATGTTTTTAGGTTCTTTTGGAGTTGTTTTAAGAACAGAAAGTCTGATTTTAAATCTTTGAGGCAGTGGTGGGATTGTGGAAAGGTTGAAATAAAGCAGTTCTGTCAACAGTACACATTCAATGTCACACGGGACATCACCAGATCTATGAATGACCTGGAGACTGAAGTTGTGGAATTACAAAGTTTAATAGATTCCACTGGAAATCGAGGTCATATTGAAGACCTCAAGTCTAAAAAGATAGCTCTTAGAGACCTACTGGGCACTAAAGCCCAAGGAGCACTGGTTCGCTCACGTTTCCAGAGTAGTACATTGATGGATGCTCCGACCAAATATTTCTTTGGTTTAGAAAAGAAAAATGGACAGAGTCGCCTCATCCATGCTCTGCGTTCTCCCTCAGGGCAAGAGCTAAAAGACTCCAACGACATTAGGAAATGGGCAACAGTTTTTTATTCAGAACTTTTTAAATCAGAGTACAAAGAGGATGAAGATCTGTTGGAATCTTACAGCAAAGGGCTTTCTCAAGTTCCTGAAGACTTCAGCACTGAGATGGAGAAACCGATGGCCCTGGAAGAACTGTTCAAGGCCCTACAGAGCATGAAGGGAGGAAAGGCACCTGGTATCGACGGGATACCTGCAGAATTTTATAAAGTCTTCTGGAAGGAGATAGGTGAAGATCTTCTGATGGTTTTTAATGAAAGTTTTAAGGATATGCTGCTGCCACTGAGCTGTAGGAGGGCAGTGATCACCCTCTTACCGAAGAAAGGAGATCTTCAGGAGATAAAGAACTGGCGTCCCGTCTCTCTCCTCTGCTCAGATTACAAGATCTTGTCCAAAGCTTTGGCCAACAGACTGAAAGAGGTGATGGATCTCATCATCCACAGGGATCAGACGTACTGTGTGCCTGGTAGGTCTATTATTGATAATGTTTCTTTGATTCGGGACTTTTTGGACATCTCTGGGTCTTTGGGCATCAAGACTGGTCTTATTTCTTTGGACCAGGAAAAGGCTTTTGACCGGGTTGAGCACCATTACCTCTGGAAGATCCTAGAGAGGTTTGGCCTCAGCCCTGGTCTCATAGCTATGATCAAGGTGTTGTACCAAGACATTGAAAGTGTACTGAAGGTTAATGGAGGTCTAAGTGCCCCCTTTAGAGTGGGTAGGGGGGTGAGACAGGGCTGCTCTCTCTCAGGTATGTTGTACACATTGTCTTTGGAACCTTTGCTATGTAAAATAAGAGCCACCATGGAGGGAGTGTTTTTAAAAGGTTTTAATGAGAGACATGTTTTATCTGCTTATGCTGACGATCTGATTGTTTTTATTCAGAACCAAGAAGACATTACTAAACTAGAAAATATTGTAAAAGATTTTGGTGTTCTGTCTGCTGCAAAGGTGAACTGGGAGAAAAGTGAAGCTCTGGCAACTGGAAACTGGAAGGGAGAACTACCAAGTCTACCAGGGAAACTAAAATGGAGAAAAGATGGTCTGAAATATCTTGGTGTATATCTAGGGGATGAGAACATGTTACAGAAAAATTGGGAAGGAATAACTGAAAAGATAAAAGCTAAATTGAATAAATGGAATTGGTTAAAGCCACAAATATCTTATCGAGGTAGAGTGTTAATCATTAATAATCTGGTTGCATCGACCCTCTGGCACCGACTCGCTGTTTTAGAACCACCTAAAGGTCTAACAGCAAAACTCCAAGCTATTCTTGTTGATTTTTTCTGGGACAAGTTACACTGGGTGCCTCAGAGCGTCTTGTTTTTATCAAAATATGAGGGAGGACATGGGTTAGTGCATATACAGAGCAGGTTGACAACATTCAGACTACAGTTTTTACAAAAATACCTTTTAGGCCCAAAAGATCTGGTCTGGAGAGACATGGCCAGTTGTGTTTTAAAAAGGACAGAAGGACTGGGACTTGATAGAGCACTGTTTTTAATGGACCCAAAGGTTTTAAATGTGTCCTTTTTACCTCCCTTTTATCAAGCACTTTTTAAAACATGGAGTTCTTTTTACTGGAAAAAACTTGAGCCAACGAGCTCCCTTTATTGGCTCTTAGAAGAGCCTCTTATTAAAGGAGCCAGGCTGGACATAGAGGACTCCACAACACCAGGTCTGTCCAGGATACTGTGCTCCAGTGGAGTCCTCACATTACGTGATTTAGTGGATCTAGCTGGACCTGGCCTGGGGGACGCATCGGCGGTGGCTCTACAGCTTGGACAGAAGTCTGTTCGTCAGACAAAAAACTTCTTGAAGCTATGGATAAAGAGGCTGACTAAGGAGGAGATGGTGATGCTACAGGAGTATTATGATGGGCTAGAAGATCCGGATGACGACGACCCCTTTCCTGAGCTGGGTTTTGTGGCTGGTGTGGACGACTCTTCAACCGCAAGTGTGGTGGACTTGTACGCTGCCAAAGGAAAGGTGGTGTACAACTGCGTGTGAAACTTTTAAACAGAAGCAAATTGGTCGGTCGAGAGGACACAGTGTGGAGGACTAAGCTGGACATGGATAGAAGAGTCAGGCCGGAGTGGAAGGTTTTTTACAAACCTCCTCTGAATAAAAGATCTGCAGATCTACAGTGGAGGATTTTACATGGAGCTGTTGCAGTCAACGCTTTTATTTCCCGGATAAACCCGACAGTTTCCAGTGACTGTCCTTTCTGTGGACAAACAGAAACAGTGATTCACTGTTTTTATGACTGCAACAGACTCAAAGACATTTTTAACAATCTAGCAATGGTTTTTAGTTGTTTTAAAGTTGTATGGTCAAAAACTGCTTTCATTTTAGGAGCTGGTTTTAAAAGTCTGATGCCTCTAAGTGGGAACTTTTAAACTTTTTAATCGGAGTGGCTAAAATGTCTATTTATTGTAGCAGAAGAAACAAAGTGGAGAACAGAGCAGGACAGGAGGCAGTTCCTATTTTTATTTCATTAGTAAAAACTAGAGGTG